>CM076582.1:136449264-136992619 GCA_034641835.2 Pinus albicaulis
ATGAGTCAGAAGACGCATTCGGGTCTACAGGAGGACAGTCCAGTTGATCCACTGTAACAATCCTCCCTTCGTGGGGGAAACATATAATTCGAAATAATGAGGATGCAATGGCATCCATCTCATAAATCCAATTTCTCCCCAACAGAAGGTTGTAGTCCAAGCTTGCATCCACTACCTCAACCTCTATATTGACAGTTTTTCCCCCAACACAGATGGGAAAAGCTGGGACAATACCATGGGGTCTGTGAGAATGACCATCGAACGCAGTCAAAAGAGTGGTAGATGGAACAGCTTTGGGAGATCCGATTGTCTTCCAAAATGTGAGAGACATCACGCATGTGGAAGCTCCCTCATCAACAACCGTTCGAAAGATGTTACACTTCCGGTACGATGATTTAATATGAAAAGCCATGTGATGAGGAAGTCTCTTCTTAAAATTAGACATATCAAAAGTAATCAGAAGAGAATTTTTTGGATCAATAGCCCCAATGGCAGTGAGAAAAGCACTGCGCTGAGCCGGACAAGACTGGAGTACCTCTAAAGCCGACATAGCACAAGGACTCTGCGCCAGATCTTCCACAATCGAGTAGTTCTGGGCAGCCCTAGCATTTGGATTAATCGTTGATCGCTTAGAAGATGCTTTGGGCATCCGAGGCATAGAATCAACAGTAGGCTTCGTAATGTGAAGTGGCTCAGTAGCATCAGGAACTTCCTTAGCTTTCGAAGACTCTTCTCCGCCATAATCACGGGATCTCGTAGCGATATCCACGTGAGCACTCATCATAAAAATGTTCGATGGAATTTCCCCTTCCTGGGTGCCCCCAGAGGAAGCCCCAGGATTTTGGTTCGCACCAACAACTAATTGCTGCCCTTGGGGAAAAGGGTTTGTTAACACAGCCTGGGAACTAGAAGAACCCTGCTGGGCTAACAAGCGCTGTGCATCCTATATTTTAGGGCAAAGGTGTGTGAGATGGTCTCCAGTACACAACTTGCATGGAAACTTCACTTTATTCTTCTCCTTTTGACCCTCACCAACACGCTCGTTGGTTTTATTCGCATTACCCTTCCCGTTCTTGCCCTTCTTCTTGTTATTTCGTCCCTTCTTCTTCCCATCAGATTGTTGATTTCCTTTGGGATCAGAATCTTGGACAGCATTTATGGACAAAGACTGGGAAGGCGATGACTCAGTAGGCACAGCCTGACCAGAAGGAGCAGATTGCAAAGACAACTACTGCAGTTGAGTAAGCAGGCTGGCTGCACCACTATTGATCGATCCGAAAAGCCCATCACCATGCGGACCAGGCTTAGTTTCAGATAAATCTAATTTGGAGTGAGGAGCATTGGGCAAATATTTATAAAGGACCCCAGACTGAGAATAGATCAGTTCCAGCTGCTGGGCCCTAAAAATGGCCTGCTCCTCAGAAAATACCCCAGATAGGGATACATCTTTTGAAATGTCTGACTGCAGAGATTTCAAAAACCATTCAAGAAGGAATTCTCCTGGAACATGAGCTTTAATAAGCCTCTTCCTTCTTCTCCATTCCTGAATGTGATCCGAAACGTGGGTTGCATCATCCTGCTTAAAATTAGCTAGGAGTTCAGTCCTAGCCTCATATCGGATAGGAAACTAAAAATGGTTTAGAAATGTGACAGCCAATTCTCCAAATGTAGCAAAACTGCCCCCAGTTAGCTTGATATACCATTTGGCAGCATTTCCAGTTAGGATGCGTTGAAATAATCTCAACCTAATCGAATCATCGATCAGGGAGTTCGAAGAACACCATAAGTGGAAAGTGGTGACGTGGTTAGCCGGATCCTCTCCATTCTTACCTTCAAACTTTGGAATGTCTGAAGGAAGTTTGGTGGGAACCGGAGGCCACCCCGGACCATAACAAATCGGATCATTAGTCAACTTCGACAAATCTGGCAAGTTTAACATTGCCAGAAAAGGTAAGCGAGGCGGAGCCTGAGGATTCCATCCTTGATAGGATGGATTCCCAACATTCTGAAAAGAATACCTTGGATTTGATGAGGCACCAGGTTGCCAAAAAGGACCCGTTGAAAAAGGAGAAGAACCTCCTCCCCACGCCGAGTTACCAAAGCCCAGACCAGTCCCCCTCGCTGAAGTATTAAATCAAGAGGAAAGCCCCTGATAGGGGTTCCAGGCATTAGACAGAGGAGAAAAAGTCTGATAAGCACTCGACAAAGGGAAAGAAGTATTCCCTTGATGACCTGCATAAAACTGATTCCCTGCCCCCGCTAGAGTGAATACAGGGTTCCAACCTGTAAAAGTAGTCGAACTTTGCCCCCCAGACCAAGGGTTAAAACTCTGAGTCTAAGAAGTAAACGGAAAGGACCCTAAAGAAGGATTCAAACTAGGAATGTGTCCAGTTCCGAAAGGGAACCCTTGAAACGAAGTTGATCCACTAGCCATGGAAGACATGGGCGTGGATCCAGTTGAAGCAGCAGAAAAGGAAAAAGAGGGATTCCCACTAGTGGGCATCCCTGAACAGAAGGGACCAGAATGAGAAGCATGTGCTTGGGTGAAACTAGAGCCAAACATAGTAGCACTAGAAGCAATCGAAGATGAAGCAATAGTGCCCCCTGCTTCAACAGAAGCAGGAGTCTGAATGCCTGCAGCACTCACAGCAGAAGCCGCGTTCCTAGTCGTGGCCATCGAAAGGTAAGAATGATACGGAAGATCTTCCGGTCTCTCTGACTCAGGTCCGATGTATTGAACAACGAACGGATAATCAGGAGGAAGAGGAGATGGACCTGACGCAGGAGGTTCAGGTACGTCTTCAATTTAAAAATCTTCTTCCTGAGGGAATAAAACTCGCGAGGTGAGCGGAACGCTCCTCTCGGAACCGATAACGGAATCAGCTATGAAACCTTCAGACCTTTGTGGAGGATCTCTCTCCACTACGTCAGATGTCACAGGGTGGTAACCACCTGCTAAATCACTCCTACGCCTTCTCGAAGAAGGCTCTGGACTCTCGGGAGATAACCCCCGGATTCTCCTCGATCGATGAGGTGCTTGATCAGCCACTTTTATAGATTTTAAATTAGACTCAAAAAAGTGAAAAGCTAGGCAAGCTAGGAGAAAAGAGCACTCACTAAAAGAAAAATCCCTGAGATACAATCAAGCAAACAACCTCCAAGTATTTCCGCTCCGGGTGATGAGGACCGGACACCAAAATACAGGAAAGAGAAATATAGGACCTCCCGAAAGCAGTCTGGGATGATTAGGGCCCAGAAAAACTAGCGAAGGTATCAGAAACAGTTACGCCGACCTCCTAACGACAGCCTTTGCCGGCTCAAGCACCCAAGCTTCGCAAGGGCACCCCCCAGAAGTACTGCTGAAAGTGATGCGACATCTGCCTCATGTACCACGGGTATTCCCCCCTGCAGTCACCTATGTGGAACCTAGGAGTGGCAACTATGGGCACCAATCCGTATCAGAAGCCGGGCGGAACGGTCTTGAGGTCAGATTCAGCTAATCGAAGAGGGGGTATCCCTCTTCTCAGCCTTCACTTCCCCTCGCGCTTGACTCTCCGGAGGAGAGCTTTCCCGGTCCACCTAACGGAGTTGGATTTCGCTCAATTAATCAACTTCTATGTTTTTTTTGAGCGGCCTTGGAGAGTTAACTCTCCACTCACCTAATCCAAGGCCCTACAACCTAGCTAGTTGGTGTATGACACTTAGAAAACTTGCTAGTTGATTTTAAATTATATCTCTTATTTTAATGGGCTGTTATGTTAAGTCACAAGGATGCGGAGATGAAACTTATGGTGTTTTGACGCAGAAAGAAATTAATAAAAACCAAACTACATGCAAATGCAGTTATTGTCTTTCGATGAAAAGCAACTTCTATACAGGTTCTACGAGACTAAAAAAATTGTATTTTTCTTTTCAGATAGCAAACTCACACTCACAAAAACTACGAAAATGACTAAATGCTGAAGTGAACCTAATGCAAATCACTACAAGCATGCAAATTCTAAGATGCAAAATCTCCTAAAGCAAAGTGAAATTTCCCAAAAAATCCTTCAGTTTTAACTCTTTTTGGTTGCCCAGAAATCTAGTTCCCGAAATCAAGAACTCTTAATATGAAGACACCAAAAACGCTTAAAAACAAGAGGAAGAAATCAATGACAACTCCTCCCCAAAATCAAGCCAAAAACCAAAAGCAAGAAACCTCACAAAAGCTTCAAAAGATATAGCAAAACGAAAACGAAAATGCAACAACAAAAGCAAATAACAAGACAAAATGTTTTTTGAGCCTTTGAAATGCAAAAACAAAAATCAAAGCAAATGTTTTTTGAGCTTTTGAGTTTTATAAAGAAAGAGCTCAAAAAGACCAAGCAAAACTATCAAATTCCAAGCCAAAACACCACTGAATTTCAAGCAAAAACTTCAACAATGCTCCAAACCTTATCAGGCTAACTAGTAGCAAGATCAATAAGAGAAAAAGAAGACAAGAAAACTCAGCCACTCAGCCTAGAAGAATAGTACAAACTTGCCGCAAACAAAAACTCCAAAGAACCAAGAAAGACTCTTCAAAAGCTGCAACAAGACCTAGCCAACTGAACTCAAGAAAACCAATCAAGGAACAGGCAAAAATCGTAGTGCCAAGCAAAACACAAAGATAGGAAAGAGTAAATGAGCAGGAGCTCTATGTTCTGATAAAGAAAAACAGCCAAGAATGCCCAGAAAGCTATCTTGGTACTCAAACCAGAAGTGCCAGCACCAAAAACAACACTTTGCCAAAAAGACTAGTTTTCAATCAAACGAAAGAGAGAAAAGACAAAATACCACCTTCTTCACAATCCAGAGAGTACAAAGACACTGTAGGAACAGGTCTCCACAGCCAGAAAGGACTAAAAAGTCAAGAAATCCAAAAATTCAAAATCTGCCTAGGTATACGCTACTTCAAAGTTTAGCAACAAGCGTGCATATGCGACTGTGCTAAAGGAAACACACGTATACACGACTCCCTTTAGAAAAAATTGTGTGTATACGCGACTGTGTGCAGAAAAAAGCGCATATATAAAGGTAAATAGTGAAAAAACAAAAAGGATCAAGCCTGGATAAGAAACCGGGACTTCAGACTAACTGAGAAAAAGTAAACTGGACTGCAAATGAAAGTTAAAACTATCGTCAACCTATCAAACAGCTGAAACCACCCAACAGGGGAGTCACAAGAATGTGATCCCCAACGGATTCACCAGTTCTGTTTCGGGGAAAATCACCTTAGAGGTTCGTTGGGTTACAACCTCCACAGAGCAGGGGCATGCTACTTAAGAAGGACTCACACAACCATACATGTTCATGAAAAACTAAATAGAGTAGATCGAGGAAGTTACACGTAGGTCCTACAGTTGAAGCAGATCCTGCCAGGTCCAAACCCCTAGCAACCGTCCTTCCTTCTTAACCTGAAAGACAAGAAGAAACAAGCACGAAGAACTGGTTGTACAGCATATATCTACTCTAAATGTTAGTGAACTCCATATGAAACATTAAATAAATCATAATGAATGCTTAAATAACAATTTTCTCATATATGTAAGCAGACACTAACACGTATATTTCGGGAACAAGATGGTACTTTTGTATTTTAAATAGCATGTACAGAAATAACGAGTGGAGAGATTAGCTGAATCCTTCCACGATCTTCAAGCAGACCGTCGTCCGGATCCGTCCCGCCCTTGCCTCGCTAAGATTCCTTCCAAACTGGTGCATACGAGATGACATATAGGGAGATGAGCATCTCGAGGAAACAAGGGTTTCCTGTAATGAACTGGAAAAGTGCAGGAGGCACGAGGAATCAGACTTGGATAGGGAATACCAACAGAGTATAATATCAATAAATTCTCTCTCCCCCTTAGGCCATGCACATGAGGGGTTTTTATACTCCCTCAAAGTAGTTTCAACAGTTGGAAACAGTTGGCCACGTGCTGGGGTGGTTGAACTACCTGAGTAACCATCAACCCAGCCCAAAAATAGGGAATTTTTATATATTTTTTCATGATTTTAATGGCATACGCGGAAAAGTGCATGTGGACTTGCGTATACACGCGGAAAAAGTTGGGCATAATCGTGTATGGGGATTTTTACACTGTTTTTAAGTGAATTTGTCCAAGTCTGTAGGAATGGGTGCCCAAAGCCATAAGAGCAATCATGAATCATATGAAGGTGAGAAATGATGCTATAACAGAATAGGAAAAGGAAAAAGCAGCAAGTACTTCTGAGCCTCCTGTCCACCAGCAGCAAAAAGACAGCGAACAGCCAGAAATTAGCCAAGGTAAAGAGAAGGAAGAAACTAAATTTTAGCATCTGCAAGAAGAAGAAGAAGGCCTATGGGGTATGGATTTTGATGGAGCTGTTGGAAAGGATGGAGCAGGTATTGGAATATGGATTTGGAGCCCTATTTTCCAGCCTTAAAGAGTCCCTAGTAATGTTAGAGTATGTGTGTATAAGTTTGCTTTTGACTACTCCAACAATGAAGCAAAGTATGAAGCTCTGATTGCAGGCCTAAAAATCTTGAAGAAGTTGAAGGCAAAAATGATTTTCGTGTATGGTGACTCTGAGTTAATAATAAAGCAGGTGAAAGGAGAATACCAAGCTAAAAATCCAAGACTGAGGGCATACAGAAATGTAGTTCTGGACATTTTGAAGACATTCCCAGAGTACACTTTGGCAGCAGTGCCCAAGATGCAGAATCTTATTGCCGATTCTCTTGCCACTACTGCAAGTAACCTGAAGATTCCGATGAAACCCAGCAACAAGTTTGAGATCCATGTCAAACATAGGCCAATTGTTCCGGACAATTTAAGGTATTGGCAAGTATTTTGGGATGATAATGAGATCAATGCATTTTTGCAGGGTGATGGAAAATTCAAGGACACTCCCATAGAAGGTGAGTATGTGGTTGATGATCAAGAATTGGAAACAAACCAGATGGACATACTGCAGCTGAAAGATAATGTAATTCCTAGAGGTCTCATACCTTTAGAGGAGCTATTTGATCAGGACGATGTTGCAAAGAAGCCAAGCTTGGTGTCCACAGAGAAAGGAGTTGAAGATGTGAATCTTGGAACACCTGATCAGCCCAAGTTCGTGAAATTGTCAAAGACATTGTCCCCTGAAGCGAAGGATAAGTATGTGAAGTTTCTTTCCGAATTTTCTGATGTATTTGCATGGGATTATTCAAATTTGAAAGTGTATGATAGGAACATAATCCAGCATACTATTCCTATCAAGCCAGATCAAAAGCCATTCAGACAGAAGCTGAGAAGAATCAATCCGAAGCTGCTGCCATCCATTGAAAAAGAGGTAAACAGATTATACAAAGCTGGTATCATAGTCCCCATTAGATTTTCTGACTGGATTTCAAATTTGGTCCCAGTACGTAAGAAGACTGGAGAAATAAGGTTGTGCATAGATTTTCGGAACTTGAATAAGGCTTCCTTAAAGGATAATTATCCACTTTCGAAAATGGACCATATTCTGCAGAGAGTAGTTGGAGCATCCAGGATGTCACTACTTGATGGCTACTCAGGCTACAACCAAATATTGGTGCATGAGAAGGACCAAGATAAAAATGCCTTCGCAACACCCTGGGGAACCTTCTAGTATGCCAAAATGCCATTTGGACTGAAGAATGCAGGAGCTACTTTCCAGCGTGCAATGGACATTTCTTTTTCCAATGAAAAAGATGTTTTTTTGGTCATTTATTTGGATGATTTGACAGTTTTTTCAGGATCAGATGATGAGCATTTGCACCATTTGAGAGTTGTTTTTCAGCGATGCAGAAAGTTTGGGATTTCTCTCAATCCCAAGAAGTGTCTCTTTGCCATGGATGAAGGCAAGCTTCTAGGGCATATCATCTCTAAAGATGGTATCCACATCGATCCATCTAGAGTGGAGGCAATTCAGCACATAGACCTTCCACGAAACAAAAAGGAGATCCAAGCATTCAATGGTAAGATGAAATTCTTACATTTATTTATACCCAATCTGGCTGAACATTTGAGGGAAATGACTAACATGTTGAAAAAGGACAGCAATGTCAAGTGGAGCGAAGAAGTTGTCAAGTCATTCAATCTGGTAAAGTTCGCTTTGTCTAATGCCCCAGTTTTGATCAGTCTCGACTACACTCAAGAATTCATCATATTTTTGTTTGCATCAGAGCATACTTTAGCTGTTGTTTTAATGCAAAAGAGAGACGATATCGAAAATACAATTGCATTTTTCAGTAGAACTATTAGAGATGTTTCTTTGAGGTATAATATTATTGAAAAACGGGCATTGGATCTTATCAAGGCATTGAAGGATTTCAGGGTCTATATTCTGCATTCACATACAATAGCATATGTCCCTAACGCAGCAGTGAAGGATGTGTTGATGCAAACTGATCTATAAGGTCAGAGAGGTAAGTGGATAGCAGCTATGTTGGAGTAAGATCTGGAGATCAAGCCCACGAAGTTGATCAAAGGCCAAGGCTTGGCAAAATTGATGGCCCAATCAAATCTGCATGCTTTAGATATAAACCTCATAACAGCAGTGGCATAAGATGAATATGAAGGTTTGCTGGTTCCAATTTCAGATATTTTTCTGCAGTCCCTGTGGTATTTAAATATTGTCTATGTCCTCCAGCATTTGTCACCTCCTACCGGCATGTCTAAGAGTAAGGATAGATCTCTGAAGCTAAAATCTGCAAAATACTACATTTTAGACAACACTCTGTATTGGAAAGATCCAGGAGGCGTTCTGCTCAATTGTTTGGTTGAAGAAGAGGAACAGAAGGTAATGCACGATTTTCATAAAGGCGACTGTGGCGGTTAGTTTTTTTGGAAGACTATAGCTAACAAGGTATTGAGAGCAGGATATTATTGGCCCACATTATTTTCTGATTTATATAAGACAATGATGAAATGTCATGAATGCCAAATCTTCCAAGGGAAGAAGAAATTTGTTCCACTCCCTTTGAAACCAGTTTCAGTGAACGCACCCTTTCAGTAGTGGGGGCTTGATTTCATAGGAGAAATTCATCCCGCATCCTCAGCGCAACACTGATGGATATTGACAGGGACAGATTACTTTACGAAGTGGATCGAGGTCGTCCCAGCTAGGCAAGCAAAAAACACGGTAATCATCCAATTCCTGGAATTGAATATTTTATCTCGTTTTGGCTGCCCATGCAAAATCGTAACAGACAATGCAGCAGTGTTCTGATCCAAGAAGATGATCGATTTTTGTGACAAATACAACATTGCGCTGGGCCATTCGACAACGTATTATCCACAAGGCAACGGCCTGGTCGAGTCATCTAACAAATCGCTGGTGAATATAATTAAGAAAATGCTGGAGGCAAACAAAAGAAATTGGCATCGCGAGCTCATCAGCGCTCTGTGGGCAGACAGAGTTAGCGTAAAGAAATCAATCAGTATGTCGCCTTTCGAATTAGTTTATGGAACTGATGATGTCTTCCCCACATCCCTTACAGTCCCAGTTATGAGATTATTGCAAGAAGTTGGCAGCGAGGATAATGATAATCAGCGACCGATCAATCAGATGATCCACCTTCAGCAAACAAGAGAGGAAGTGTCACAGAACGCCATTCAGTTGCAGGAGAAAATAAAGAAAATCTATGACAGGAAAACAAAAGAAAAAAAGTTTCAGCTGGATGATATAGTGTTGAAATGGGATGCCAGAAATGAAGACAAAGGGAAGCATGATAAGTTCAATAATCTATGGAAAGGACCATATAGTATTTCAGCTTATAGAGGACATAATGCCTTCTTGCTTTCAGAAATGGATGGCCAAGATTTCCCTGGAGGAGCAGTAAATGGTAGGATTTTAAAGCACTACCATTGCTAAAAACAAAGGATCAGAATCTATGTCATCATCATTGTATATACCATGTTATGTTTATCAAATTTCAAAGTACACAGTCATTGAAGTTGGGGCCCGAGGTGAAGGCTATAAAACTTGAAATTTATGTGTATAGTTTGGTTTTATGTCAGTCTTTTAGTCTTGAGCTAGTGTCAGTCTACATTGTGTCAGTTTTTCAGTACTTTTGACTCCATGCCCAATGGATAAGGCTACTTGGTCTATGGTGTTCTTGGCACCTCCAAGGAGCTACCATCCCCCATTGGAGCCGATGTTAGTGTCAGTCTAGTCACATTGCCATCAGTGATCAAAAACTGCTCTTTTGCATTTGCATATTAGGCGTCTCATACCGAATAAAATTTCAGCATTCCGCTATGTCATGGATTCATTGATGGTAGTAATTTCTATCAGTTTTCCCTCATGAGGTACTTGCTGATTCTCCCCCTATGGTCTTCAGTCATTAGTCACTTTCATTCTCAAAATCATATCAGTAGGTCATAGGATGGGCCTCATTAGTATCTAAGGTCTCACCATGGTCAAATTAATGAGTCAAGTGTCAATAAAGATCAACAAGGTCATGAGGAAGTCAATAAATACAAGCACAACAAACAGGAAAATCAGAGATATCATTTATTGAGTTTGATGCAAGCGTCACCTCAAAACCATGTTTTGAGGTGAAAGCATGATACTACTTTCACTACACCTCAGAAGTCACATTCCACAAAGCGATGTACTTTCCTTTCAAAGAAGTTTTCAGACAAGACAAGCTTATGCCAAGAATTTTCAAAGTAGATCCATCATAAAAGAGCTTATAAAAGAGATTTCAAATTCAGATATTACACTCTTAACCCGATATCCTGGATTGAATTTTATGCTTAAGTGAAGTAAAAGCCCTATATTCCCTAAGCCCCCCATATTTCCCCTGTTTCCATTTTAACTTTATATTCAATTCCCTTTAAGAACCCCTTTTCTCCCCTTTCCAGTTATCAAATTGCATTATAAAGCTTTGAATACATATGCAATTTAATTAAAACCACTTCCCCTTTTCCATACCCATAGACTTTATAGAAAATTTATATCATATTATAACCCCCCCACCGTATAAACCACTTCCCCACCACGCATATAATAGAAACTTTATAATATAAAGTTTAAAGTTATTTATTATAAATCGCAATCGCAAAAATTGTTCAATTGCAGCATTTATATGAAGAGTTCTGATCAGTTCATCTCAAACACTTGCAATGCGATTGATCGCACTTAACTCCGATCATCGCAATCGCAACTTAACTCCGATCCACCGATCACACCATCGCTTCGATTGAGTCAATCACAAGTCCCTTCCCTGATCCTTCGATTGTGACTCCCGATTCCCATCTGACTGTTGATTACCCCCGCCGATCGGACGACCCACAATGAATCGCATCCCCTCCTCCGATCGCATCGCAAATCCCTTATGCTCCGTTGTGATTGCGATTAATCCCCGCTCCCGATCTCTGATTGCAATTGACCTGCCAGTCCCACCACTTAAATCTTCCGCCCATCCATATAATAAAGGCCCTTTTCCTTTGTAATCTGAAATCTTTGATTATATTTATTTATACAAAGGCTTTTCCCATCCAATCGCATCGGAGGTTTTATTTCATATATATTGCTCCCCTCCTTAACTCCGATTTTTTATTGCGATTATATAATATCACTCTGCCTACTCCCTGATCCCGATTCTGATTGCGATGAACATATTATAATATGTTTATTCATATTAATATGTTTCATTATATTAAACATGTTTTTCCGCTCCCGCTCCATTCCAATTGTGATTACATTGTTTGTTTCATATATGATATCCCTCCGCCCGGCTCACTACGATTGTGATTTATGTGGGTCCCGCCTCCATTTCCCTTCCCTTTTCCCATTTAAAATGAATTTTTCCCTTCATCAAAAGCATAAATTCAATTTTTCAGTGTTCTATTAAAAGCCAGAGAATAAATAACTAATGGAAAGCGAAACGTCAAAGGTCGAGAAAAAAAATTGTAACAGTAACATCTTCAGTAATGATTCGAAAGGATCCATGCTATAGGTTTCACCTCCTCATTGGATATCCAAAAATTTCAAATGAAATAATGTAACGCAGCTCTCCCTTTACTAAGAGACTGTTGGCTTTTGGCCTTCCATCTTCAGTTGTGATTCCTCCTCTTCCCATCGATTTGCATTCCCGAAAATCTGTCTATTTATTGTAAATTCTAATTATTTGTAAAAGCTGGAGAGTCTAAGGTCCAAAAACCCAGAAGGAGGGGAATAGTGTGGCAGTGAGCTCTGCACTCAATTGTACAGTTTGGTAGGGAATTAATAAAGTGATGCAGCTCTGATTTGTGGGATTCATGTGGTATGAGTTTTAGCATATGTCTCTCTTTTGTGTTTCATATGTACATTGTTATGTTTCATCATTCATTCATAAACATTTCCAGTTAAATTTTTTCAAGTTAGAAAGGTAGAATCCATTTTATATGCTCTGCCTTGGGGAATCATTCATGCTCTGTGTGTTTTCTTTTGTTTGAAAAGGATTCATTTATTATGCCCTTTTCAGCTTCTCAACAGTCTTTTCACTTCATCTTATTTCAACCTGATTGCTAAACCTCCTACTTATTCCCATCTCTACATGAAATACTCTATGTCCTTGATTTAATTCCTCGGTTCGTACTGTCCTTTTTCCTATACATTCCTGAAAATTCAGTCATTTATCAAAACCCCCTTTCCACATTTATATACCTAGCCTAAAATCAGTTCATTATTGTGATATTGGATATCTATTCTATGGAGAGAGCCCTCTCCTGTCCTTGTAGGGCTAGCTACAAGGCTGAGCGTGGTTTAGTTGTTACCCTGATTTGCCTTTTTCAGCCTGAGGTTCGTATCAACTTGAGGTAGTCCCACATTCTAGAGCCGTTTGATTAGGGAAGATGTTGCAAATAAAGCCAAGCTTGGCGCCCACAAAGAAAGGGGAGTTGAAGATGTGAATCTTGGAACACCCGATCATCAGCCTAAGTTCATGAAATTGTCAGCATTGTCCCCGAAGCTAAGGAGAAGTATGTGAAGTTGCTTTCGAATTTTCATGTATTTGCATGGGATTATTTGTATTTGAAGGGGAGAACAGGTGATAAGAACATAATTCAGCATACTCTATCAAGCCAGATCAAAAGTCATTCAGACAGAAGCTGAGAAGAATCAATCCGAAGCTGTTGCCATCCATTGAAAAAGAGGTAAACAGATTATACAAAGCTGGTATCATAGTCCCCATTAGATTTTCTGACTGGATTTCAAATTTGGTCCCGGTACGTAAGAAGACTGGAGAAATAAGGTTGTGTATAGATTTTCGGAACTTGAATAAGGCTTCCTTAAAGGATAATTATCCACTTCTGAAAATGGACCATATTCTGCAGAGAGTAGTTGGAGCATCCAGGATGTCACTACTTGATGGCTACTCAGGCTACAACCAAATCTTGGTGCATGAAAAAGACCAAGATAAAACTGCCTTCAGAACACCCTGGGGAGCCTTCCAGTACGCCAAAAAGCCTTTTGGACTAAAGAATGCAGGAGCTACTTTCCAGCGTGCAATGGACATCACTTTTGCCAATGAAAAGGATGTTTTTTTGGTTGTTTATTTGGATGATTTGACAGTGTTTTCAGGATTAGATGATGAGCATTTGCACCATTTGAGAGTTGTTTTTCAGCGATGCAGAAAATTTGGAATTTCTCTCAATCCCAAGAAGTGTCTCTTTGCCATGGACGAAGGCAAGCTGCTGGGGAATATCATCTCCAAAGATGGTATTCGCATCGATCCAGCTAGAGTGGAGGCGATTCAGCTCATAGACCTGCCACAAAATAAGAAGGAGATCCAAGCTTTCAATGGTAAGATGAACTTCTTACGTCGATTTATACCCAACCTGGCTAAACATTTGAGGGAAATGACCAATATGTTGAAAAAGGACAACACTGTTAAATGGAGTGAGGAGGCTATCAAATCATTCAATCTGGTAAAGTTTGCTTTGTCCAATGCCCCAGTTTTGATCAGTCCTGACTACACTCAAGACTTCATCATATTTTCGTTTGCATCGGAAAATACTTTAGCTGCTATTTTCATGCAAAAGAGAGACGAGATAGAAAAGCCAATTGCCTTCTTTAGTAGAACTATTAGAGATGCCGCTTTGAGGTATAATATTATTGAAAAGCAGGCATTGGCTCTTATCAAGGCATTGAAGGACTTCAGGGTCTATATTTTGCATTCACATACTATAGCTTATGTCCCTAACGCAGCTGTGAAGGATGTGTTGATGCAAGCTAATCCAGAAGGTCAGAGAGGTAAGTGGATAGCAACTATGTTGGAGTACGATCTGGAGATCAAGCCCACGAAGTTGATCAAAGGCCAAGGCTTGGCAAAACTGATGGCCCAATCAAATCTGCGTGTTTTAGATATAAACCTCATAACAGCAGGGGCAGAAGATGAAGATGAAGGTTTGCTGGTTCCACTTGCAGATATTTTTCTACAGTCCTCGTGGTATTCTAATATCATCTATGTCCTTCAACACTTGTCACCTCCTACAGGCATGTCTAAGAGTAAAGGTAGATCCCTGAAGCTAAAATCTGCAAAATACTGCATTTTAGACAGTGCTCTATATTGGAAAGATCCAGGAGGAATTCTGCTCAATTTTTTGGTTGAAGAAGAAGCGCAGAAGGTAATGCACGAGTTTCATAAAGGTGACTGTGGCGGTCACTTGTTTTAGAAGACTACAGCTAACAAGGTATTGAGAGCAGGATATTATTGGCCCACATTATTCTCTGATTTATATAAGACAGTGATGAGATGTCATGAATGCCAAATCTTCCAAGGGAAGAAGAAATTGCTTCCACTCCCTTTGAAACCAGTTTCAGTGAACACACCCTTTCAGCAATGGGGGCTCGATTTCATAGGAGAAATTCACCTCGCGTCCTCAGCATAGCACTGATGGATATTGACAGGGAAAAATTACTTTAAAAAATGGATCGAGGCCGTCCCAGCCAGGCAAGAAACAGACATGGTAATCATTCAATTCCTAGAATCGAATATTTTATCTCGTTTTGGCTACCCATGCAAAATCATAACAGACAACGCAGCAGCGTTCAGATAAAAGAAAATGATCGATTTTTGTGACAAATACAACATCATGCTGGGCCATTCAACAACGTATTATCCACAAGGAAACAGCCTGGCTGATTCATCTAACAAATCATTGGTAAATATAATTAAGAAAATTCAGGAGGCAAACAAAAGAAACTGGCACTGAAAGCTCATCAACGCATTGTGGGCAGACAGAGTTAGCAGTAAAAGATCAATAGGTATGTCACCATTTGAGCTGGTTTATGGTACTGATGCTATCTTTCCTACATCCCTTACAGTCCCAGTTATGAGATTATTGCAAGAAGTTGGCAGTGAGGACGATGACAATCAGCGAAGGATCAATTACATGATCCACCTTCAGCAAACAAGAGAGGAAGTGTCACAGAACGCTATTCAGTTGCAGGAGAAGATTAAAAATATCTATGACAGGAAGAAAAAAGTAGAAAAGTTTCAGTTGGATGATATAGTGTTGAAATGGGATGCCAGAAATGAAGACAAGGGGAAGCATGGTAAGTTCGACAATCTGTGGAAAGGACCATACAAGATCTCAGCATACAGAGGATAGAACGCCTTCTTGCTTTCAGAAATGGATGGCCAAGATTGCCCTAGAGGAGCAGTAAATGGTAGGCTTTTGAAGCACTACCATTGTTGAAAACAAAGGATCAGAAATCTATGTCATCACCATTGTATATACCATGTTATGTTTATCAGAGTTCAGAGTACACAATCATTGAAGTTTGGGGCTTGAGGTGAAGGCTATAAAGCTTGGATGATATGTGTATGGTACGGGTTTATTTCAGTCCTCAGTTTTAGTCTTGAGTCAGTGTTAGTCTGCATTGTGTCAGTTTTTCATTATTTTTGACTCCATGCCCTATGGATAAGGCTACTTGGTCTACGGTGTTCTTGGCACCTCCAAGGAGCTACCATCCCCATTGGAGCCAATGTTAGTGTCAGTCTAGTCGTACTTCCATTAGTGATCAAAAGTGCTCTTTTACATTTTCATATTAGGTGTCTCATACTGAATAAATTTCACCATTCCGCTAGGTCATGGATTCATTGATGGTAGTAATTTTTATCAGTTTTCCCTCATGAGGTAGTTGCTGACTTTCCTCCATATGGTCTTCAGTCATTAGTCACTTTCATTCTCAAAATCATATCAGTAGGTCATAGGATGGGTCTCATTAGTCTCTAAGGTCTCACCATGGTCAAATTAATGAGTCAAGTGTCAATAAAGATTAGCAAGGTCATGAGGAAGTCAATAAACTCAAAATTATAGCACCAGGAGGATCATAGATATCATTCATTCAGTTTGATGTAATTTTCACCTCAAAACCATGTTTTGAGGTGAAAACATAATACTTTGCCTTTCAGTCACACTTCAGAAGCTTTAATCTCCACAAAGTGATGTCCCTACCTTCAGAGAAATTTTCCACAACATGTTCAGCACCAGAGCATCTTCAAATTAGATCCATCAAAAATAGCCTGGAAAAAGCTTTCCAACGGTATACTACACTCTCAAAAATGACTTCTGGATTGAATTTTATGCTTAAGTGAAGTAAAAGCCCTCTATTCCCTAAGACCCCCATATTTCCCATGTTTCCCTTTTAAATTTATGTTCAATTCCCTTTAAGAACCTCTTTTCCCCCCTTTCCGATTATAAAATCGCATTATTAAACTTTGAATACATATGCGATTTAATTAAAACCACTTCCCCTTTTCCATACCCATAGAATTTATAGAAAAGTTATATCATATTATAACCCCCCCGCCGTATAAACCACTTCCCCACCACGCATATAATAGAAACTTTATAATATAAAGTTTGAATTCCTTTGTTATAAATCGCAATCGATTTTTTTTTCAATCACAACATTTTATATAAAGAGTTCCGATCGCTAATCACAAACATTTGTGATGCGATCAATCGCACAATACTCACACTCCGACCATCGCAAATCGCAACTTAACTCCTTTCCTCCCTCCGATCGCACGATCGCCCGATCGCAAGTATTCCTCCGATCGCACCTTCCCTCCGATCGCAAGTCCTCCCCGATCGCACCTTTCCCTTTGATCGCACGATCACCTAATCGCAAGTCCTCCCCCGACTCTTCCTCCGATCGCAAGTCCGCTCCTCCGATCGCATCGCACATCCCTACCTCGAGATTGCGATTACTCCCCGCTTCCATTATTGCGATTGCGATTGGCCCTTGGGTCTCACCATAATACTTCCGCCCGTTCATACAATAAAGGGCCTTTTCCTTTGCTAATACGAAATTTCGGTTTTAAATTATAATACAAAGGCTTTTCCCATCCCATCGCATCGGAAGTTTTATATCATATATATTGCTCCCCTCCCCGACTCCGATTTCCGATTGTGATTATATAATATCACTCCGCCTACTCCCCGATCCCGATTCCGATTGCGATGAACATATTATAATATGTTTATTTATATTAATATGTTTCAATATATTAAACATGTTTTTCCGCTCCCGCTCCATTCCGATTGCGATTACACTGTTTGTTTTATATATGATATCCCTCCCCCCGCCCGATTTGCGATTTATGTGGACCCCGCCTCCATCTCCCTTCCTTTTCTCATTTAAGGTATGTTTTTCCCTTCACGAAAGCATAAATGCAATTCAATTTATTTCAAAGGAAGATTGTTATAAATGTGAGTTTACTTCAAACAGCTAAAGGAAAGAGAAACGTCAAGGGCCGAGAAACAAAATTTTAACAGCCATATCCTCAGCAATGATTTGAAAGGATCCACGCTACAGTTTTCACCTCCTCGTTGGATATCCGAAAATTTCAAATGAAATAATGTAACGTAGCTCTTCTTTTACGAAGAGACTGTTGGCTTTTGGCCTTCTATCTTCAGTTGTGATTTCTCCTCTTCCCATCGATTTGTATTCCCGCAAAATCTGTATTTATCGTAACGTAATTATTTGCAAGGGTCGGAGAGTTCACAACTAAAAACTGTATAGGGGAATAAAAGGTGTACAGGTGAGCTCTGCACTCTGTTGTACAGTCTGGCAGGGAATTAAGAAAGTGATGCAGCTCTGATTTGTGGGATTCATGTGGTATGAGTTTTAGCATATGTATCTCTTTTGTGTTTCATATGTACATTTTTATGTTTCCTCATTCAGTCATAAACATTTCTAGTTGAATGTTTTCAAGTTAGAAAGGTAGAATCCATTTTATATGCTCTGCCTTGGGAAATCATTCATGCTCTATGTGTTTTCCTCTGTCTGAAAAGGATTCATTTATTATGCCATTTTAAAATTTCTCAATAGTCTTTCCACTCCATCTTATTTCAACTTTGATTGCTAAACCTCCTGCCTATCTTTCCCCATGAAATACTTTGTGTCCTTGATTTAATTCCTCAGCTCATCCTGTCCTTTTGTCCCATACATCCCTGAAAATTCAGTCATTTATTAAAACCCCTTTCACATTTATATATCTAGTCAAAATCGCCCATTATTATTTTATCAATATCTATTCTACATAGAGAGTCTTCTCCGCCTTCGAGGGCTAGCTACAAGGCCGAGCATGGTTTAGTTGTTGCCGAAATCTGCAAGACGGGCCTTCGAGGTCTATTTCCTGTGTGGTACGGTGTCCTGGAGATGATGTCCAGTTAACCAGGTCATTGGGAATGGTGCCTAGATTGACCTATAACAATGGGGCCTCATCATTATCACTGCTACTAAGTGACAACGCTGTAGATTTGCAAGGTAATACATATATTGTCTCAAATTAAGGTACAATACTGATCTCATGACCAGTCATTGTACATAGGATCATGCTCATCCCTTCTTCTGAAACTCTACACTTCAACTCAAGAGGTTGAATGTAGGCCAGTCATGACAAACTAGGATATCTTTTCATCTCCTCCTTGATTAGATCAAGGGTCATTTGTGTTGTGATAGTTTGCTGCTTCAAATCAGCATTTGGATCTAACCCTTGGTCATGCATTAGCCCCAATGGCATGTCCCCATAAGTTTTAATAAGATCTACTGAAACAATAGGTTATGAATGTGTATGCATACCTTGGATCAACTGATGTGTGGGAACCTCTTGACAGAACACAAGAGTTCCTACAACCGGGACAATGGTGTCTCTAACTACTGGTAAGAGATATGGCTGCTGTTCTTCCAATGTACCAGCATTGGAATCTTCCTCCTCTTTCTAATGCATCCACTCGATAATGCATGGGACTCTATGTGTCAATATCTCAGGATTATCTTGCAAAGATGAAAGTATCTCTTCTCCGGATGTAAGTACTTCTGCAGCTGATGGTGAATGCAGTGATTTCTTGTCCAGAGTGACAAGAATGACATCCTCCTTTGTTTCCTTAGGAACTGTCTCTTTGTGGCACATCTCTATCTTCTTCACATCAAACTTATTCCTCAACTTGTGAAAGAAATATGAATATTTAGTCACCTTTGCATGCTCCATGTGACCAAACCACCAATCATTGGCTTAACCCAAAATATGAAGTGTTGCAATTTGAACAACCTCTCCTTCAGCTACAGGATGTAGCCTGGAAAATGCATCAAACTCTCTCCTCCAAGCTCTAACAGTGGTTGAGGAAGATCCATCAAATGTAGACAAAAAGAATCTATTATGCCTCTTTCTTTTGTTGCTGCTACCAGATCCTCTTTCTTCTTTGATTTTGAAGAATTGTTGGAGAGTCAGCTTCTCCTTGAATGCTCTAGACTGTGCCTTGTACTCTTCAAGATATAGACTGAGAGTCTCATGAGTCTCAGGTGTTCTTATTTCTTCATTTCTACACATCTCACCTTTTCCAAAGAAAGTGCGCATAGTGGATCTATGAGGAGATCTATGATTCTCCAATTTTCTTTTTTGCTGATAGGAAGTGCTTGGGCCTTCCTCTTCAAATCTTCTTCTTGGATATTCTTTCTGTCCTTCTTTCTTCATTGAATTGACCTCCTTGGAGAGATCTTGCATGGATCTAAAGAAAGGAGTGGCAAAATTTTCATCCTCCATGATAGATCTCATATATCTGCTTCTTCTTTTGATGTAAAATATGAAGTGTCCACAAGTTGAGCCAAAGATCATGCTCTGATACCACTGTAATATCCCAAAAGGGAGAAAACAATAATACTTAAACACAATATAAGAACTGTAACTAAGTAAACAATAAATCTCAAGACAACATCAGAATTTACAGAGAAGCTGGGCCATTTTATTATATGGAGAGGATTCAGTTACACAATGTACAAGAATATGAGTAGATCTATCCAAAAAGATGGTCTAGAATCACCCAAAATACATGCTATAATAGGTACAATGTAACTGGAGAGCCACTAAAGCAAATACAACGCTATCCCTTCAGAAAGATATGAACATATAACTGCAGGCTGAAAAGGAAAATGTAGATCTACTCAAATTTGGAGCTCAGATGATGCCAAGATTCAAGATCTGGCCAATGTGATGGATTCCCAAGATAACCCAGAAAGGATTTTCTAGATCTACAACTTTGGAAAATAACCTTCCTAAGATTTGATCCATGATCTGCTGGGAAATACATATATGAAGCTAGATCTGTCAAATAAATGGCTAAAATATGTTTCAAGATCAGATCTAAGCTTGAAGGGCTGATCCCTTCTTTATATCTACAAGCTATAAGCTCTAGATCTAGCTTCTCAATCCTCCAATGATGATTACAGCTGCTACAACACAACTGTCAATAGAAACTGCTCTGTGAGGGAAAAAGATGCCTTCTGCCTGCTAAAAAATGCTGCAATAAACTCCAGGCTGATGGTAAGACTGATGGAAATGTGAGGGAATGATCCCTCACAGGATTACTAGTTGAAATGCTAGTAACTTCCTTCCTCCTTTTGGATCTGCAAATTGGACAACGTAATTCCTGAAGGAAATACTACTGCTAGGAGGTCAATAACTTTTTTCTTGATGCTAGATCTGAAGTGAAGCTCTATGAATGCTGATATATAAGCCCAAGGTGATAGGAAAAAACCATCACCAATTCTCTAGCTGAAGTATAGAAGACAACTTCCACCTTCAAAAATGATCTTCAGAAATCTGCAATTTCTTAAAATGAATGTTCTGCCGAAAGTAGGAAAAGAGATGTGGCACTAATGCCTAATGTAGAATGAAGTACAATACTCTTTCTAGAGATACTCTAAGAAAGAGGTGGGATTCATGACCAGGAACACCTTGTGCTAAAGAAAACTTGCAATATCTGCTAAACAACCCGAGAAAGCAATGGAATGTCACATGAAAATTCCAGATCTGAAAAGAACCTTACATCAAGAATAACCACCACGCCTCCATCCTTTCCTTCATCTTCTTTATATAATGTTTGAGCCTTCCCATGCCTTGGCCCTCATCTAGACTGCACTATGCATGTGGACCAAATCCTCCATGTTTGATTTCATTGTTTGACCAAGTCATCCATCATGTCTAGGTGCAATGTACACCTTCTCCATTGTGTGCATTAGTTGCACATTGTTCTCCACCACTTTATCATGAATGCTTCATGATATTCTGTTTGACATCTTCAAGATCTTAGTTGACTGTGTCAACCTCCATGATCTATCTCATTAATGAGACATGATCTCCAATTCCATTCACATTAGTAGTTGCTCAACTACCTCATTATGTAGATCTATGCTTAATTAATCCACATTCACACACAAAAAGTTGATATTTATTCATATTGAGGATTATGGGTCCCTCCACCCTTTTATTTACTTAATTCATTAAGAAAATTAAGAACTCTAATATTCCAAATATTAGGTGAAAATTTGGGAATATTACAATTGTTGTAGTTTTGTATGACTGTGCTCCCTGTGCTTTGAGATACATATTTGGGAGAGCTGTTTGAACTCAATATAATACAGAGCTAATATTTGGATTCCAGATGGAGTAATGAGAAGTATGTATTTGTTTTATTTTGTTATCAGTAATATCCTCTTCACGTGTAATCATCTTTTATGCTATTCTGATTTGATGGCTCATGTAATGTAGCTTTCGGTGATCTGTAATTTTATTCATGAATTCGTATATGTATAATGCTTAGGTGTTAATGCTCATGTATTAAGCTTACTGCACTCCCTTAATTCATGCTCCACGAACCTATATTTTTTTCCATAACTCATTCATATTCGTTTCCTCTGAGTTCATGGGGGACATATTCTTAAATCTCTTAAGCCAGTGCCTCGTGGGTTCCTTCTCAGTTTTCTCTCAACGCCTCTACATGTTTTAGAAGTTTTGCTTATTATTTTATACTTGGCCCATTTAAAAGCCATCAAGTCTCGCGGCCTCTTAGGCCCTCTCACAGTATAGGGAGTTGAGACGAATCGATTCCAAGGTCTTCTCCATCCATGAACCACCAAAACCATTGTTATCTCATTCCATATTTTGTCAGAGGCCTTTTATACAATTGTCCACATTCAACCTCTGATTTTTAAAGATGTCCTAGGCACTGGTATTTTGCAACTCAAGGCTGTCTCTAGGAGCTACAACAGGTCCCATCCTCACTCAAAATAGTTCAACTCAGTTTATAAAGAGGCAAAAAAGACAAAGGAGACATTTCATTTGCACCCAACTATCCTCCTACCATCATGCTCCCCTCTCCCATTGCCAATGAAATCTATCTTTTGCCTCTCATTGGAAATTTTCATCATTTCGTTGCACATATAGACAAGGCGCTAAGCATAGGAAGACAACGCTATGCACAAGAATACTGCACTATGCATCTGGAAGAAAACACTGCGCAAAGGAGCTCCTCATTGCACATATTTGTTGCACACAAGAAGCTTGCGCTACACATATGGGTAAAACACACATTTTTTTGTGGGATGAAGCACTGCCATTCCCAAGGGTTTTCTTCTCTTAAAGAAGTTTCTAGAAGCTTAAATGAAGTAAGTAACACCATTCATCTCAACCCTTGCATCAAATTTTCCTAAGATTCAAGCTTATACCTTTTTTAGGTTTTTTCTTCCTTTTTCAGTCTCATAGTCACGACATTTCATTTGCCAAGGTAAAATCCTGAAAACATTCTTCATTTACCTTCAAATACACCTCCTAAGAGCTTCATCTACCCACTGCCTTAAATCCTCTGTTTTTCCCTCCTATCACCTAGGTTTTCATTATGGAGACTGATACCTCACCTTCAGAAAGGAAAAAATATAACAGGGGAGGAAATGTTTTGAGGTTTGAACCTTCAATGTCACAGAAATAATTTCTTCTCACTTCATCAATAAATGTTTTGAAGATGTGAATTGTTGGAGTTTTTCAATAAGATCCAAGAGGTTGGCTATCATGACCAACTCATTGGACTTTTTTCCACTGCATTGAAGAGAGACATAGTTAGCTTAGTTGGGGTAGACTTTATAGTTTCAGTGGATTCCATCTCTCAAGCCATAGGTATACCTAATCATGGAGATAACTGGTTCAAGGGTATGGATTTGGATATTGAGGAGTACAAACCCTACCTAAAATCACATTACAAAAATGATCCTTCACATGTTTTTCCATTTAGATACTTACTTGAGAAGTATGCTCCAATGATGAGAGTGAACATAAAATACTTCACATATGAAGGAAGGTTCTTAAGACTCAGCCAATATCACATAAGACAACTGATGCACTTCACAACTGCTAAATCTCTCAATTTGTGTAATTTCTTGTATAGGAGCATAGGTAAAATGTATGAAAATGTGTAGTTGAAAGGAAAAGATCATCATCCTAGACTTTTACATCACAGTTTGATAAAGGTTATGGTTCTCCATTAGTTAGCAAAGAAGAACATGACATGGGATACATTTATTTAGCCGACCTTGCTCATGCCTGATGTTAGTTCACCTAGCCAATAACAAACCATGTCACCTACAATGCAAGGGGTGGGTTCATCAAACAGGTTGGAAGCTCAATCACTAGAGGAAATAGTTACAAATAAAACCAAAGCAGAAGTGAACAAAACATATGCAAGAGGAAGGAGGCTTGTGTTTTCTCCTCAAATTGAGGAAGGGGTCGAGCCTGCATCAGTAGGACAAGAAACACCATTATAGCAGGAGGCATCTTTGCATGATGAGGAGCTCATCCATCAAGAAATGAACATAGTGGAATTGGAGGCCAATGAAGAGCATGAAATCCTAGAGCAGGTCATTAAATAAAAATATTCCGAGATAAATAATCTAAAGGATAATTTGGCAAGAGTTAATTTCATAATTTCATTCTTGGAGCAGGAAAACAATCAGCTGAAGGTAAAGCAACTACTTTTAGAGAAGAATCAGTTTAAAGCTAGTATGCAATATGTGAAGGGAAAAGCAATGGTTAATAGTGAAGATTTAGATGAGCATGAGGAACAGGTGACAAGGAAAAGGCCAAGGACCATGGACCTCAGGAAGGCACTTCAAAAATAAAGAGAACAAAATCCACCAGATGAAGAGTTGACTTTTGAAGAAAGGATGGCCATGGAAATCAATGAAAATAGGGAATTTTGGCTTGAGAATTCAATATTAACTTGGAGAAGCTCCTTAACAAGGATAACAGAGACAAAAAGATGCAAAAACACATGGATGACCACTACTACACAAGGAATAATATTTTTAATGTCAAAGTCAAACAATTGCAAGCAAAACTGAAGGAAAACCTAATCAACCAAAAGCAGAAGGGTAAGTTAGACCTGCTTGTTGATGCTTCCCTAATAGAATATCAAATCACATAAGGACTTCATGGATCATGCTTGGAAATTTTTTGAATATTTTTGAAGAAATTTTTCAATTTTGTGAAATTTTGAGTTCTTTGGCAATTTTGGTCATCCTAGATGTGCAACGAGCTCACACTGTAAATTTCCTCAGAGCATCCAAATGAACAAAAATAAACATTTTTGGAAACATAATGACCTCTACTTCAGACCCATTTCCTTGGTTTTCTGATCTCTTTCACAGATTTCAACGAAAATGCAAAAAAGTGCCCTAAAGTAGGTTTCTGCCACTGTTTTGGACCCCTCGATGCAAATCTAGAGCAGTCTTAGGAAAATGAGGATATATCAGCCTAGAAAAGTTAATTTTTTGATGATTAAAAATTATAAAGACAAACACAATCTCCAATCTATCCATAACAGGTCCTAATTTCATATTTTTACTTCAAGAATACACTCAAAAACCTCCTCCAATGACTCGCTATGGATCTGCAAAAAATGTTCTAAATTTCCAGAAATTTACACTGTAATTCTGTAGTTTATAAATTTACTGTGGTAAAAAGTTGAGAGATGAATGATATAGGGTAAATTTTAAAAATTAAATGTAATTGTGGTTAAATTTATTTAGTTAAGTGTCTTATCATATATTAAAAGCTTTAAGGAATTAGCTCAAGTGGTTCAAAAAATGAGGAAATCAGTTTGGTAACCTCCCTTGCTTGTAGTAGGCATTTAATAGGTGCATGAATTTAGTTTTTCTTGGAGGTAATTCGACCCCTTAGAGAGGGAAGAAGTTGTTTTGCTCTACCTATCATTTTCAGAGTCATTTGACTGGTTTGATATCAGAGGATTGTAATCTTTTATATTGTACTTTCACTTTCATATTCAGAAATCGAAGGATGCAATTGCAACCATTATTTTGGAATTCATGTGTAGTGAGTTTATGATAATGTATTTTCTCTTTTATAGTCTTTATTGGATGTTATATAGCTCTTCTTTTCATATCGTGTATCTTCAGTGGCTTTCCTTACAATTCATAGGCATAATTATATTAATTTAGCTTTGTAAATATGGAAATTCCATTTTGTGTTTCATGCTTCCAGTTTAATGAATTCATGATTGAACATGCTCATTAAATACCTCTACTTTTCAAACTCACCACCATACCTACAAAACCCTAATACATCATAGATCCACTACTACCTTGCTCCTTTATATCTTTGCACCTGTAAACACTTTGATACCTAGACCTAGCTACTTGGTTTCATATGTGATCCAACATCAAACCCTAAAACATTCAAAGCCTATCTGAGCCTATCATATCTAGCATAATCTCTTTCATGTCACAGTAAATCCTTGGATTTTATCTTTTTGAGAGAGCCCTCTTAGCCTAGTAGGGATAGCTACTAGGTTAAAGTGGTCTGTGGTTACCTTTGTCAGTCTCCTTTTCAGCCTTCAGAGAACTGGTGGAGTGCTAACAGGGGTATCATGGGAAAATTTCAAAGGATTTTGCCACTAACTTTACAGGGACAAGATCTAAAGTAGGGATAATAAAATTTTAAGTGTCCCCTGGCACTATTACTCAACCCATAGAGATCCTTAGGTCAGGAGAATTATGGTTCAAGGTGCAGAAGTTCAATTTGCAGAATTGTGATGAGTTCCTAAAGGAAGAACACAGAAGCATTGATATGGCTAGAGGTATTCCCAAAGCTTGCCTTAAAGAGTATTTTTCTAAGTTTCTGATTGTGATCCAGAAATATTTCAATTGTGAGGGTAGATTTCACATGGTATATCAATAACATTTCAAGTTGTTGTTGCACTTCACAGGTAAACAACCCTTAGCTATACCTTTATATTTGTTTAGAAGCCTAGGAAAAATCACTGACAAGGTTCACGCCAAACCTGATGCCAGTGACACTTCAAATTTTCATCATGCTCTTATTAAGTTCCTGGTGGTTGAAGAGTTGAATAGGCGGAAGGGATATTGGCCCACTTTTTTTTTATTTTTAAGTGGATATGAATTGGATGCTGCCACCCCTAGGAGAATTCCAAAGTCAAATCCTATAACTTGAGGGGAGGATAAGAAATATAAGGCATATTTTGTAGTTCATCCTGAAACAGAGATAAAGCCTATAGTAGAACCTATGGAACTAGAAGTTGAACATGTAAAAGAGCCTGTGGTAGCAGAAAAGGTTTCTACAAGTACCAAGACAAAAAATTATACAAGAATGAGGACTAGAAGCCAAAGAAAATGGAAGGGTAAACTGTCAGATATCATGGAAGCTATTGAAATTGAAAAAATCCCCTTTGTGCAGCCTGTAGAGATCAAAGAGGCAGAAGCCAAAAAGAAGAGCAAAGCATGCATAAAATTAGATTTTACTCAAGAAGATTCAAGTTTTATTTTCAAGCCCTGAAAACCTATCACAAGATCACAACAACTAAAACAAAAGATGTCTGAGCTGCCATTAGGAGAAGAGGTGCCTCCAACAAAAGTAGAACCTCTGAAAAAGAGGAAAGGTAAGGAGCCTGTACAAGAGAAAGGTGAAGTGGAGTTTGTCCCAAATATATTTTGGTCTGCTTTAATACCTCTGTTGACCTCCGTATTAAATCTTGTTGCTAAAAAAAATATGAACGGAAGGCCACATCTCTGTGATGGCCTCATTTATTTCTGTCCATATATTCTTTGTGGCGTGGGCTAGAGTATGAGCCATTAATGATTCACTCTGCAATTGTTCCAATTTTAAGGAAAGATGGTGGCTTTTCTGCAATTTGGACACATAAGATATATCAAATTTCAGCTCTTGTTATGACAATATTTTTAGCTGAGCTTGTAATCTAGAAATTTCTTACTAGTGAAGGTTCAAGTTATCCATGGATTTTATTAATTAATTTGCAGTATTTGTTTTCTTAGAAGTCGATGTAGATGCACTTGGAGTTGTGGCCATTGCAATTGGAATTGCTGTGAGGGGAACTATGGCCAATTGTGCTGCCTCCCATTTATCTTTAAGCAGTTTCACAATCTCCACCTCCATTTTACGAATCTCACTGTTCTGTTCAATGATTAATCTGAACATGTCCTCTTTCTCCTATTCTATTTCTCCGAATTCCTTAGCTTGTGGATCCTCTGTGGTAGGAAATTTCAGTTGTTTCCTTAATGATGCTATATCAACATTTTTTCTTTTCAATATCTCTTCTACTACCTTCAAATTACTAGGATTGTATCTTAGTTTGATCACCAAGTATTCAAGTAACTTGATCTTGGTATCCTTGGCTAAGGAGTAATTCCTTTCCAACTTGAGCTCTGTATTTGTGTTGTTTAATGATACCTATAACCTGGAAGCTAACATGGAAACATTGGTTAGTGTAGAATAAATCATCTCACTAGATTGTTTGTGCATTTCCATTTGGTCAATTGGATAGATGTGTTTTGAATCAAATGAAAATACATGTTCTTGGTAGTCTGCTAGTGTCTTTGGAGTTGCCAATTTTTCCTCAAGGAATGCAACCTACATTTTACCTTGCTCAGTGTCAAAGGATGAAAGAAACATCTGTTGTAATGTAGCTGTTTTCTTCCAGAACTGTGTATACCATGAAGCTTTAAGCATCACATTCCTTTGTTTGATTGCCTTGTACTTTGAAAAAATATTAGGCTCAACAGTGTCTTGAGCCAAATCAATTATTTGTGAAATTTATGGAGGATCTTCAGATGTTGATGAAGAAGGGGAGCCTGCGAATATATCATCCTCTCTTGTAGATACATGAGGGCCTATCATAATAATAGTTTCATGTTCTTTGTTCCCTAGATAAAACACTGGTGCAAAATTGGTTTTATGCTTCTTCTTGTAGATTATGAACTCCTTGGATCCAATTTATATGACTAGGGATTATTATCTTATCCTTTTCTCCTGTTTTTCCTAAGGTGTAGGAGTCTGAGAGATTGTTGTGGAAATGATCTGTTCTTCGGCCTCCTGTAGTGTGTTCTCCTCCCATTGATTTTGGTTCTTGTAGTGATCTATTTCTGGTCGAGGAGTGTGTATGTAGGGTGTTGTATTTTTCTCCACTCTCAGCTTTGAAATCAGACCAAAAGGGTCATATGACCAAGTAAATCTCAGTTTGAAGTTCATTTGCTTCTACAAAAAATCAATTTCTTTACTAGCTGTTTTGGTATTGCAGACAAAAGATCCAACCTATGCTTTTGTATTAAATTGTGCCTTCTTCTTGCCAGCCACAAAATGCATGTCATCCATATGCATCATCTGTCTAGTGTAATTGAATGAGAAAAGTCTCATAGGTACAAACTTTGGCAGGTTATAGGGTGGAAATTCACACCCATAGACCCTGATCTCTGTGTAGTTATGGTATAAATACCAGTCACCTGTCTTTACTTGGTCACCTAGATGCAAACATTTCTGAATATCTGCCCCTATCTTGGGATCCAACTCACTATTTAGGAGGCAAGCGACTATGTATAAGAATTTTTCAACATATTCCAAGAAAGAGAATTATGTGGAGTTCCTTCTCACCAAGGATGTCCAATGTATTGTTGATTGAGCATTAACTTGTTCATCCATCTTCTATGAAGTGAAAGGAAACATGTTTGCTTGATGGTTGATGAAAAAATAAACAAACACTGTAGAATATTTGAAAGCCCATTTGTGGGAAACTTAACAAACTAATCATGCATGGAATCTTCAATAAACTGACTGTAATTAAAAATTATAGGCTTTTCTTCAGTGGTAAAATGGAGAGGAAGCCAAAAATGGCTTCATCAATCCACTGGTCTGAGTGGTAACCGAGGATATAGGAAATGATGGTGATAATTTTCTTGGTTACTTTAGGAAACATAAAAGAAGAATATGGAGGGTTTGATTTAGGCAGTTGGGCATCTGGGAGAAAGATCTAAAAGACCTTAGCTCTCTGTGGGAAAGTCAAATTTTTGTACAAATATATGAGAAATTCTATAGATAATGGCTTGAAAGACTCTGAATTATTTTATTGTAGCATTTGTGAAATAACCTCAACTATAATGGTGAGGATAACTTCACCATTATGGCTTACTATGGATCTCTGGGATGCCACATAACTGTTTTGGCACAAGGAAAAAATTTCAGCGAAAAAATGTGTTTGGGGAAACATGAACTGTGGCAAGGAATATTCCCATATGCCCAATTCATCTTGCTGGACTAGGAATTTTTGTTTTAACCAACTGTGAATTTCAAACAAGTCAAATTCACAGTTCGTGTCTATAATTTTAGATTGACGGACAACAAGGGGAAAGTGGTCTAGGTCGATGGGAGGGGGAAACATCGGGTTTTCTTCGGGCTTCTTACCTTTTCTCTTGGGAGATTTTCCCTTTGGTGCCATTATCAAATAGTAGATCAAATAACGGGATGAATAGAAGATTAAATTTCCTAGGCCAGGGAGACTATCTGGGAGTTCTGTGCAGGAAAATCCCCTCTACGGACATAGGCAATCCTTCTAGCCCTAGGGTGGGTCTAGAAACAAGGGAACACGCTGAATTCCTAAATTCTTAGATTGTAAATGAAATATGGAATCGAATAAATATCCTACCTCAGTGCAATGCTTTTTTCATGGCACGTGGCAACGATCCTTTGATCTTTTTCTTCATACCTTGCGCTCTGTTGGTGATGATGTCCATGCACCTAAACAAAGATCAAACAAACGTTGACAACATACAAACATATATATTCATCTACAACTATTCAACTAGTCAAGGAGAGTTAAACACTTCGAATATAAATTGTTATAGGCCAATTTGGGCACAATTCCCAATGACCTAGTTAAATGGACATCATCTCCAGAACCAATGAATAGGGTCTATCACCCCCTATCATTTCAGTTGCTACATGCCCTAAGAAAAAGAACAAGACAAATCATCCATGACTTCCAATTGCAAAGGTTTCCAAGATTTAAAGTTTATATTGTATCATATGAGAGCTCACCAACGCTGCCTCTCAAGGGACTAAGTGCATTGCATATGCAGGTAACCCCACTCAAGGGTGCTTTGCAAAGCACTTCCCGACACTCACAGGTGCGTTGGTCACATTAGGAGCGAAATTTTCATTGTTTCAGAATCTCCACTTGGCTAGTGCCTTCTAGAAGAGTTCACATGTGTCAAACTTCGAATCCATGTGTCCATTTGACATCTCTAAGATTGGGAACATGTCTTGCCTATTATTAGAAAGTCATTGATTGTAAAACTACCTTCATCTCATCTATAAATTGAGCACAGATCCTAGTGCCTGAAGGGAAGAATTTGAGTAGAGAAATGCTGGTGGAATTTTAATTGAGGAATTAATTTGAGTGACATGCTGCTGGAGATATGTGCATTGTGATGAGGCTAGGATGCTGCTGGAGATGGTGACACTAAATCAATCAGTGGGTTGTAACCTCCCCTTCTATCCATTAATAAAGATTGCTGCTTACTTTCCCACATATGTATCTGTATAAGATTTTGTATTTCATATTATGAATTCTTATATGATGTATATGGTTTATGTTTCATTTATTTTACTAAATAACTTGAATAGAAATCTGTATTATTGCTATCTTTTGTTGTTTAGTGTTCATCTTTGCAGGAAATATTTTGGCAATCTAGCTCAGACTTGAAGCTACAACAAAAGCAACAGAAGGAGAATAGGAAGTGCTTGGACTCTAAGTAAGTTATTTGATCTGTTTTGTGTGTCTATTTATAGTTAGGAAAAATAGTTTCAAAGTCTTTAATTTGTTGTTCTAGATGAGCACCACATCTAGGGAAGAATGTTCCGTAATCCATAATTCTGCATAACAAATTGGCGACTTCGCTGGGGAGTTTACCTTTCATCCTTGGTGTATTTGCCTCTGATTTTATCTATTTATTCACCCAGTAGCATTTACTCAGAAAGATTAGGCTTTTTGAAATCAAAATTTTCATTAGAAGTGTGTTAAACAATTGAGTTTTCATTCTCTGACTGTGCTCAACGCACTGTTGAACAAGACACAGTGCTTTGTATAACACTGTCTCCCTTCCAGGGGTGCATTGCAATGCTCTGTCTCCCTTTAGAGACCGCGTTGCCGCTAGAATCAGCCAAATTCCATTGAGTTTGTCATTGCATTTGATTTCAGTTTGATTGTTTGCTGTGTTTTAAAGATCTTGATACCTCAGATTGACCAGTGACCTTACCTACTCCTTCCTCCTTTGAAAGAAAAGTTTGTTCAATGTTTATTTAAAGTGTTTTTCTTTATCATTGACAAATTAATTTCAAAGTATTTTTATTGTTGCATTAGATCCATTTTCTTTTGAAAAAGGAAATTGTCATTAAATTCTTTGTTTCCTGATAGGAGAAATTGTTGTTCTATTCCTCATTTCTCCTTCAAAAGAGAAATTGTTGTCTAAATTCTTCATTTCTCAAAAGTAAAAGGCATTTGTTTTTATTGATTTGGTGTACTTAGTTTCTTTTTCTGCATTCATAACATTAAAGGAACTGAAAACAAAAACTTGCATTTGCATGTAGTGGATTGTGCGTTTTGCGAAAGGAACAATTAGGAAATCTGAATTTTAGTTGCTGCTCTTTGATTGTTTTCTCTCAAATTGATTTCTCTTTCCCTCTAGTAGCAAGGATTTTCATTGAAAAACTAAAAGTGAGATTTCTTATTATTTTATTTTGCATTTTAGCAATTTCCAATACATCATCGTGGTGGACTTTGAAAGGAAAATTGATAAACAAGATCAACTTAAAATTTATCTCAATTTACCTAACAAAGCTTTGGAACCATAACGATAACATTTAGAAGGTCTAGGCTAGAGACGTGTTCCAGTGTCATAAAACATAGCAGCTGTCGTTAATTGTCTGCGATAAATTCTGAGTGTGATACCTCACTCCACGCACGTAAGTATATCGTAGCTCGTCCACGTACTTTCAGGCATATCGAGTGGTGTTACAGTACGAAAAGTATGAAGGGGTGCTCTCATTGTGCGATTTTACATCAGACAACGCTAATACAGACTTGGGCCTCCACGTACCTTCAGTTATATTTTGGAGGACAAATTTAGGTTGCTATCCATCCATAGTGAACCGAGTCGGCCTCCTTGTAAATTATGATACACCAAACACATCATTCGAGGAGATTACCTGCCCGTACTTCTTGGTTCGCCAAGAGGTATTTTGTAGTTCACAGTTTCTTGGTAAACCTTTTTGCCTAGCATTAACCTTTTTTTTTTTTTGGTTAAAATAAATCAGTAATCATGGAAGAACAAAATCCTTTCCCCCGTCGTTCGCGTAGACTAGCATTGAAACCACCTTTACCACCAGAAGTTACTCTTGGTCGGCGAAGGCGACAACACTCTACCGAATCAAGTACTATCAGTACCTCTGGTGAAACATCATATTCCCATATACCAGAGTTGGCACAAGTTGTTTCTACACATCCCGGTTCATCTATTGTTGTCGAAATAGAGTCCTCACAGCTACCCGTGGTCACGATCCATCTAATAAGTGAGACCATACCTCTTGGACTCGACGTTGTTCAACCAGAAGTTGATCCAGATCTTATCTCTTTTTTTCCAGAACATATGAATCCCGAAGTCAAAAAACAGGAAGTTGTTCCTGCCTTGGTCATCCCACAATTTTTTGTAGCCATTGAGTCTCCCATATCACACATTCAACCTCCTGAAATATACTTTGGGCCTGACGGTGAAGTACTTCCACCTGGTTTAATTTCGATTGAAGAAATCCCATAAGACAAGATACATTTAACTCCAACCCATTTTGGGGAGGACCTTTACCTGGACGAGTCTTTTTTTCAATCACCACCATCTGCTTTTGTTGATCCCGTTCCTATTCAAAATCCCGTTGATTTAAAAGGGTATACATTTGGTCAAGTAACCATGCCTGAACCAACATATTCGGTTGGGCCATCTATTCCAATTACATCAGTACCTACCCTCGCTACACCGTCTATCTTTACAACTTCACTAGTGTCATATTTTCATGGTGGCCCTATGGTCCCATCAGGTTATAAATATTTATCTGGAATTTTCTCTGGTGCATCTTCAAAACCATGGACTTTACCAATGTCATCGTTTGGTATTTTAACTAGTAAAACTATAGTGAGTACTGAACGGCTTGATTCTTTATACACATCATCAGGGAAATATCAAGCTGGTCCTTCTCGGTCTATTCCATCAAGTACCATATCAACTGGACTCCTAGCATTTGGAGAGCAATATTTTCCATCTTATTATCCTCCTCATGTTGGGGGGCAACCTTTGGTCACCCACTATGACAGTACTCCGTCACTTTTTGGTCAATCTAATGTCGAAATGAATTTTTGTCAATAGCATCCCACTCTGCCTATCCAACCACAAATGGTTGTACACTCATATCAACCAATTCAACCTATTACACCCACATCATTCGCACTTGTTAATACATCTTTACCCTTGTTACAGAATTAGAATGTTGTACAAAAACATTTTCAAGCGGGTCCTTCAACTCAATACTCTCAAGTATTGGGTCCACAGACTCCAAATCCTCCGCTTAATTTATAACGACCTGTACCTGGAATAATTTATTCACAAGTTGGTTTACCATTTTATGGGATGTCACAACCACAACCAGGTTATAAATATCCTCAACCGAATCCAAGTTATCCTAATTTGGGTTATAAACTTGGTGGAAAGACCCCTTGGCAACCTTAAGGCGCAAATGCCTCAAACTTCATTTCAACAAGTATCATATCCAGGTTTTGGTCAACATAATCCTCAAGCGTTTGCTTTTCAAAACAACCTCTATCTGGGTTACCAACAACAGATTCCTTATGCTAGTGCTCAAAGGCCTGTTGCTCAAGCAATTCCATCATACCCTGGCTATGCTCAACCTGGCCTTAATAGACAGTTGCCCTTTGTTGCAACTTTAGAGTTAGCAGATTTAAATTGGCTAACCAATGATCCAATCAACTATGCTCCTTGGTGGTCGATGATACCTCACAAATTACCCTCAGATATTCCTAATTTCAATGGAAACCTTGGGGAAGACCCGTTGACTCATGTTATGACTTATCATTTGTGGTGTTCATTAAACTCTTGAAGATAGTGAGATTATGTTTGACTAAGTATTTTCCAGCGTATGCTCACAATCATTTTGCAAATGGTATATTAGATCCACCTAGAGCATCTTTTGATCATTTCACTACCTAACTCTGTAGACGCCTTCCCACTTCCACTTACTCATATGATATGAAACTAGCACGGAACTCTTGACCAATTAAGCAGAGACTAATGCTACTCATATTTCTGATCATATTCATGAGTGGCATCGTCATCGTAGAATGGTTAAGACATTTGTTATTGATCAGCTCCTTACTGAATGGTTCATTAAGTCCTTGTTACCATCTATAACTGAGGATGTAGCTAAGGGTGGTGTCATCACAGAAGAGTAGGTTATTTCTTGTGCGCAATATTTAGACTTGATTTATACTCAGTCTGGTAAGCTCTATGAAAAAATTCCTAGCACATCGAGATCTAATTTGACTGTTCCTCCTCAATTAAAGGAATCTCATGCTGGAGATGGCTTGATTGGCACTGCAAGCACACATCACACTACTACATTTGATCCTGCACCTTCTTACTAAATTAATTCCATGTCATTTGACAAGGGAAAAAGTGACAAGCAACTCGGAAGTAAGAAAAAGGGGAAATATAAGAAAAAGAAAACTTCTATCCCACTGGAAAGATCATCAGATCAATCATCTGGACCTAGGAAACCTCATTATCCATTCATAATCTGTAATGAGGAACATTTTTTTTGGTATTGTCCTCAGTGCGCCGAAGTCTCAAAAATAATTAAGACTTCCCATGCGTTAGTTGTGTTGACAGATATATTTCCAAATTCAGACACAAATTTGGTTGCTACGGATCCAGCTTCTAGTTCCCAAGTGCTTATGTTATCTATCACAAAACATTCAACAAATATTTTGGTGTCAACGCGTAATAAATATTATGGTAGTTAGGCCACTAATCAACCTACTACCTTGACTACGAATTCGTCTACAGAATCATTACTGCCTACTGCTATTCCTGAATTGACGATTAAGCCACCAAAGGGAGTCATTCACAAATCGACATATAATCCTCGAGCAAGAGCTGCACAAAATTGTAATATAGTTGAAGACTTGGCTCAATCCCCTTCAGCGATGTCTGCTCTTGAGGTATTACAAAATTGTCTCTCCCAAAAGCAGGCTTTATTGTCGGCTATTGGTGGAATTGATCCGACTAATTCTAATCTTGTCATCTTTAATCGTACGGGGTATGTACTGCAACTACCAGTAGAATTGGAATTCTCCATACAAGTAAATGTTCTCAATCACCTTGTTCATCGTACTATTATTGATGAGGGATAATCTACATGCATTTTGTCTCTAAATTGTTGGAAGTCACTTGGCTCGCCGTGCTTATCTCAATCATCAACGGTGTTTAAGGCTGTCAATGGACATACATATAAGCCTTGTGGTATTATTAATAACCTGCATGTTGAACTAGGGGGAAAAATAGTGAAGGTTGATGTCAAGGTTGATGACAGACCCCTTGACTATAATATTCTACTGGGAAGACCATGGGTATATGCTATGACTGCAATTGTTTCTACATATTTTAGAATGATTTCCTTTCTATTAAAGGCACTATCATAGTCATCAATCATCTATCCTTCTTTGCCTTTGTGTCGCAGGTAATTGGAAGTGTTTTGTTCATTCACGCACCCCAAATAGCACTTCAGAACATTGGTGTAGGACTCTTAAAGGATTCCACTCTCATGGGAACATTTGCATTACCACCGCCTGCGACGTCGGCAAAAATTGAAAGTATAGAGACCTGCTACATGATCTCTTCCACTCCATATGGCTTAAGGAAGAATACGGGTGCTTTTAAAATTGTTACGTTGGATGAGTTTCTGCCACCCAACCCTATTGTGCTGGCATAGTAATCAATATATTTGGCTTGGGCGGCGAATCCGAAATCAATGCCGCTGGTTGTTTGGGTTGATCATTCCTTAGATTTTGGTACTCCTAATCCTTTTTATTCAAATTTCTTGATAGATGAGAATATTTTGGAAGCCATGATGTCAGAAGGAGAACCATGGGAAGATTATCATCCTTGTTCCCATCTTCCTCATTATGAAGAAAATAATCTTAGTGAACTATATCACCCATCAATCATAAATTTATTTTTGAATTCTTTACCTATTAATGCAATTGATTCTGAGTGAAATTTGTCAAATATTTAAGAAACCATTTTTATCGATATTTCGACCAAACCTGGCATTGTAGAAAATATTCATGTTAGCGTATCTTGTCCTCCATGAGAACTCGAATCATATCACTCTCTATTTCTTGAATTTAACGATGTATTTGCTTGGTCTTATGAGGAAATTCCAGGCATAGATACTAGTATTGTTGAACACACTATTAATATGTATCTTGATGTCAAACCGGTGCATCAATGCCTTCGTCTTGTTCATCCAAAGAAGGCTGCTACCATCAAAGAAGAAGTTGAGAAAATTTTGTTTGTTGGTTTCATTTACCCTATTTCGTTAGTTGAGTGGGTTTCTAACATTGTTCCTGTCATGAAAAAACAAGGAACCATTAGAGTGTGCGTCGATTATCAGGATGTCAACATTGATTTTCCAAAAGACAACTATCCTACTCCCTTTATCGACCAGATTATTGACGATTGTGCTGGATGTGAATTTTTTTCGTTCATGGATGGATTTTCCAGTTACAATCAAATCAATATCTGCCCAGAGGATCAACATAAGACATAATTCATCTGTCCCTGAGGCAAATTCGCTTATAGGAAACTACCGTTTGGTTTAAAGAACGTTAGGGAAACTTTTCAGAGAGCGATGGATTATGCTTTCAATGAGATCAAGAACATTGTTCAACCTTATCTAGATGATTTACCTACGCATTCACAAAATTAGACTAATCACCCAGTGCATCTAAGAGCCATTTTCTTATTCTTTCGACACTAAAAAATTCGTCTCAATCCACATAAATGTTTGTTTTGTGTGGCTCTGGTCGTTTGCTTGAATTAGTAGTCTCAAAATAAGGAATTCGAATCGACCCATTGAAGGTTCAGGCCATCCTTGATTTTCCTGCACCATCAAATTTACTTCAGATCAAAAAATTCAAGGAAAGGCTAACTTTCTAAGGAGTTTCATACCCAACTACGCCGAAATGGATAAAGGATTTACTTAGCTTTTGAAAAAGGGGGTTCCCTTCCATTGGGATCAAGTTGCGCAAGCTTCTTTTGATGTTGTTAAGAATACTCTTGTCTAGGCTTCATTAATGTATCCCCTCAATTATCAAAATGATTATTTCCTATATATCGTCGCGGTTGAAATGACCATTGCTATGGTATTGGTCTAAGTAGAAGATGGGATAGAACATATGATTTATTATTTGAGTCGTAATCTCAATGATACGGAATTTAAGTATTCATACCTAGAAAATCTTGCCTTTGCAGCTGTTCAAGATGTCCAAATATTTCGCCACTATACCCTGTTCTGGAAAACCATTGTCGTTTCGGATTGAAACCCCATGACTTATATCTTATCAAATAAATTGATGGGGGGCAAATATTCAAAATGGATTGTCATTTTGAAGGAATTTGATTTGGAATTCATCAAATCCAAGTCAAAGAAGTCTTTAGTTTTAGCAAAGCTTCTCTGTGACCTTCCCTCTGATAGTACTGCTACTACATCAGAACCATCAATTCCTGACGAGTCTCTGTTTCTGATCAGATCATCTGATCCTTGATATGGATATTTCATCATTTATCTCCAAACTCAAACTTTTCAGCTTGATACCTCTCACTTTGAACAACGACGTATTCGATACCAAGCCAAAGATTATTTGATCGTCGATGATACACTTTATCGTCATGGTGTTGATACTATTTTAAGAAGGTGCCTCACTCATGAGAAGGCTAAAAATGTTTTAATTATTGTCATGCTGGGGCTTGTGGTGGACATTTATCTAGATATGCTACTGCACAAAAGATACTCTGCACTGGTTACTTTTAGCCTACGATATTTCGCGACTTCATTCTCGTGGTCAGAAGTTGTCATGCGTGCCAGATTTTTGATCGTAAAATCCGCAAACCACCAGCGCCAATGCATCCTGTTGTCTTTGTGGGAAAATTTTCGAAATGGAGTATTGACTTCATGACCTGTAACCCTCGTTCATCCGGGGGGCATGGTTATATTACTGTCATAATAGACTAATTTACCAAATGGGTCGAAGTGATGCCTACATTCCACAACACAAGACAGACAACTGCATTTTTTTTCTTTAATCATGTTATTGCACGGTTTGGGATCCCACAAGCTATAGTTACAGATCATGGGAAGTATTTTTGCAACCACATGATGGCTGAATTGACTGCCAAGTTAGGATTGTTACATGATAATTCTACTCCTTATTATCCACAATCAAATGGAAAAATTGAAGCTATCAACAAGATTCTTAAACGTATGCTTCAACGAGTGATAGGAGTTCGTAAAAGAAACTGGCATTTGATCCTGTACTCTGCCTTGTGGGCGTATCGAACCTTGGTGAGAAACGCGACTGGATTTACTCCTTTTCAATTGGTGTATGGTCTGGAAGCTATCTTTCCTATCCAATGTGAAATATCATCATTAAAACTAACAATCGACTTGTTACTTGACACCTCAGAAGAAGAAGCATGTCTTTTTAACCTCATCCATCTTGATGAAACACGTCGTGAAGCCCAATTGGCCAATGAAGCACATAACAGATGTATAAAGGCGCAATACGACAAAAATGTCTAGCCTCGCATTTTCTCAGAGGGCGACTTGGTCCTTCTTTATGATCAAGGAGCTGATGTGTTGAGATTCAACAAGATGACGAGCTTAGTGAAAATTAAGCACCTTCACTAAGTGGGGTCCACAAGCTATTTTTAGGTGTATGTCTATTTTTAGACATGGTGAGAATATTCTATAAGTTGCAGGATGCTATTTGTAGATGGTTGATCAAGATGGAAAAATAGATGAAATTCTATTTTTAGAATATTGGGCGAAGTATATTTATAGATCGTCAATCTAAAAATAGATGCATGTTGATTATTATTAGCTCTTAATAATAATCCGACAATAAACATCAACTTATTCTCTTGGAGCACTTTATTTTAGTGAAAATATTTGGCAAATTAGTGGGCTGAAGGAATTACGCAATTCCTAGGGTTTATGATGGCTCATGCATGGAGGACTCAATTAGAATTGAAGTGGAAAAGTTATGACAGAGTTGGAAGAGTAGTTACAGGAGTTGTTATTCAGTTTAACTCAGTTAATGGAGTTAAACTCAGTTGAGCTAGTTGTATCTAGTCTAACTGAAAGATACACTAGTGAGAGTTAAGTGAATTAATTATTTAATTATTTCACAACTAATAACTCACTAACAACTGAAAAAATACAGCAGTTAACTACAATGCATGTCAGTTCCAGTGGAGACCCAGTGGAGAGATAGGTAAAAGGGTGAGATGTACTATCCACTGTGACTATAGTGATGCATTCAATGCATCTGACACACATTGGAGTTTCCAATGAGGATTACGCAGTCAAGGCAAGACCAATTTGAATTCATTCAGAGGTCTTCTTTAGCAGGGATTGCGCAGTGGAGGCAGGCTGTCAAGAGGCAAGAAATTGGTGCATGGAGATGCAAATTTCTGCATGACAGTGTGTAATGATTGTTGATGGTACTGAGAGCTTTATGTACTAAGATTTGTATGAGATTATTAAATGATTCCATTGATATACATAATATATGATAGTTGGGGTTTTTAGCTTTAAGCTTTCCAGTTAAACCACTGTGTTATGTGCGATTGAATTTATTCACATGTGTTTGCAATTGAGTTTTAAATTTCCGCAAGTTTAACAGTGGAAGGATTCTGTATTTTTCAAGAAGATAAATATTGTGAGATCAGGAGAGTCCGGTAATAAATCAGTATTAATAAATTTCTACATGGTATCCGAGAAGTATTGGTTACTAGAGATTTCAATTGTGAATAATTGCTGAGTTTCTGCTGGTGGATAATTCAAATTTGCTGCAGAAATTTCTTGGTGCGACAATTGAATATTCATTGAAATGTATTTCAATGGGTTGCGATTGGAGTATGCCCTTGAGGGAAGCTCAAATTACATAGTCTGGAAGGATATAATGGAAGTGGTTCTTGAAGATAATGGAATTAAGGAGTTCTTCGATAGCGATGTTCCTAAGCCTGCTTCTAGCGATGCTGCAGGACTTGACGCATGGCAAAAGAAGGTAGCGAAGACAAGAAGAATTCTGTTGGAAGGTGTGAAGGACCATATTCTGTCAAGCCTTCATGGTAAAGCCACTCCATTTGCAATGTGGAAGGCTTTGACAAATCTTTTCCAAAGAAGCAGCGACCAGAGGAAGTTGGTGCTGAAAGATAAGCTCAGAAAAATGAAAATGGGGAAGGGCGACAGTATTCCAAAATATTTCACGAAGTTTGTCCACTATAGGGATGAACTGGGAAATGTGGGGGTTAATATTGATGATGATGACTTGGTGAGATTGGCTCTCCTTGGGCTTCCAAATATTTGGCATAGCTACGAAGACTCTATCAATGGACGGGAGAAACTGTCAGGTTGGGAGCGACTTTGGTTGGATCTTGTGCAGGAGGAGATAAGGCGAAGTACCAGGGATGGCTCTTCATCGAAGAATGATGATGAAAAGAATTGCGCTTTGGATGCCAAAGCAAGGAAAGGTAAGGAGAATAAATCCCATTCAAAATACGAGGCTAAAGGCAAGAAGTTGGATTGTCCAAAGTGAAGTGTTTTCACTGTCATGAACATGGTCATCTCGCCACTAACTACCCACAGAAAAAGAAGAACAAGAAGGCTGCTGGAGCTACAGCTAGAGAGGCCTTAGCCTCACAATTTGAACTTGATTTCTCTTTGATCGCATGTTTGGTTTCAAGCTCAATGGGATCTGTGTGGTATCTTGATAGTGGTGCGTATTTCCATATGATGGGAGACAAGGAGTTTTTTAGTGACTTGGAGGAGAAGGATCTCCAAATGCATAAGATGGGCGACGATGGTAGATACAGTGCGACCGACATTGGGACCATTAACTTTGAGAGGGAGTCAGGTAAACCATTTTAGTTGAAATATGTTATGCATGTTCCAGGTCTGAAGAAGAACTTTGTCTCGGTCGCAATGTTGGAAGACAGAGGTTATGACGCTGTTTTCAGTGAGGGAAAGATTTCCCGCGACATAAAACATCGGGTCAAACCAAGAGGATAGGGATTTGAGTTAAGAATCTCTACAAGCTAGAGGTAGATGGCTGCACTGCAATGATGGGCAAAGCAGAAGAAGTGGTGAGCCGGAATGAGGGTGAATTATGGCACATGAGATTGGGCCATCTTCACCATGGTGCCTTGAAGATTTTGCAGCAGATTTCTATTGGACTTCCCAAGGGCACTCTTGCATAGTTAGATCAGTGCAAGGGATGTAATATGGGTAAGTTTGTGAAGACCACCTTTCATGAGAAGGAGAACCATGCTTCGGTGATCCTGGAGAGAATTCACACAGACGTGTGTGGACCTTTCTTGGTTGCTTCAACAACAAGACATAGGTATTATGTTATTTTTGTTGATGAATATTCTCGTAGATGCTGGATCTTCTTCATGCAGAAGAAGAGCGAAAAATTCCCAAAGTTCTGTGAGTTTAAAGCATTGGTGGAGAAGGAGTCGAGGAAGCAAGTGAAGGGTCTACAGAGCGATAATGGTGGTGAAATATCTCGAATGAATTCAAAGAATTCTGTAGCAAAGAAGGAATTCGAAGAGAACTCATAGTGCCTCATAACCCACAATAGAATGGGGTCATGGAGAGGAAGAACAGAACAATCGTGGGTGCTGCACGAGCTATGCTGCATGACCAGGGCCTACCGATGAACTTGTGGGCAGAAGCATGCAACACTGCGGTTTATGTACAAAAACGTTGTCCTCATAAAGTGTTGGGCCTCTGTTTTGTCTTGTTTTATATCACCTTTTACTCGAAATCACTCATGCTTTTGTTTAGCTTGAATAAGTCATTGTCATATTTTTGTGCATTCTCGGAAATAATAAGTAAGTATTTGCTATTCCTTTGTTTTAATGAGATTTAAACATTAAAGGCATATTTAATAATAGTTTTTGTGTTTGTAGGTTTACAAAGTTGGTTATATACCTATTCTGATAGAGGCAAAGTTCCTGCACCACACGTTCTTGCACTAGTACCGGAACACATTCCTGCACCAACATTGAAAATCACTAAGTCTGCTTTAAATCCGCATAATTTCTAAATTTCCAAGTTTTACCTTGGTTTTTATGCAAATGGAGGTGAATTATGGAAATTCTAGCAAATGGGTTTTTCACAAAGATAACCAATTACCCATAAGAGAAACCGTTTCCTAAGATTCAAAGTATTCCAAAAGTTACAAACAGGTCTTTGAAGCACTTTTATAAAAAAGACTGTTTTTTCCAGAATTCTGAAAACACAGTAAGCAAGTTCCAGACAACCAACTTACGCCTCAGTTTTTGTGTAGATAAATATGAACGAAGAAATTCCGCGACATGGGTTTTTTTCCCAATATAGGAAATTGAGTAATACGTGGGCCGTTTTCCAAAATTCATAATGGTTGAAGAGATACGAAGGGGGCTCTAAAGGCAGTTTGTTAAAATGACCAAATTTTCCAGAATTATAGGAAAAATCCCAGAATTGGAAAATTCGTATTAAATCACTATTATTTTAATATGGGAACGGTTGTGCTGTTATATGCAATTAGAAATTGTTAGGATTCGATCCCCATATTCCTTGCAAAGGAATAGCTTGTTTTAAATGATTATGAAAGATTATAAAAAGGGGAACGATGCACGTAGAAGGGGAGGACGCACGGACGGTAGAGGAGTGACGCTACAACATTTTTGTTGTAGCTTTATTTTGCTGGTATCACCCAAATTTGGGCTGGATTGTAATCATGCATGTGTTTGCTTTGAGGATTTAATAAGAAGAGATCCGCCTTATGCTTCATAAATTTTATCAATTTTTTTATGTTTAAATAGCTGATGAATTGATTCGATACTAAGTAGTGTTTTCGTTTGAAAGGGAAACGTGCTGGTTGGCTAGAGCCCAGCCAACCCAGCACATTCTCCCTCCTTTCTGTTCTTGTAATTTATGTTTTTAAACTGCCAAGTGTGATTTAATTTACAGCATTTGAATTTTTGTTTGAGTGAAAGCAGATCTGCTACGTGAAGTAGTTAAATTTACTTTCTGCACGGTTGATTTATTTTCCTTGCCTAGTTCGAGCAGGAGGAGTTGCCTGCACCAATGCACGTTGGTGTGCTATTCACTTTCTGCACGTTTGGTTTATTTTTTCTTGCCTGGTTCAAGCAGAAAAAAGTTTCTTGCACCAATGGACGTTGGTGTGCTATTCACTTTCTGCACGTTTGGTTTGTTTTCTCGCCTGGTTCGAGCAGGAGTAGTCACCTGCACCAGTGCACGTTGGTGTGCTATTCACTTCAGCAAGCCTTTATAATTTACTTTCAGCAATTTTCTCGCCTTAATTAAACACTTTATAACAGATTGTTTCTTTATTTCTGTAGACATTTATCTTTTTGATATGCAATATGGTTTTATAACACTTGCAATAATTAAGCATTGATTTCAAGAATTAAAAGTTAAAGTGTAAGAAGCTCTGATCAGGTACAAGAACCAGTTTCTTGGTACTAGATCTGAGTGCTATGGACTTGAGAAAGTTCAGGGCCCTTGCATGAAGAAAATCATTTTTTAGTACGGACATTACTTTACACCTTCTGCATAGATCGCTGTTCCTGCACTAGTGCAGGAAGACTGCACTAGTGCAAGATCGATTCTTGTGGGAAGGATATCTTTACATGAGAAGGTTTGAAGGGCCCATCTGATAAGACTAATAAAGTGTCTCTGCTAAAGAAAACCATAACACATACTCAGTAATTAAAAATTGATCAGTTGGAGTGATTTCCTTTTTTTTTGATTCCTTTGTAAATGCATTCTTTCTTGTTCCAAAACTAGATTACTTTGTTGATTTAGTTATCTTTTACTCTTTCGATTTTGAAAGCTTTTCTTTAAAGTAGGAATTTCTATCAGGAAAATTCATACCATCTTTGGCATTTCCTGTGCTTCGTCTCTAAGTTTACGAATCCCTCGGGTTGACAATTAAATGTTGAGTAGCTTGCTTAAGTGCAATTCCTGCACCCAACATTTTGGTGTCATTGCTGGGGAGGCGATTTGATTTGGTAAGAAATTTCTGTTGATGCAATAAGGGTAAGTCTGCCTTTATATTTTTGTTTTTTATGCAAGTGTGGTGAGCTTTATTTCAGCCAATAACTTTTAAAATCAATTATCTTCAGATCCTAATCTTTAACGTTATATCATTTTTGAGGTGTTGTAAGAATCCCTGTTACTAATATGTGTGTGGAGACAGGGACTATCAATAAACCAGATGGACTTGAAGATGATAAATATGAAGGACCTCTCACAAGCCCTAGCAGCTGCTGGGATCTGGACCTCTACCTCTTAGGAAGAGAACTTTTTGACAATATCCAAGAGCTTGTCCATTTCTCCACCACCACAAGAGGATTTGGAAGTCTCTTTTGATTTCCCTGACCAATCATCTAAGGAGACAAATGAATCATGCACTATAATAAATGGAGAACATCCATTGGAACCTGAGATCGAGGAGTTCTTGACATGTCTATCAGCAGATCCATAATGTAATCAAGAGACTACTCACCCTACAGAGAATAATCAACATGACATGGAAGAATAGGACGAGCAGCATGGGCCAAATCAAGAAATGGACCAAGAATACCATGGTCATATCGAACATTAGTTCCGAACAATGACTCAAGCGAGGGAGTATTCTTTTCTTTTAAAACTCTTGTTGTCATATCAAGTACATTGGTTGGTTTTTCATGCTCATGTACACTTTCAAGTTTGTATGATAAATTTGAGCATGAATTATATTTTCACTTGATCCGCACATGGCTTCATTGGAAGTATGCCTACAATTAAAGCTGATATTTCTCTTTTTAAAAATAGGGTAGGGTAATGAATAAAGATGAATAAGAACACTCTTGAACTTGTGATTCCATAAAAGAACAACTTTTTAAATTTTTATTATTACACATTCTCACGGTAAAACTTGTCAAAAGTTATTTACACTTAACGCTTCATATTTTTAAAGTGACTTTGATTGATATGTATTGTTATAAGTTACATGTAATACTTTTCTCTTATTCTAACAAACTACCATCCTGAAAATATTTTCAAATTCCTCTTCGAAGGGACCAGTGAAAAAACCTCCTATGGTGGACCACGCCCACAAAAATCTAATAAGCTTTCATAAAGAACCCTAGCATGATAAACTCAAGGAATATTTTTGGTCATTATCTGAGATGTTTTTTTAATAATTTATTAAGGTAGCATGACCAACCAGTAAAGAATAAAATTTTCACACCATCCTGCACTCTTAAGGAGTATATTTGCTTCCCCACCTATTAAGTAATCCATCTGGGGTTAATCACAATCAGAGTTTTTTTTAAAGCATAAACGAATTAATTGAAGGATAGGGGGTCTCATTGCGAGCCGACCTACTATGATAATGGGTCCTAAGGAAGATGAAATTACCACACTGGTCACCAAGCCAGGGTAATGGCTTTCATTTGAAAAACTGGAAGACGAGAGGTCTCATCGCGAGCTGGCTCATTCATTTTTGTTAGTTCTCGTGAATGGCGTTGTCGTTAGTTGGTTACCAAGCCAAGACAACATCCTTCAATTAACTTATAAAAAGAGAAAAAGTAAATGCTCATAAATAACTTTGAATCTATATCTAATAGGTGGGACAAAATCATTTTGTAAGGTTAAAAGGTATCCCTGTAGAGGCTATGGACGCCTGCTAGCAGCAGGGCCATGCCTGTGGTATTAAAGTTGGCTCTACACTATAATTTACTTGGTTGATTTTGCTTTCTGTGAACTCACTACCAATCTCTTCGAGAATGGATTTAAAATCTTTCTGTTGTTATGCCTTGGAGTTATATCTTTTTGAAATGATTTTTAATGGATGTGGGGACCCTTAGTGCTGGTAATTCACTGTGCCCAGACAAGAGAAGCTTTAACTATACATGGATGATGATAAAATAATCATTATGGGAAGGTATTACTATGTCTACCTATAACACCATATAATTTAAATCATGTCACTCATGTTTATAATGAGGATGTTAAAGTGAAACTTTTCATCACGGATGCCTCCGAGATATTATTTTTGAAAATTTTAAAAGTTGTCTATTTTTCTCAAGCATGCACCATCCTTGCAATTTGGTATTTTTTTTTTTGGTGTGATAAATTTTCTTGGAATTAGTATAAATAATCAAAGAGTCCAACAAACACCTTGTTCTTGAAACAAGCTTTATCTAGCGTCGGAAATGTGAACACATAGGATTGCAGGAAATATCATTACGAATGCCCATAAATGTTTTTAATCTTTCTTTTTGCAAGGAAGCAACAACTTGACAATTTATTTCCTTGCATGAGGACATGCAAGAAGGTCAGCATGGGGGGATGATGGGCCTCTGTTTTGTCTTGTTTTATATCACCTTTTACTGAAAATCACTCATGCTTTTGTTTAGCTTGAATAAGTCATTGTCATAGTTTTGTGTATTCTCGAAAATAATAAGTATTTGCTATTCCTTTGTTTTAATGAGATTTAAACATTAGAGGCATATTTAATAATAGTTTGTGTGTTTGCAGGTTTACATATTTGGTTATATACCTATTCTGATAGAGGTGAAGTTTCTGCACCACACGTTCTTGCACTAGTACCGGAACACATTCCTACACCAGCATTGAAAATCACTAAGTCTGTTGAAAATCCACATAATTTCTAAATGGCCAAGTTTAACCTCGGTTTTTATGCAAATGGAGGTGAATTATGGAAATTTGAGCAAATGGGTTTTTCAAAAAGATAACCAATTACCCATAACCGAAACCGTTTCCTGAGATTCAAAGTATTACAAAAGTTACAAGCAGGTCTTTGAAGCACTTTTATAAAAAAGACTGTTTTTTCCAAAATTCTGAAAACACAGTCAGCAAGTTCCAGACAGCTAACTTCCGCCTCAATTTTTGTGCAGATAAAGATGAACGAAGAAATTCCGCGACATGGGTTCTCTTCCCAGTATAGGAAATTGAGTAATATTCGAGCCGTTTTCCAAAATTCGTAATGGTTGAAGAGATACGAAGGGGACTCTAAAGGCAATTTGTTTAAATTACCAGATTTTCCAGAATTATAGAAAAAAATCCCCGAATTGGAAAATTCATATTAAATCACTATTCTCTTAATAGGGGAATGGTTGTGCTGTTATATGCAATTAGAAATTGTCAGGATTCGATCCCCATATTCCTTGCAAAGGAATAACTTGTTTTAAATGATTACGAAAGATTATAAAAAGGGGAATGATACACGTAGAAGGGGAGGACGCACAGACGGTAGAGGAGTGACGCTACAACATTCTTGCTGTAGCTTTGTTTTGCTAGTATCACCCAATTCTAGGCTGGATTGTAATCACGCATGTGTTTGCTTTCAGGATTTAATAAGAAGAGCTCCGCCTTATGCTTCATAAATTTTATCAATTTTTTATTATGTTTAAACAGTTGATGCGTTGATTCGATACTGAGTAGCGTTTCCATTTGAAAGGGAAACGTGCTGGTTGGCTAGGGCCCAACCAACCCAGCACGTTCTCCCTTTTTTCTATTCTTGTAATTTATGTTTTTAAACTTCCAAGTGTGATTTAATTTACAACATTCAAATTTATGTCTGAATGAAAGAAGATCTGCTGTGTGAAGTAGTTAAATTTATACGGTACGCACAATTGATTTATTTTCCTTTCTGGTGACGGGAGGTTACTGCACGGTGCACGTTGGTGTGCTATTCACTTTCTGCACGTTTGGTTTGTTTTCTCCGCTTGGTTCAAGCAGGAGCAGTTACCTGCACCAGTGCACGTTGGTGTGCTATTCACTTCAACAAGCCTTTATAATTTACTTTCAACAATTTACTTTCTTTCATTAAACACTTTATAATAGATTGTTTCTTTATTTTTGTAGACATTTATCTTTTTGATATGCAATCTGGTTTTATAACACTTGCAGTAATTAAGCATTGATTTCAAGAATTAAAAGTTAAAGTGTAAGAAGCTCTGATCAGGCACAAGAACCAGTTTCTTGGTACCAAATCTGAGTGCTGTGGACTTGAGAAAGTTCAGGGCCCTTGCACGAAGAAAATCATTTTTTAGTATGGACATTACTTTACACCTTCTGCATAGATCGCTGTTCCTGCACTAGTGCAAGATCGATTCTTGTGGGAAGGATATCTTTACATGAGCAGGTTTGAAGGTCCCATCTGATGACACTGCTAAAGTGTCTTTGCTAAAGAAAAACATAACACATACTCAGTAATTAAAAATTGATCAGTTGGAGTGATTTCCTTTTATTTTGATTCCTTTGCAAATGCATTCTTTCTTGTTCCAACACTATATTACTTTGATGATTCAGTTATCTTTTACTCTTTCAATTTTGCAAGCTTTTCTTTAAAGTAGGAATTTCTATCAGTATAATTCATACCATCTCTGGAAATTCCTGTGCTTCATCTCTAAGTTTACGAATCCCTCGGGTTGACAATTAAATGTTGAGTAGTTTGCTTAAGTGTAATTCCTGCACCCAACATAGAGTACTTGGCATGAGTACACTTGAAGAAGCTTTTACTGGTAAGAAGCCTGATATTTCTCATTTGAAGATTTTTGGCTCATCTGTTTACATTCATGTGAAAAAGGATGCCAGGAAGAAGCTGGAGCTGACTACAGAAGTTGGGATATTTGTGGGGTACACAAAAACACCACATAATTATTGTGTGTATTTTCCAAACAGTTGAATGATTGTGGTGCGACCGGATATAAAATTCAATGAGGTGAAAGCCATGAAGTTGTCACTTGAGAGGGAGGTACACTTGCATGCGGAGGAGGAACTTCTTGTTCCCAAAGATGAGCCTCTAGATGTGGATGAGCCATAGGAGGAGATTCATGGAGTGGAGGATTCCACTCATGCAGAACCAAACATCAGAACTAGCAGAAAGCATAACACAGAAGCTGAGAGACTGAAGCTTGATGCGGCACAGAATGTAGGAGTCCTTGCATCATAGTGCAAACAGAGACAGTCACCTAACCAATTTACTAGATACATGGCTCTTATGAGCAAGTGTGTCGTGACAGAGCCATCTTCGTTTGAAGAAGCAGCGCAGGAGCCCACATGGGTAGATGCCATGGTGGAGGAGTATGAATCCATTGTCAGAAACAGTGCTTGGGAGATTTTTCCAAGGCCTGTGGGTAAATCAGTTGTAGGATCAAAATGGATATACAAGGTAAAGCAAGCTGATGATGGGAGAATCGAGAAGTATAAGGCAAGATTTTTTGGCAGAGGCTTCTCACAGATCGAGGGGATTGATTGTGAAGAAAACTTTGCACCTGTCGCACGATATTCTTCCATAAGGACTATCCTTTCTCTCTCCATGCAAATGGGTTGGCACATTCATCAGATGGATGTGAATCCTGCATTCCTTAATGGGATCATTGAGGAAGAGGTGTACATTGAGCAACCTGAAGGATTTGAAATCTTCAGTAGCAATTCTCATGTGTGCAGACTTAAAAGAGCGCTGTATGGGCTGAAGCAAGCACCACGTGCTTGGTACACACAGATCGATAGCTATTTCACCGAACTTGGCTTCACCAAGAGTGAGGCAGATGCAAACATGTATCAAATTGTGGTGGAGGGTAAGTTTTTAATCATTGTTCTTTATGTTGATGATTTAATACTATTGGGTGATGAGCAGTTGATACACTCATGCAAGGAAGATCTTGCAAAGGAGTTTGAGATGAAGGATTTGGGCCTCCTTTATTATTTCCTTGGATTGGAAATATGGCAGTGAGAAGGTGAACTGTTTGTGTCTCAAGGAAAGTATGCTTGGGAGATACTTGGTAAGTTTCACATGGAGTACTGCAAGCCCATGGATGCTCCTCTTCCAGGAAATTGGAGGAAAGAGGATGCTACATCGACATAGGTAGTGGATGCCACTGTTTATCGACAGTTGGTGGGTTCGCTCATGTATTTAGTTAATACAAGACCGGACATATGCTATGCGGTGAACCAGCTTTCACAAGTGATGGTTAAGCCTACCAATTATACTCTTTTGGAAGGCAGGAAAGCATGTCCTGAGGTATCTCAGGGGCACATCTGAGTATGGTTTATGGTACAGACAGATGGATGAGGTGAAGTTGCATGGCTTCACGGAGGCAGATTGGGCAGGCAGTCCAACGGAAAAAAAGAGCACATCAGGAGGGGTTTTGAGTATTGAATTTGTTGTAACTCCTAGAGATAGCCCTAAGTTGTATAAGGACTAGTGCCTAGGACATCTTGAATGCAAGGAGTTTCTGATATAACTGATAGCAGTTGACAATAATATGGCTTCCTTGCTACTAAAAAATGGTGGAAATTTGGTGATAGTGGGACCAAGCCTTCAGAGATAAACGTAACAACTATGAATACTTATGCGGATTCAGTACGAGACTAGATAAGTAGATGCTTCAGACATCTACAAATAATCTTGCTATAAAGAGGGCCGACTATTAAAATGATAAACAATTATCAAGGTATGTGTAAGTGGAAACTACAAAGGAATATGGAGTGGGATATACACTGTAAATGGGCTTATATTAAGATAAGAATCCATAAAATGCATATCAGAAGAATTATGGAAATATGATAGAAAGTGAACAAAGTATCATGCCTGAGCCATATTTAAAGCGCTATAAATGTAAAGATATGAGTACCAACTATGATAAATTCACATCTAATACAAATCACTCGCATTCCAAAACATTTAGATACAAGAAAATGGGTAGATACTAAGTGAACATTTATATATAATCAACAGGAAGGAATACAAACTACATAGGATTTCATTTGGAATCCTTTTCAACAACAAAAATATTTATACAAATTCCCAATGGGTTCTTTAACATCAACTTTCCAGACCATATAAAAATACATACACAAAGCACTTTTAGTTGATAGTCTCTCCAAAAATCTGGAACCCTGTATAAGTCTTTTCTCTCTGCTTTTATAACTTCCGATTTCTATGCGCGGAAAGATATATTGGGAAAATATCTTTCCCGCATGCTTGTATGTTGTTCCAAGTCTTAATCAAAAATAAAAACTGATGATGGGGTAGAACGCCTCCCATCATCTTACAAAGTGGGCTTGAAGCCATTTCTAAAAAAAATACAAACAACTTGCTAACTGAAAGTAAAATGCAGGAGTGAAATATGAATTTCACTCTAAATTAAAAAGTGAAAAGAAAAATAAGGTAAGAGGCCACGTAGGCCCAGTCATGAGTTATCATTACTTCCGGTGAGACGGAGTTGCGGCTGCTGCTGGAGAAGGTGATACTGTAGTTGTGGAAGAGCTGGCTTTCTTTTTGGAAGACGAAGTTGACAAGGATGCAGATGCGGTGACTGGAGAGCTAGTATGATCACTACACATCTGCCAGATGTCAGTTTCAGGACCAAGTATTGCAATGAAAACATCAACCATGGCATGTACTTCTGTCAATTCGGCATAGTTCGTTTGAGTATGCAACCACTCCTTAACTTGATAGAGAAGGGAGACCTCCTTACCGAGTGAGGCAATTATTTTTTTGTCCTTAAGCCAAGTGGTCTTCTCAAATGGTGCATCTGTTTGATTCATCACCTCTGTCATTTTGCACTCATATACTTGTAACAGTTGAAACACAACATTTGTAGGCTCCCAGCATGATGGGATGCCTGCAAGCGTTAGTTCAGTCCATTCCGTTTCAAACTGTCCCAAACTCATCACCATCCGTTCCAAACTACCCAGTGCATGATTGCACACGGCTTCCTTTTCCATTACCCTTCTACATTATGCTACCTCCTTGAACCTATATTTAATTCCCAGGTTTGCCAATTCTTCTGAGCTCAAATTATTCAGGAAGGTAATATACCTTCTGGCACTTTCAACCTTAGTTGCAGCGTCTGTATGCCCTTCATGTAGATTCCTTCTGAATTGACGAGCCGCGACCTTTTTTTCTTCAATTAAAGTAAGAAAGGCCCAATGCTTCTTTACCTCTGTGATGATGTCCATCCAGATTAAGCGTCTGGCTTCCAAGAGGGTGATATTTCCCTTCATTCGGCTCGTCAGGTCCCTAATATTCTTTTCTTGTTGTAGCTTATATTGTTTCGCCTCTTTTATTTCTTTTTGCAAGGCTGCTAAATTTTTTTAATTCTCCTTGAGATGGGCCTCGAGCTCATGAATATTTTGTTGTGCAGTTTGAGCCTACTTCTCTGCCACCTGAAGGTCATCCAGTGCTGTAGTTAGCTGTTCTGGAAGTGAGCTGGATACTTCAGGAAGTGGCGTGGAGCATATGTGCGTATCCTAGCTTCTTTGCAACTTGTCCATCTTCTTGTGGAGGGCATTCATCTCACTAGTAATCTTAGCTCCATCCTCTTTCTCTTTAGCTAGGGAGTCCGCTAGGTCAGCCTTGTCCTTTTCCATCTGGGCTAATTCAGTAGTTTGCACATGCTGAAAACCGGGCATATTCAATTTATGCTTCAAAGCTGCGACTTGTTTTTGCAACTCCGAAATGACCTGACCCTGAGGATCAACTTTACCACTCCCTTTTTCCTTCACAACTGCTTGGAGACTCCGTAGATCATTTGAAAGTGCCCGGGCATTAGTCTTCTCTACCTTGAGGTTCTCAACCACTTGGTTATACTTGGTTTGTAGCTTCTTTAGGGTGAGAGAGAGCTTCACGACCTCGTCTTTTAGCATGTCACCGAAACACTGAAACAGATTGCATTTATCGATTGGGGGGACTTGTGACGTGTTCACTGCAACCTCTAGAGATCTGTAGCTAGTGGTCCCAGCCTCTAGATCTAGAATTGCTTCTGTCATGGCCATCAACAGTTGCTCCTTATCCATATCAAGCTCGGCAGTAAGTTGAGTATGATATTTGTCTACATAGCCAGCTAATTTAGACCAAAGCTTCTCTCTGATGGTTCTGTTTTTGCCCTTTATTTCGTCCCTCACCTTGGCCTTGTTTATGGAGACAGCTTGTGAAACCTCTGAGAAATCAGACGATGATGGACCATCATATCTCACTGTAAAACCTGCTTTTCCTTTGTCTAGCTCTCCATACAGTGCCACTTTTTCTAGCGGGGGCTCTTCCTTGAAATCTTCCTCATAGTTTATTCTCTGCCTTTTAGGGGGCAGAGAATCTTCTCCTGTGTCCCCCTCCATCTTTTCTCCTGTGACTCCAACTTCTTCGACCTGTTTCTTTCCTGCTTCTCGTGTTGAAGTAGTGTCCCCTTTTTCCCCTGTCACTGATGAATCAGTCTCCATCTGTGAAAGTAAAAGACATGTATCAATATTAGCTCTCCACTCAATGAAGGGCCTAGATTCGTGAGCATATGTATTTGATTTAATCTTCCTGCTCTTGTTAGAGATGATGCCTTTTGGATCATAAGGCCAAGCTTTCCCCTGCCTTAAATCCATACCCTTGAGCAGGGTTTCCTCTATGGGGAGGGCATCCCTTGAGTTAACAATAAAGGGGTCGATGGTGGTAGGAAGTTTAATAATGAACCCCTTTTTCGTAGGGGTGAAGTGGAGTTGGTCAGCCTTCAGGGTTTTCCGGAGGGACTCCAAGGAAAAGATCCGCATGGCGGGAAAAATTGGCAGTATGTAAGGAGAAACCTCTACACTGTAGACCCTGATCTCAGTGTAGTCATCAAATAGGTACCAATATCCTGTGCTTTCTTCCTCACTGAACTGTAGCCAGTTCCTCTGCTCAGGAAAAATCCTGGGCGGAGGGTTGTCGTGAATAATAGTATAGGCTATTGTCATGAATTCGTTCAAGAAGTTTGAATAACCCACCCCATTAGCCAACTGATGCACTGCAGGGTTCCACTCAAAGACAGTTCTTGGTTGAGAATTTATCCTAGAAACCTTTTCCAGACCCAAACCCTCAAACTTATCAGCCTGTTGGAAGAGGAAGAGGTAGAACAACATGGAGTAGAAATGAAAATGGCCAGTGGCCAGGAGGTCTTGAAACTGGGTTTGGATGGCAGAGGCCAAGAAACCAAGAATATCCAAAACAACACCTGATTGTGACATTGAACATAAAAGGGCTACACATTCCTTTGAGACTCGCTCGACCCCCTCTATACCTAGTGATCCCGCAATGAGAGAAAGCGTTGGCTGAATGTTTTCCTTGAATTTATTCAGAGGCACCGAGTCCGAAGACGAGAAAGCTGTAAGGCAGGAGTCGGAAATAATAGCGATGAAATCACTTTGCTGCCTCCAGGGTAACTTGGAAAACTGACGGGATAAAGACATTTAAGTGAAACTGGCATAATTTGAACTAAGGGGATAGCAGAGGGCTTTCCTGATGATCTCAGGAGATATACTAAATATCTTGTTCCCTTGAGTTGATAGGAACATATCTTGGTGCTCATCATAAGCTTTTATGAGCCAACATATCAATTCCACAACTGGGTAGATGGGCAGAGCAATTTGATGAGAACAACTTTGAACCTATCCCTATTTTCTAATTTTTTCCTAAATATGTTAGGCTTGACGCTACTAATGAGGAAAGGGTATTGTGGGTCTCGAATGTGGGCTTGCATGTCTGTGAATGGCTCAGGTCCAAGAGAAGCCCTGGACTCGCGAACTTGAGGTGTTTCGAGCTCCAACTTCTTAATCTTGATTCTACCCATGACCATTATGAAAAATGAAAAGTGGAAGGAAACTTAGACAGTGAAAGAGGGACAAAATACCTGCACAGTAAGGAAAATTCTTGGGAGAAAATGACGTAGGGAAGTTGAAAGCGACTTGGTAGACTTGGTACTGGGAGCTCGCGCTTTGGCTATACAATATCTCGTAAAAGAAAGTATTTTACCACAATGAACATAGAAAAGGGTTAAACGGATTTAGATTACCTGAAAAACAAGGCTAGGACGACACTTGTAGGGCTCTTATCCAGCTGTCTTGCACATATATACTCCTTTATTTTGGGTAAGGTTTTACCGCAAATTTAAAACTATATGTCCTATCCCATTTTTATATGCATTTTCATTCACATCAACCCACTCAATCCTTTAAATATTTCTCCCCTTTATGCTTCGGGTGATCCCCTTTTTGAAGTTTCTTAGGGCAGTGGTGAATGATATAACAACATTGGCTCCATTTGGGGACAACACGCTCGTCCTCAAACATGTCGAGAACTCCGCAGACCATCTATTAACCTCTTTCTGTGAACACAACCTCGCTAGTGCTTCTACCTTCTTTAGGTCTTAATAAAAAACAACAAGCATAAGAGTAAAATAAAACAGATATTATACAATATATATACAACAGGCTTCACAACCTAGATTAGTACTGAAAATAAGGTTTTAGGAATTTCCCATTTACAGGGGCTTCAAGAAAGTCACCTTCCAAATTTTCCAGCCTGAAAGTGTTATTTCCTCCAAGTTCGGCAAATTAAATGGCCCAAACCACAATGGATCGAACTTCCCATGCTTTCCTTTCTCGGCTCTCCTGATATCCCACCTTAATACCAGATCTCCAACCTGCATTTCTTTACCTTTGGTATGTTGGTCGAACAAGTCTTTCATTTTTTCTTGATACTCTGTTAGCCTTTGATTTACTCGACCCTGGGTTTCTTCCAACTCAACCAACTGATTAATTCTTCTGATAAGATCATTTGGCTCCTCCTAATTGTCTTGTAGGAAAAGAGCTACAGGTATAGCTAGCTGTATTGGAAACACCGCTGCTCGTCCATAGACCAATTCATACAGAGATTTTCCAGTTGATCGCTTGCTGGTAATTCCGTTTTCCCATAGTGAAAACTTGAGCTGCGAATCCTAGTTTTTCTGGTTTTCATTTATGGATTTTTTCAATGCTATTACCAATGTCTTGTTAGAGGATTCCGCCAACCCATTTCCCTGTGGATAGTATGCAGTGGAGTGTCCCAACAAAATATTGTATTGCTGGCAGAAGTTAATGAACTTGGTAGACTTAAAAGCCTGTGCATTGTCAGTTATAATCTTAGTAGGGCAGCCGAACTTGGATATGATGTTATCCTCCATGAACTTGATCACTACTGCATCTGTGGCATTCCTCGTTGGCACCGCCTCTACCCATTTAGTAAATTAGTCTCTGGCTGTCAGGATCCACTTGTGCTGTCCACTGGATGCAAGATGAATCTCTCCTATGAAGTTAATTCCCCACTGTTGAAAATGTTCTTCTATATGTACTGGGATCGTGGGCAAGGGTGAAAACTTTTTTTTCTCAGCGAATCTTTGACATTTTTTGCAAGCCCTGACCCAAGCATGAACATCTCCAAAAATTTTAGGCCAGAAGAAACCTGCCTTCAAAATTTTGTGGGCTGTGGCCCTCCAACTATAGTGTCCTTCACAAATTCCTTCGTGGAATTCAGCCATAGCTTCTTCCACCTTGGGCTTTGTGAGACATAAGAGCAAGATTCCTGAGGGGTATTTCCAGTACAACCGGCCATTTGCTATAATAAATTTTTTGGATTTTAATCTCAGGGTTCGGTATTTCATCTTATCACAGCTTGGGGGACACCTGAGAGTTAGAAGATACTCTACAATATCCTTGTACCATGGACTGAGTAGGTATTTCATGTGAGTCTTCTAAATGGCGGTTTCTATGCCGGGCTGCTCGCTTGTACCTTCAAGTACCTCTTCAACTCCCATGGTTAAGTTTATTCCCAAGGCTTGACAGTTAGATTCGGACAGGATATTTTCTAGTCCTTGTCCCATTATAAGCTTGGTGGGGCGAATATCCAACTCGTATTCTTGGATCTTTGCTATCCACTTTCCCCTCTTACCCTCACTGTCACCTTGGATCAAAATATATTTCACCACAGCAGTGGGTACGAAATCAGTTATAGTTGACTGAAATACGTACATTCAAAAAACCTTCAGGGAGTTGACCAGGGCATAAGCTTGTTTCTCCAAAATATTATATTTCAACTCAGCGTCTCGAAGCACCTGACTAAAAAAGGCAATGGGTTGATTGTACCCTTCGGCATTCTTCTATAATAGTATCGCTGCTATAGTGTGAGGAGATGCAAACGAGAAAATCATGAAGGGCTTACCGTAGTCAGGACCTGCCAGTACAGGGGCTTCTGCGAAAACACTTTTGATTCTATTAAACGCTTCCCTCAACTCGGCAGTCCATTTCACATCATTATCTTTCTTCAACATTTCCGTTATATACTGAACTATCTCTGCGTAGTTCAGTATGAATCTCCTCAAAAAATTTATGCATCCAAGAAACACTTGAATTTCCTTCTTATTTCGGGGTAAGGATATGCTGTTTATTACTTCTACCCTTTTTGGATCAATTTTGACCCCAACTTTAGTTACAATATGACCCAACAACTTTCCTTCTTCTAAAGCAAACAAATATTTTTGTGGGTTTAGAGATAGCCCATACCTGTGACATTTGTCAAAGGTTTTTCGCAAGTGATCGATGTGCTCGGTATCATCGTTGGAGAAAACTGTGATATCGTCCAGGTACACCACCACAAATTTGTCCTACTCACCTACAAAAGCGATGTCCATGGCCCTCTGAAATGTGGCGCCCGCGTTTATCAACCCAAATGGAATCTGGGCATACATGAACATACCCCATGGAGTGGTAAATGCCATTTTCTTTTAGTCTTTTGGAGAAACTGCCACTTGATTGTACCCTGAGAAACCATCCATCATGGACATGCGTGAGGATCCCACCACCTTCTGCAATATGTGATCCATTTTTGACAGTGGATAATTGTCTTTAAGGGATGCTTTGTTTAAGTTCCTAAAATTAACACACAGTCTTATCTCTCCATTCTTCTTTCAAATTGGGACCAAATTGGCTACCCATTCGAAATACCTCAATGGTACAATGATTTTGGCCTTCAACCGTTTCTTGATCTCCTTTTTTATGGATGGGAGTAGTAAAGGATTAATCTGTCTCAACTTTTGTTTGTGTGGCTTAGCATCTCCTCTTAATGGGATCTTGTGTTGTATGATGTTAATGTAAAAAGTTTTTAGGTCTTGATAAGACCAGGTGAACACATCCTTGTAGGAATGGAATAATTTCAGATATTTCTCTTTGTACTCTTCGGGCACCTTCTTTGATCGCTTCAAAATTTTGGGTTCTGCCTCTGTCCCAAGGTTTAACTCCTCTACCATCTCCTCTTCGATCACCTTATTAGGACTGGCTGGGAAATAATTTTTTTCAAACATCCTTTCCAAAGGCACCAATCCTCTGGGAATCACATTCCCTTTGAGCTGGAGTACCTTATGGCCAACCACAGTATCTTGCCACTTATTCTTAGGTGAATCTTTAGTCTCCTCTTCCTCTGCATCTATGATCAAATTGGAGAATTATCCAACAGTCTCCATGAATCTTTTCACTTTTTATTCATCTTCAAACACCTGCGTGTGTTTGATATTATCTGGGATAGAGGGACGATAATGAACCTCTATTTCATACCTCAACAAGGGGGTTCTGAGGGGGTCTGAAATTACTAGCTACAACAACAAGAGAATCGGCCATTCTATTTTGGTCCCTTGGCATGAATTGAATATTGAATGCCAGGAAGAAATTTTCCACTAGATCCCACACTTCATTCCTATAGGCCCTTAGCCGGTGGTGCTTTTCTTGACATTGATTCATGATCTTCCTCACTACTACTTCTGAATCCCCAAAGACTTTCAGACTTTGAATGTTCATGTTTTTGGATGTCTGTAATCCTAGCAGCAGCACTTCGTATTCAGCTACATTGTTCGTGGCTTCATACTCCAACTTGAAGGAAAAAGGGACTAAATTCCCAGTAGGAGAAATCAACAGGACACCAGCTCCATTCCCTTCTCTGGAATTTGCTCCATCGAAATGTAGGGTCCAGATACCCATTTATTCCCCACTTGTCGACTGTTCAGCCTTTAATTGGCAGAATGATAGATCATGTATGAAATCCTCATCTTCTTCAAGCATCAAACAAGAAAACTCCCCCTCTTTACTATATACTGGTGAATTCACTGAGTTATTAGCCTTGGTCTCCATCTTTACAAACCTTGTCTCCTGGTACGACCTTATTTCTTGGCCTCCAAATACCGAAATGGTTGAATAGGTCGGATCCAACTTTATTGAATAGCCAATCTTTGTTCCCCATGATTTGGATAGTAGCATCCTAAAATGAGCCGAGATATCAGCAACCACTATATCCATTACCACACTCTTGGCTGGGATTCGGGCTAGATTTACAACTAGATATTTAATCATCCCCAAGAATTTGACCCTCTTAGAGTCAAAGGAGTATAGGTCTTTGTATGGATGAGTAATATGTAGTCCCAGTTGTTCCATTACTTACAGAGGTAGCAGGTTATGACATGCCCCTGAGTCCAGCATACAGTTATGCAACAACAAGTCATGAATCACTAGGGAGACATAAGACATGAGGATCGATGAATCCGGCTCACTCCACATGGGGACCAAACACTACCATGGGTCTTTCCTCCTGGAGGTTAAGACTATACGGGATTGAGGTTACTCACGAGGAAGCATGAGCTGAGACACTTGATCTTAGTAGGCGAAATTTGTTCTTCCGGCTAGGGGGATTGGGATCTTGACTCTCTCGAACTCTTTTTTGAGAGAGCCAGAAAATAGTAGGGGACCTATCTATTGGGTTTTCCTTGAGTTCTTTTGGTATGAGTGGAGGTTTCTCCCATGGGAATATGTTTTACCTTTTCATGGGAATTAACTATATAGGCTTAGAAGAAGAAGGGGTGGAAACATTAGAATGTACGGAGTTCATTGATAAGTTTCTTACCTTTGCCTTCAAATTTTTGGACAAGCTGACTCTTTTGAGGGAACTCTTCTTCTAGCTCTTGTGTTCGAGTCCTCTTCTGAAGGACGAGAGGTCATACTTTCTATGAAATTGATATTGCATGAAGTCCAAAAAATTGTTTGCACTAATCATGTATGGGGATCTTCGACGGCTCCCCTAGGCTGTCGGCGTCTTCTTGCAGAAAGGAAGCTCGAAGCCTCTTCATCTTCTTGCAAAGAGAGTTCCACCTCCTCACCTTTTGAGTAGGTGAGGTATTGATCATATTCGAGTGTCTCTCTTGACCCAGTGTCCATTTTCCCTTCAAGATAGAGAGAGGGGTTGTATGTGATCTTCTTGTTCCTTCCAATCCCTCTACTTGATATTTGCGAGAGGAGGTTTTCTGTCTTGAGTTATAACTCAGATTTGGATCAGCTTGAGGTGGCCTTGATGATGAATTCTTTGCTTCACGATCAAGCTTCACCGACATCGAGAGGTTCTTGATCATCTTGTTCATTTCCTTGATCTTATAATCTGTTGCCTCCCTTTCTTGATTTGAGGTAGAGGTTTCTTCTTTACCTCCTCGTCTAAAATCGTGGTCCATCCTCCCTTTAGATTTCCGTAGAAGAAAAGGATTGGCTTCCACTTCTAAAGCATCAATCTAAGCTTAAGTCTAGGGTGGGCATTTCTTTCCCTTAAGGAAACCGAAATCTGATTCGAACACCGCCACAAACACCACCCTTAGCATCAATTTAGGTAGGCTTCATTTTTCTTACGGTAGACTTGTATACGATTTATTAAATCTCTTAATGAATTTAGACACATATTGTTATGTCTTTCCTCGGGGCATTGAATTTATTAAGACAATATCCATGATCCTTTTCTCCGCCATTTCCTGGTGAAAGAATTTTCCATTTCCTCCGGAGTATTAATAGAGCGGTCTCCCGGGAGTTTTGAACCATTTATGAGCCTCGCCATATAAATGCGAGCAAAGAGCCCCAACGCAACATCCCCAGATGCTCAACATTGTGATTCTCTTTGCAAAAGCAAAAAAGCCTCCAAGTGTTTTGGGCGGCGGTGTTATCCTCCCGTTGAAACAAGGTAGGACCTTTAGGTAATCTTGAGGCTCTTCCAGTCTGTGGTAATGCCGGGGGGGGCATGTTGTTGATAGAGCTCCGGGGGACAACCATGATAGATGATGGAGGTGGAGGAGGATTCGATGAGTAACGGAGGAGGTGGTGGAAGGAGAGTGTGCATAACAATAGGAATGTGCGGAATGACGGCTTATGGGGTTGCTTGTACGGATGGGTAGTAGTGGTAACCTCGATGACTTCTTTCACTTCTTTAGCTTCGGGAGTGGGATGCGAAATAATCTTGAGGTGTCTACGGACTCGGCCCTCATCTTTCACTTCAATATTTTCAATGGAGGGATGACGTGGAGAGTATTCAGGAGTTACGGCGGTGGCCTGGGGCCTTGAACTTGAGCCAACTTGTGAGAGATGGAGAGTCTTCAGGAGAATATTGGTATATTAGTATGAAGACGATCGATTTTCTCTCTAGTTTATTTTGTGTAATATCTTCTGGGGTCAAATGCGAAGGAGTTCTCAATTGAGACGTGTCGACCTTAGGTGGGGCCTATTTTGAGCCGGAATTTGTAAAATGGATTTAAACTTTGATTTATAGTGGAATCGGCAAGGTGAGGGATCTACAACTCTAAACCTTCCTACTCACCTATTTTGAAGGGTATTTGTGTTTTTTTCATATCATAGGGATTTAAATCTCTAGCTTCGTTTCCCTGGCAACGACGCTGGAAAGATGTTGTAACTCTGAGAATGACCTTGAGTCGTAAAAAGACGAGTGCCTAGGACATCTTAAATGCAAGCGGTTTCTGATATAACTAATAGCGAGTAGACAATAATATGGCCTCCCCTTGCTACGGACCGGTGGTAGAAATTTGGTGATAGTGGGACCAAGCCTTGAGAGATAAATGTAACAACTAGAATACTTGAGGATTGGCATGCGAGACTAAATAAGTAGATGTATTGAGACGGCTACAAATAATCTTCTTTGTAAAAGAGGGCCGACTATTAAAATGATAAGTAGTTATCCAAATTATCAAATGCTTGAACTATGAAGGAATATGAAGTGGGATATACAATATAAATGGGCTTATATTAAAATAAAAATCCATAAAGTGCTTATTAAAGGAATTATGGAAATGAGTTAAGAAATGAAAAAAGTATCATCCATGAGCAATATTTAAAGTCTTGTAAACATAAAGATATGAGTACCAAATATGATAAATTCACATACAATACGAAGCACTCGCATTCCTAAAGCATTTAGATATAAGAAAATGGATGGAAATGAAGTGAAAACTTGCTAGAATCAAACGGAAGGAGAACAAGCTATATAAATTTCATGTGGAATCCTTTTCAACATAACTCTTTATACCAAGTCCCAAGTGGGTTTCTTTAACATCAACTATCAGGACCATACAAAAATTCATACATAAGTGCTTTTAGTGGATAGTCTCTCCAAAATACGGAACCCTTTATATATATTTCTTCTCTGTTTTTATAACTTGAGTTCTCTACGCGGAAATATATTTTGGGAAAATATATTTTCCGCATGCTTATATGTTGTTCCAAGTCTTAATCAAAAATCAAAATGTATGATGGGGTAGAACGCCTCCCATCATCTTACAAAGTGGGCTTAAATCCATTTCTAATGAAAATACAAACAACTTAATAACGAAAGTAAAAAATCTAGTGAAATATGAATTTCACTCGAAATTAAAAGTGAAAGAAAAATAAAGTAAGATGCACGTAGGCCCAATCATGAGTTATCATTTCTTTTAGGCGGATGGAGTCGGAACTCTGCTTAGAGAAGGTGGTATTGTTGTTGTGGATGAGTTGGCTTTCTTTTTGTAAGAGGAAGTTGACGGGGACACGGATGCGGTGGTAGAACTTCATTATGATCGCTACACCTACGGTAGATGTCGAGTGCGGGACCAAGTATTGCGAAAGCATAGACCCGGAGCATGTACTTGTCAATTTGGCATAGTTCTTTTGAGTAGGCAACCCATTGGTATTTAACTTGATAGAGAGAAGGAGAACTCCTTAAGTGCGGAAATTATTGTTTCGGCCTTAATCCTGGTGGTCTTCTCGGATGGTGCATCTATACGATTCATCACCTCTATTAGTTTGCACTTGTATACTTGTAATGGTCGAAGTACAATAGTTTTAGGCTCCCGGTATGATGGGAGGCTTACGGCAATAGTTCAGTCCATTACATTTCCAGCAGTCCCAAACTCGTCACCATCCGTTCCAAACTACCCGGTGCATGATTGCGGAGGCTTCCTTTCCATTACCCATGCACGTGCTGCTACTATCTTGAACATGTCATTAATTCACGATTGACGATTCTTCGAGCTCAAATTATTCGGAAAGGTAATATACCTTCGGCACTTTCAAACTTAGTTGCGGCGTACGACATGCCCCTTTCATGTAGAGTCCCTCTTGAATTGATGAGTTGCAACCTTCTTTTCTTGAATTAGAGTGAGAAAGGCCCAACGCTTCTATACCTCCATGATGATGTCGTCAGTTAATCATTAGGCTTCCAAGAGGGTGATGTTTCCCTTCATCCCAGGCTCGTTAGGTCACGATATTATTTTCTGTCATAGCTTATCTTGTTTCGCCTCTTCTATTTTCTTTCTACATGGTTGCTACATTTTTATTCTCCTTGAGATGGGCCTCGAGCTCATGTATCTTTGGTTGTGTTGTTTGAGCACCTTCTTTGCTACATGCGGTTGGCTAGTGTTGTAGTTAGTTGTTGGGAAGTGAGCTAGATACTTCGGGAAGTGAGCGTGGAAACATACGTGTGTATCAGAACTTCTTTGCAACTCATCCATATTCTGTAGAGGGTAGTCATCTCGCTAGTAATATTGGCTCTCTCCTCTTTCTCTTTGGCTACGCGATCAGCTGGAGTCGGCGTTGTCCTTTTCCATCTAGGATAATTCGGCGGTTGCACATGCTAAAAACCGGACATATTTAATTTATGCTTGAGCTACGACCTATTTTTGCAACTCTAAAATGACATGACCACCGAGGATCAGCTTTATCACTCCTTTGCCCTTCACGGGCCTTGTAGACTCACTTCAGATCATTTGAAAGTGCGGAAACCGTGATCTTCTCTACCCTGAGGTTTTCAACCACTTGGTTGTACTTGGTTTCTGACTTCATAGGGTGAGAGGGAAACTTCCTGACCTCATCCTTGTGTCTCACCCAAGAGCTCTTGAAGCAGTTGCATTTATCAATTGGGGGAACTTGTGACATGTTTCTTTTGCCACCTCACCGGAGCTTTGTAGGTTTGTGGTCCCGGCCCTCTGGATCTCGCTTGCTTCAATCATGGCCATCGGTAGTTGTTCCTTATCCATTATCACTCTCGGCGATGAAACGAGTATGATGTTGTCTACATATCCCACTAATTCTACCCAAAGCTTCTCCACTAATAGTTAGTTCTTCCCCTTTATTTTGTACACCTCGGCCCTGTTGATAGAGATGGCTTGTAGAGCATACGAGAAATCGGACGATGACGGACCATCATATTTTACCATGAAACCCACTTTTCCTTTGTCGAGCTCTCCATACGGTGCCACTTTTTCTAGCGACGGCTCTTCACGACACCATCCTCATCGTTTGTTCTACGCAGCACCAGGGGCGAGAATCTTCTCCTGTGAATTCGGCTTCTTCAGCTGTTCTCCCCTGCTTCTCATGTTGAATCGGTGTCTCCCCTTTTCCCTTTATTCCACGAATGAATCGATCTCCATCTATAAAAGCAAAAGGCCAAGTGTCAAGATTAGCTCTCCACTCGATGAAGGGTCTAGTTTCGTGAGCATATGCGGTTGATTTAATCTTCCTCCTTTTGTTTGAGATGATGTCTTTTGGATCATAAGGCCAAGCTTTCCCTTGCCTTAAATCCATACCCTTGAAACGGGGTTTCCATTATGGGGAGGGCATGCCTTGATTTAACAATAAAAGGGCCGACGGTGGTAGGAATTTTAATAATGAACCCCTTTTTCGCGGGGGTGAAGTGAGCGAGGTCGGCCTTGAGGTACGCGGAGGTACTCAATCATGGCGAGAAAAACATCGGTCACATGGGGAAAACCTGCACACCATAGACCACGATCTCGGTGTATTCATCAAATAGGTACCAATCTATTATGCTTTCTTCTCAGCTGAATTGTGGCAGTTCCTACGCTCGGAAAAAATCCTGGGCGGAGGGTTTTGAATAATAGTATAGGCTATTGTCATGAATTCGTTCGAAGAAAGAATAACCCAACCCATTAAACGCGATGCATTGCGGGGTTCCACTCAAAAATAGTTCTTGGTTGAGAATTTATCCTAGAAACCTTTTCCAAACCCAAACTTAGAACTTTTTAGCTTGTTGGAAAGGGAAGACGTAGAACACTATGGAGCAAAAACGAAAATGGTCGGTGGTACAGGTGTGGCCTGGGTTTGGATGGTGGAGGCCAGAAACCGGGGATATCCAAACAACACTGATTGTGACATTAACCATAAAAGGGTTACACATTCCTTCGAGACCTAGCTGAAGCCCCTTCTATACCTAGTAACCCCACGATGAGAGAAAGTGTTGGTGAATGTTTTCCTTGAATTTATTCGGAAGTGCCAGAATCGAAGACGAGAAAGTTGTAAGGTGGGAGTCGGAAATAGCGGTGATGAAATCGGCTGTTGCCTCCCGAGGGTAGCTTGGAAAAGCGACGGGATAAAGACATTTCGATGAATCGATATAATTTTTGGTGGGAGGATGAGAGGGCTTTCTTGATGATCTCGAAGTATACTAAAAATATCTTGTTCCCTTGAGTTGATAGGAACATATCTCGGTGCTCATCATAAGCTTCTTAAGCCAACATATCAATTCCACAACTAGGTATATGGGCGGAGAAATTTGGTGGTATAGTCCGAGCAAAACAACTACGAACCTATCCTATTTTCTAAATGTTTCCCGAATATGTCGAACTTGACGCTACTAATGAGGAAATGGTATTAATGGTCTCAAATGTGGGCTTGCATGTACGTAGTTAGCTCGAGTCTAGGAGTAGCCCTAGACTCGCGAACTTGAGGGGTTTCGGGCTTTGACTTCTTAATCTTGATTCTACCCATGACCATTTTTGAAAAATGAAAAGCGAAAACTTAGATAGTGAAAAAGGAATGAGAATACCTACGCGGGAAGGAAGCGCGAGAGAAAGGATGCGCGGGGAAGTTGAAAGCGACGTGGGCACGATCTTGGGAGCTCACACTTTGGCTATACGATATCTCGTAAAAGAAAGTAGTTTACCACGGTGAGCGCGAACGGGGTTAAACGGCTTTAGATTACCTGGAAAACCGGGCTAGGGCCCCGACAGCAGAGTTTGAAGTCATAAGGACGTCAACATTGGGACGCATGGCATGCGGCTATTGGTTATTAGGTTTAGTTCGGTGTATACCCGTGTTGGGTTAAATACCAATGCGGTACGCTATGCGAGTGTCTTAGGACTTCCCTTACCTTCGTGTTACTTGCGACAACCTTGTTACTTTGAATGGGCCCACTAGAAAGTTCGACGGGGTCTTGGAGCGGCTCTAATACGCGGCCATCACCCCACGAAATACTGTCTTGGGTCCCACCATTGCTACGTCACCACCATTCCGGGGGGTGAGATTCGGCCTTCCCCGTTTTGCCATCCTTGATGTTGGGAAAAATGCGAGAGGGGTGAATTGAGTATTTAGAGGGCGGCCCAAAAATTTTTTACTTTTTCCTTGAGTAGATTTCCATACGCGATTTTTATGGGCCCAGACTAGCGTATGCACGCGGAAATATAGAAGGGAAAATGGCATATCTTGATTTATCTTTCCTTTTAGAGAATCAATCTTTTAAACATATTTATTAGTTATGAATAAGGCTAGATAATGCGGAAGTTATGACGATGAAACAACGATTATAAAGCATCACACACACATGAACACCAATATTTAAGGTGGAAACCCAAATCGGGAAAACCGCTGATGTCGTCCTACCATCTTTAATTTTTATTATATAGAAAACCTTTTAAAACATTGTACTTATGAGACTTATACCGGTACGCGGGCTTCTTCTGCGGAAAATTTTTAACCTTCTCTCATTTTCCGGCCTAGCTTGAAAGGGAGCTTCAATCCCCCGATCTCGTTTACCCGGCCCTCTCTCCTGGAAGGAGCTTCGGCCCCTTATTTCAACACCGGCTTCTACTAGTGAAAGCTTCTACTTTCATATTGAAGGCTTCAACCCTCAAGTTCACTTTGGACCATGTTTCATCGATTTTCATGCGGATTAAAACTGACTTCAACACAACCCCTTAACATTAATAACCATACTTTACTCAAAAAATTCAATCGGAAACGTGTTTCCTGCTATGTGACTTCAAAAATAACCCATACTTCAAAAAAAAAATGTAGACACAAACTCAGCCTCCCAGACATTCATCGAGATTCAAATAGCATACACTATCTCTTCTTGAAGCCACATGTATACGTGCTTCCCTGCTCATAACTGCGTATGCCTCTGTATACTATTTTTCATAACATAAATGCATATGCCACTTCTCTTCGGCGAAGTTGCGTGTATACGCGCTTTTCTTTGTATCCAACTTTTTGCATATATTTATGAGAATCTTGATTTTCAAAATGTGATCAATCTCAAATTAGAGGATATAAGGTTTTGATCAAACACCTTCTCGTGATGCGGAACTTTTTTAGATAGTCGGTCAAATTTTAACCATGTTTTCTCACTCATCCTTCATCATGTTTTCTCAATCGGTGATTAGATTTTTCATTATCAAATCAACGGCATACTCCATATTCAATTGACCCGGAGACATAAAGAGTAGACTTCATTGACCAACAACGGAAGAGAAAATCCTGAAGTAATATCTATAAATAAACTTTAGAAACCCTAACTTCCATACACGCTTTATTAATCTAACTCGCTTATATACGTGCTTTTACCAAGACAAACTAGCGTATAGATACGCCAAAGATAAACTTGTGGAAACCCGGACCCGGATCTATAAGCTTACTGATTTCTTCAATTTATTCATCGGACTTGTATCGGAGTCTTCATCATTTCTTTTGCGAGATCATCCTAGAGATTCATCATTTCTAGATCTAGAGATCTTGAACCTTCATCATATCCATAGGTGCATCATAGATTCGGATCTATCCAATTAAGAACGAGTTCAACCATCGAGATATCTCTTAAAAGAGATTTATTTATTAACAACCCCATACACATGCACACCCTTGCACTATGATCTTCTTCTCCTTATATAGATTTAGCCTTTGTCGATACCACTCAACCGCTAATGGTATTCCTGGATGGGATCAAATAGATAATCCGGCGCTCAATACGATCAGGCCAATACCATGGTAATGTCACGATTTTATAAATTCGGAGTGAAAATAGGCATACGCTACTTGGTACGTACTTTTCCGCGTACATACGCTACTTTGCCTTTATAAACCGTGTATGCTTTGTGACATATCTTATTCATCATTGCCTGAACTTCACCCGGAATTTCTTTCTTTGTTATACGACTGCTCTTGTAGATGCATAGATTTACATTATTAACAAATAGGTTGCTATCAAAGTCAACTCATCAAGTTATTTTCCATCAAGGACAACTTCTATAGTAGGTTGCCATCGAGGACAACATATTGCATCATATTTCCAACACTTGATCCCCAGAATGCTTATGCTTGCCATTCTTCTCTTATTTGACTTTGTGGCAAGTCCAGCTCTTATCCGGCTATCTTGCACATATGTACTTATTTATTTTGGGTAAGGTTTCACTTAGTAAATTTTAAAACTATATTTCCCTTCCTTTTATATGCATTTTAATTTACATTGACCCACTCGCTCCTTTAAATGTTTCTCCCCATTATGCTTAAAATTCCATTTTTGAAGTTTCTTAAGGCGGTGGTGAATGATATAACAACATGTGGGAAGTTTTACCTTCCTCGAGCCTCCCTGATGTGAGGAGATGAGAAGGGGTATTGATCCGCAGTTACACAGTTTTTTCCTCTATTCTATTACCCTTATAAGCAAATGAAAAAACTACAATAGCATGCGAGAAAAACTAAACAATTATGAAACTATCGAAGCGAGAACTAATTGAATGACGAAATCATAGAACAAATACAACGGAGAGGGTGAGGCACATGGATTGGGTCCTAACCCATGAGCCTAGCTCTGCGAAACGTAAATTAGTAAAATTAAATCGATCTTGCTCAATTCATAAAATAATAACCTCATACATTTTTTAATGTTTGATCCTTTGAGTAAAAATAATAAAAAATTGAATAGCTTGCAACAAATTTCTAACTAGAATCAACACCCTTCCTATCTCTATCTCTACTCTATTTATTCTACGGGGCGGCTACGTAAGCTCTAGAAAATTGTGATTAGTCAATGACTCCAAGTAAACAACGATTGGGTGCACTCGTCTTTGAGTTGATTAAGTACACTCTCAAATTTAGTGCTGAGAGAATCCTTGGAGATCCTTTGGTTGTCTTTGGAATTGGAATTTCTAGAGAATCTTTGGGATCCTTTGGTTTCCTTTGAGAGTAAGAGGAGGGTGGAAAATACTCCCATAATTTCTTCTTGTTGTCTCCTCCAATTCTTTATGATAAAATCCTTATAAAAATGCTAATAATTAATGATTTTATGCACTCAACCTCATATTAGGCACTTTCAGTATGTTAGCCCTAATCACCACTTATACTAGCATAATAAAACCAAATAATAATAAAAATTCAAGAAAAATAGATCTAATAAGGAAAAAAGGTGACTATTAACCCCTCCGAATATTTATAATGATGGAGCTCATCACGGCCCTCGCGAAGAGATTTCTCGACCAAACGGATTCACAATAGGCCATACTTGTTGCATTGTATTCGGCCTCGGTGGTGCTCAAAACAACGATTTTTGCTTCATACTCATCCAATATATTGAAGTAGAACCCGAAGTGGGAATCAAAATCCGGATGTTCTCTTATTGATCCACCACATTGCCAACCCAATCGGGAATCGTGTATATCCATGGAGTCTCAAAATCCTGGACGTAGTGTATCTCGGCCCATGGTTAATTGTACCGAGAAGACTCGATAGGTTCTTAGCACCAATCTAGTGAATGTGATGAGGCTCAACCATATGTTGACTCAAAGTGTTCAACGCAAAACATACATACGGACGGGAGTTCACTAAGACATCGGGGCTATGAGTTGTCGATACTCGGTGGGATTTCCCATCTCGGGCCCAACAACGATTCCACACAACTTCCTAAAGTTAAGGTCCATCGGTGTCGACACGGACACCAAATCCACCATACCAAATCTCTTCAGCAAACTTCATGACATATTTTCCTTGAAAAGGAAAATATCGTGACACCTAATCCTATGGGATGGGTGTGCACATTTAATATTGTATATTATTTAATATTAGGAAATAGGGAAGGCAGAGTCATTGGGAGGATGAATCCCAACTCATCCTCACCTCAATAATATGCTGCAAATCCTTCAATGCATTCTTCAGCTAACACACATTTTTAAGTTTTGAGGAGTTACCTCCTGGTTTGACATGGTATCGAGCCGGCTCCACTTATTGGCATTTTTGCACCGTGGTGTAACTCCTCTCCTTTGCTCGATCGATTTTATTAATAGTTTTTACTGCTCCTTAGTGCTAGTATTGTGTTGCATTTTTTCTCTGTATAACACGACATTTGCAGCTCCACGTCACGCTCTGCGAAGGGCTACTGATGCTGCGGTTCTAAAGAGCTCTTGCAAATTGGAGCCCCTCTCTGTCTTGCAAAGATTCCATTCCAAAAATTTTTTGTAACGGCCTTTTGGCCTCTCATTACATCGACTCACTCCATTCCTCGGCTCTCTCCCTACGTTTCCACATTCATCCCTCACCTCTCATATCTGAAACCTGCCCTCATCTCTTGGCGCACACTCCCATCCACAACTCAGCGCCCTCTCCCACAACTTTTATTGTCCATCCTACCACTCTCTCCATACCGTCTCCACATCGACTTCCCCTCAGCCCGCACATACATACTCCCCAGCCTCTCTTCCTCAAAGTCGACCAAACCCACCATACCACCAACTCTACAAAGCTCTCCCATTCCAATATGCCATCCATATCTGCAAACGTTATATGATGAGTTTGGTGACTGTCACAAACGTCGACCCTTACACTTATGTTGTCATATAATGTTTTAATACCACGCCCATACACTTAGCCATTCATTCTATTCATATCACTTACACCCTTTCATATATACGCCGGTTTTCATCATTTTATATATATCCATTGTATATTAATACATCATTCCATTTTAAACGCTGTCTTATACGCGCAATAGTATACATTTTAAACGCTACATACACAACCTATCCATATAAAAACGTTGTCTTGTTATATACAACGTTGCGTTTTAACGTTGCTTCCTCCATTTGTTTATAACATTTATTCCGGTTTAATACCGCCCACTCCATTTGTTTATAACATTCATTCCAGTTATCTACGCCCTCCACGTTTATAACATTCATTCTAGTGTAATACCGCCCTTTCAAATTTGTAATACCACCCTTTACTGCAGTTTAACACAACGCGTCATTCTTTTAGGCGTTATTGTTGTTGAATTGTGACGAGCGTATATATGTAACACACATATCAGCATATTTAATACACCCTCCTCCAGCAACATCACATATTCCACTTTGTTATACCGCCCTCCCATCATACCGCCCTTTATTCTATTTTATACCACCCTCCCATACCACTTCCCATTTTCACAATATCGCCCTCCCATAAACATTTCATATCGCCCTACCATTTCATAAAATTGCTTTCCATACAAATTTTTTTTCCCAAACAAAAAAATACATATATTTTTGGTGCGAGTCGGTTTTTTTTAGCAGAGCTTTGTGTCCTTTTAAATTGAGTCTTCCTGCTTGTTTTAAATCTTAAATTCTATATATTTGCGGCAAAGTTTTTCAATATAATTTTCAGTAAAGTATTTTTGTTTTCTCTCCTTCAAAGATTCTCGGCAAAGTTTTTTTCTCTCCTCCTTCAAAATAAGATGATAGTCCCTTCATCTTCTAAAGTGCCCTACTTGCTTGCAAAGACATGTCGGAACCATCCGGAGGAGAGAGAAGACGAAGAAGAAACTTGACGGAAAGGAGACAGAGACAATCTAAAGCTCGGCCTGACAAAGAAATCAAGACAAAGGTAAAACTAATGACAAAGACAAAGGTAAACCACCTGGATGGCTCATTACACATTCACAGCACATTGTAACAATGTGATGCTTGAAAACCTATTTTATGTTTTATTTACTTCATGGAGAGATGATTGGTTGCTAGATTCGAGAACCTTTATGTCACATGACATTTAGAAAAGATTTTTGAAGAATTCAGCGACGAAGTTCATGGAGAAGTATATTTATGAATAAATCCAAACTCAAGCCATGCAGACAAGCACAGTCGAGCTTAAGCGCCTGGTCTTCACGATCATATCCTACATGAGGTTCTATACCTCCGGAGTTGAAGAAACTTGTTGTCCCTGGTCGAAATCCGGCGGCAAGGACACTCAATTCACTTGTTTGATGGCAAGGCGAGATCGAGAAAAGCATCGGATCACTCACTTGTCATGGAGGGAATAGAAGAAGGGAGACTCTTGAAGGTAGAAGGTTCATCTGCTCATGCTCAAAACTTTGCATTCGAGTTCACATCATGATGAAGGTACATTCCCATCAAGTCTTTTATGGCATAGATTTGGACACTTAAACTATGAAATCCTTTGTTTAGAAAAATGGTGTTGATGGACTGCCTACAATTCTCGGAAAACCTAAGGAATGTGATGCTTGTATTCTATGAAAGCATAGAAAATAGCCATTTCATGATTCACACTCGAGCACATAGAAAACTTGAGCTTGTTCATTGGCTGGATTTGTATACTATGCCTATTACTTCCACCAAATGAAAACAAATACATGATGACATTTATTGATGACTACACCGGAATGTGTTGGATTTACTTGCGAAGAATAAATCAGTCTTTTCAAGCTTTCAAGAATTTTCATGCATGGATTGAAAATGATGCACAAGTATATATTGGCTCTCGTGCGATAATGGAAAAGAATACACTTCAAACAGGTGAAAATTATATTCAGTGAAACATGAATCAAAAATCAAACAATTGTGCCACCTGTCATGAACGATTGTATTTGAAAGAATGAACGAGAACTATTTTAAATATGGTCGCTCCATGTTATTTTTCAAGAATGTAATTGATGTTTTGGGCTGATGCGGTTCTATGTCCTTTTTACATAAAGAATAGGTGTCCTTCAGAACCAATTAAACAAAATCCTTTTGAAATGTGGCATGGCCACATTTCCTTGATAAATCATTTTAGGGTCTTTGGGTCTTTGTTATGCCTTGATACCCAAGGGTCAAAGGAAAAAACTTGGTGCTAGAAGAGAAAATGTATCTTCTTGGGGTACTCCAGCACATAAAAGGATATCGTCTCTATGATGAAGCAAATAAGAAGTTTCATGATAGCAAGAGATGTCATATTTGCCTTGAATCTTGAGTACAGCAAGGTTGTTAAATGCAGCAACTTGATCGCGCTGGATAGATTCACACATACAAAAGTCCTTCCAGAATTTGATAATGTAATTCCACGTCTTGAAGGGGGATTAGATATTGAATCAAGGCGGCAGAATCATATCCTGAAGCAATTTCTCCCCCACATGAAGAAATGACCAAGGATAACACATTGGATGATGTGATTGACGGAAATTGGGAGATTGAATCTTGGACAATCCCAACTCCAATCAAATGACCGGCACAGGCCATCTCGGGGAAAAGGTCCTCCCAATGGGCGACAAAGACCTTTGGAGAATGTTCATCTGATGAGGTTGAAAGCAGGGAACAAGTTCCACTCCCTTAAATCGAAGGTGATGTAGATAATTCTCATTCCCTGTTGATATGGATATTGCTTATAGCTATTGAATTGATTTTGTATACGAATCATGAACCAACTTCCTTCAAAGAAAGCGCTTCTCATGATGAATGGAAAAGAAGCGATGCGGGGAAAGAATATGATGCCTTGATAAGAATGGCACTTGGAAGAAGTGAGTTGATCAGCCTTTGGGAATGAAACCAATTGGGCGTAAGTGGGTCTACAAGAACAAGTACACAAAGCATACGGCTCACTTGACAAGCACAAGGCCGGGCTTGTGGCAAAAGGATTCGCACAAAAGAAGGAGTCGATTATGAATAAACTTTTTGCTCCCCACAACCAAAATGGACCACCATCGGACTCTCTTTGCCTTAGCGGCTTAGAATGGATGGAAAGTCCATCGGATGGATGTAAAAACAACCTTCTTGAATGGAAATCTAAAAGGAGAAAGTTGCTATGTCAGAAGCTGAAGGATTTGTGATAAAGGGTCAAGAACAAAGGTTACAAAGCATAAAATCCTTGTATGGCCTCAAGCAAGCACCCACGAACTGGTAGCCAGAAATTGATCGAGCATCTTACGAAACTTGATTTCAAAACATTTTTGATCTTGATGATGCAAATTTGTTTGTTAAGAAAGTTGGAAAAACGATTGTATATCTTGTGGTATATGTAGATGATCTTTTGATAACGAGGAAGCAATGAGAGCTATATTGCATCCATGAAGAAAGAGTTGAAGAAAGGTTTTGAAATGGCTTGATTTGGGTCATGTTCATTACTATTTGGGTATTGAAGTAATTCAACATCCTAAATTCATATTTCTTTCTCAAAGAAGTACATTGGAGATCTCTTGAACAAATTTGGCATGGATGACTATAATCCCTTAACCACTCCAATGGAACAAAACTTGAAGCTCACATCTATTGAAGGGAAGGAATTTGAGGATGCAATTTAAGTATAGGCTGACTTGTAGGAAGTCTTATCTACGTACCACAGTTGACATTTCATTTGTTGTTGGAATCCTCTCAAGGTTCATGCAAAAACCTTGTGAAGGACATTGGTACTTGCTGCGAAAAGAGTGTTAAGGTACTTGAAGGGGACACAAGACTTTGGACTCAAATATACACGGAGGCTGGGCGAATTCGGCTTGATCGAATACTGCGATTCGGACTTTGATAAGCTCGACAAAGAAACGGGGGTGTCTACTATGGGGGTTACACCATGAGTCTTGGATCAGGAGGCTGTCTCATGGAGATCTTGTAAGCTTGATCGGTTCCGGCGGATTCCACGGCCCAGGGCGGGGCTATGTGTGTGTTGAAGCAACAAAGGAAATTGTGTGGCTCGGAAAATCTGGAAGATTTGCGAGATGAAACAAATGTATTCCACTCCACTCATGATCGAAAACATATATGATAAATTTTGCCAAACCCCGAAAGTTCCATGATCAAGCAAAGCACATCAATACAAAGTACCATCTAATTCGACATCATGTTCGAGCCAAAACCATCCATCTACATCATTGTTCCACAAATGAGCAAACTATCGACATCTTCAACAAATCACTTGGAAGAGAAAAGTTTGAAAAGTTGGTCTGATGCTTGGACTCACCAACATCCTTCGGATTAAAAGGGGGGAATGTTGACACCTAATCCTATGGGATGGGTGTACATTTATGTGTATATTATTTAATATTAGGAAATAAGGAAGGCCAAGATTCATTGGGAGATGAATCCCAATAGCCTCACCTCCATGTATAAATCCATATGCATTCTTGACTAATACATTCGATTTTGAGGAGCTACCTCACGGTTTGACAATATCGCCTGGGCTTTCCCGGACCTCAAGCCCTAGGAAATAGTGCATCATTCTAGGTCTTTCATCTCAAACTCAGAAGCTAGCTCCCTCTTACATTGATGAATAAGAGGTCAACACCTTGTCATGAAGAGATTGTCCACATAGAGAACTAGATTAAGAGGCCTTTCTTTATCAACCTTAAAATAAATGCTTGGATTAGCATCACTTTGAGTAAAGCCAAGCTTCATCGATAGTTATAGATCCTCTCTCATACCAAGCCCTAAGGGGTTTCCTTCAACCCATAGAGGGATTTCTTCAACTTTGGATACATATGAGTATTTATTTTGGACTTCGGGCCCCTAGAGATTTCTCCCTCAAAACTCTTCCTTTATTGAACCATGTAGAAAATTAGTCTTCACATCTATCGATGGAGACTCTCCTTGCGTTGTAGCAAGGGAAATGATAGATCGAATGGTGGTATAATGGGAAACAAGTGAAAATATATCATCATAATCTATACCTTATTTTTTAGAAGCCTTAGGCAACAAATCTTTCCTCGTATTTTTCGGCTACTACCAAGCTCCATGCTTGATCTTGAAGAGCCATTTCTAGATGACAACGGTTGTCCTTCGGTATTGAGCACATCCCGAAATCATTCTTCATAATGGACTCATATTCTTCATCCATAACATCCTTCCAAAATTTATTCTTTACAACTTCTTCAAATGATCCGGGCTCATATTATACGATTGTACTCATGTCTTCTAGGTACCCTTGGTACCTATTCAACTTTTCTTTCACGGAATGTCCCCCTTAGGGAAATGTAATGCTAAAATTATCTTCAGAGTGACCTTAAACCATCAAGGGGTCTCCTTTTATTTGAAGGAGGTGGATCAATAGGATCCATTAGTCCTTCAACATCAAACATAGATTCATCCTTGATTTCTTCATGTCTTCCAACTTCTTCTTCTTTTTTCTTTGTCTTCCTTTGAGCTAAGAATATTTATTACTTTCTTGAGGAAGAATCTTCATCTAAGGTCACATCATGGCATATATCCACTTCGCTTTGACCGGACATAGATTCTATATGCCTTCAAAGGTTTCAACACGGCCCACAAACATTCCTTCTTTCCCGGAAAACATCCAAATTGCTTCTCTTTTCTTCTCGGCCACATGAAAATAAGACTTCCAAAAACTCTAAGGTGGGAGACATCGGGCTTCTTACCATAGAAGAATTTCTCAAGGATTTTGGAGTCCAAATTTTTCACAACTTCTCCCATAGAAACCCCGGAAGACCTTGGTCATATAGCATGGCATAAGAAAAGTTCTAAATGGTCCTATTCTTTCTTTCGCTTAACACCGTTTTCTCACGAGTATACCACCTTGTGGTCTCCACCATTAATACCTATTTCCTTGCAAAAATTCATTGAATTCCTTTGACTCATACTTGGTCCCATTGTCGGTCCTCAAAATTTTTATTTTCTTCCTGGTTTGATTTTCAACCAAGGCCTTGAGAGTAAAAAACCATTTGAATGCTTCACCCTTCTTCTTGAGAAATATATCCGGGTTTGTGAGAGAAGTCATATATAAAAGTCATTTAATATGAAAATACTCCCATTGATGTTACGGGCGGCATACCGGATATATTAAGTCATAAAAATTGCAATATATATAATGTGTTTGTGACACTTGAGAGGAATGGTCCCCTTGTATGATTCCCTTCGGCTTCTTACGACATATACCTTCATGATCATCTTTAAACTCGGGCATCCACATCACTACTATTCTTGCTTGAGGAAGAACTTTGTAATGAAGATGCGAAAACCTCACAGTGTCATAGCGCGAGTTTGAAGATTTGTATCACATGAAATGGCCCCAAATGAACTTCCTCCAACTTTGATAGAGTATATCAACTCTAAACCAATAGTAAGAGCTTCTTTGAAGTTCTTCTTTGAGATGCGTATATTTCCATCGATGAATGCCACCTTGAATACTTTGTATTCCATTTCTAAAATGGACACAAGGTTCTTCTTAAAATCAAGTACATACAACACATCTTGTAAGCGGAGGACTTGACCTTGAGATAGATGATGGGTCACAATCCTATCCCTTTCATGGTGTAGGTGGCGTTATCTCCAAAGGATAATTTCTAAATTAGTATCCTTCACCATAAAATCATAAAGGGCTTCTTTATATCCGGTGAGGTGCCTTGAAGCACCACTATCATTCAACCGAAATGTAGGGTGTTGGGAGAAGATGCATCAAAAGAGGGAAGATACAAGAATATATTATTTTTTCTTATTATCAACAACATTGGACTCATCGTGCCTAGAATTCTTTCACCTCTTGAAAGGTTGTCATTCCACTTCAATTGGGAGCCCTCCTTTTTCTTTGAACATGTTGTTCCTTTTGATTTCCATTCCCCCTAAAGTTGTTGTTGTCGTCATCCTAGGAGATTCCCTTCTATTGGGGCACTCTCTTGCATAGTGGCTAGTATTCTATAGTTTTTATTTCTTGGGCCAACATGGTTGCAGCACAACGCATGAGCGGTGAAGGCGGTAGGGTCACCCCATTTCCCGTAGATGGATGGTCTCTCTCCATCATTGCTGTCTTCTCTTGAGTGCATCTGCGTCAGCAATTCATCAAAATCGGGAATACATTATTATTAAGAATCGTTGTATTAAATACATACCATTTGTGAGTATTCCTTCGAAGCAAATGAGGATGAGCTCTCGATCAACTAATTCTTCTCTGTGGCAAGGGGGATCCTTCTTGGTTTCTATGAGCCTCATAAAATATGATTGTATGGATTCATCTGCCTTATTGATATTATTCAACTTGTTCTTGAAGAAAAAGAACTTGACTAGAATTTCTAGACCTAAAAATTCTAACCAATTTATCATACATCTATTTAGATGTGCACCACTTAATGTAATAAATCAGTGATTATACTTCAGAATCCATGATAATCATCTTTTCTTTGATTTTCCTTTTCTATACTTCGTCTTTTATGGCAAACGGTGCATTTGATGAGTTTTCATGGATATTCCCTTGCACATAATACATGGCATCTTGATCTTCCAAAACCAAATCCAAAGACATATTCCATGCATGATAATCAGACTTTTCATTAAAATTATCATGAAACTTGAAACCCTTGTATGTGGACACCACAGTCATGATAATACTTCTCCTTCGGTGATTGCATTTCACACTATCTTTGGCTTTTCTTCTCATTGATTCATATTAATTTGAATATGCATTGTATATTCGATCCTTAAATGTAGTTTTCTTCAATTTTCTTTAAGGCCCAATTCAGATTTAGTAATCGGATAAAATGAAAGGTAAAATGTTGATAGAACATAAAAATAAATCAACAAAAGACAAGCCAAATAATGCATAAAAATTTGTAATTCTCCTTGTCCATCAAATGGATAGATAAATATTTAAATTATTCAACGGATTCCTAACTTGACAAAGTCATGAGTTGGTCAAACCAACTATACGACAACTAAATCAAGCTTGTTCTCCAAATCTCCCGGACACCCCTCAAAGACAACTCCAAAAATTCAATGCAACTCAACCCAAATATGGTTAAATAAAAAGTCAACATTGCGGCCAAATATGCGGTAAACGAGACAACGGTAAAATTCATTGCTTCTCTTGATTTTTTTACCCACCAATGTGTCCTCGAAATTGTATTTTAAATTGCAAAAATCGAGAAGTCAAAATCCAATAGTTGATCGAAATTCAACGGCGGCCAACACGAATGCAGAAACCCTAAAAACAATGCGAAGTACAATAACTTCTTCGGAGTTCAGATTCACATGTGTGAGGGAAAGGAAGCCTCTTCTAGCACATGCGAACCAATCAGATCACGAAGTAGAATGTGTGTGATGAGATGATGATGAAATGAGCATCATATCTCTCCAATTTATATCCATGATGATGGTGTCGAGCACATATGTTGGGCTTGTGAGCGTACATTAAAATACGGGCGACCTTGCACATTTGTGGAAAATAAAATCCAAAATATATGTTTTGCTCATCCAAACAATATTATCTTAGATCAATCTTGCACCTCTCTAAAGAGGAATCCAAAAAATATATAATCATCATCATATGAGTGCGAGCATGGAGTTGGACTTAGTTTACAAAAATTAACATATCTCAAGGGTTTTTTAAAGATTCCTTCAAGTTAAATTCAATATAAAAAATTATAAGTTAAAACCACGGATATGGGACATATTTTTTTATGTTTTTACGATGCTTTTATTTTTTCTATGTATTTGGGAGGGGGATGGGGGGGATGTGGAGTAATCTTGAATTCTTTATTTTTTAGCTTATTTCTTTCTCTAATAAACTCATAATACTAATAGGGCTATTTAGGAGGTAGGTGCATGCTAGCGGGTTCATATCTATGGCAGACAACGAAAATTGGGATTACTTGAAAAAAAGAGATCGGTATTCCCTAAGCCTGGAGGGATTATTTTCTTCTAGAAAGTTGCTAATAAAATATCCGGATTTGGTCTCTTATGACCCCTCTAAAAAAAAATCTTGTATCAACTTGGATAAGCTATCAAGTCTCCTAGGAAAATATATGACCTTAGTGTGTTAATCATGTTGGATGTGTGGTTGAGGAGATACTATTTGCATATATATGCACATGCTAGAAAATTAGTTGGAAAGATCAATGGTGTGGCCTTTCAGCGGCCTTATGTGATGGAATGATGAGATGCATATATACCTCAAAAGGAGTTGTGAAGGAAGATTTCTCCTTGAACATAAAGCTAAAGATTTCATCTTGGAATTTAAACTAGAGGAGTATCTTAAATGATGCAAATGGGGTTTCCATGGTTATTCAAGAATAATGGTCTTTTTATGCGGCATTGGTTTCCCCTATATGCCCCCGATAGAGGTAGTTTCTTAAAAAATTTCTTGTCGATCATATTGGCCCTATTTTCTTGATGATTTTAAGGTTCAAGGGCTATTAAGAAAATATACATAGGTTGGATGAAGTAATTCTTTAAGTTACTAGATGATCTATCTAATATAGTTAAATAAAAAACAATTGGGTACCCTCAATTGGTTGGTTATTTCTTAAAATATTGGGCTAAGTGAAAGTGACCCACCACATGAAAAAACCCATATCTAGATGGTACCCTCTAATGGTTAAGTTTTTAGTATAGGCTTGGTTTCCTCAAGGATGAATTTTTTACAACCAAACTACATATATCCTTGACGTATTTTTCCAACCATTTATTAGTTAGTGTATTAACACCAATTTAGAAAAAAGGTTTATAAATTCATTGTTGCGGGTGATATGATTTTTTTTCCTTAATGAAAAGTATCTGTGACATTTTCTTTAATGTTTCTACTAATTTCAATAGTTGGTACATTGTATGTAAGTTTTGATTTCTTGTTTTTCTCCATTAAGGTAGATTGGGATTGAACTTTATGTTCATTTTTCTATCCATGTTTTGCGGTTATGCACTAGAACTATGCATGGTTTTCAATTAAAGACAATGGTTATCAAGCAGTGTGAGATTTAAACATGCTGCTCCATTAATGGAAAATCTCCTATCATAGTTCATTAGATTGGTGGCACTATGGATAGTTGAAAATTGACCAATCCAAAAATTGACCAATGTCACTTTAATATACTATGGATGCCATCTTTGTTTAATGTACATTAAATGTGTTTGAATTAGTAGATTTTTCATTGTTGGTTATTTTTTTCTTATCATATTTATTTTCCCTCTAATCCTATTCTGTTTATGGATTATTTTTTTATTCCCCTAGATCCATACTATAAAGGTAGAGGCGGGATGAAATTATTGGTTTTGTAATGTGTAGCTTTTTTGCTTTGAGGTGCTTGTCTTCCCACTCTTTTCTAGTTGAAGTAATTGTGGGAGGACATAGTTATCATTGAAAGGTAGTGCTTTATTTCCTTGTATCAGCACAATTACATCTTTGGATACTCATGCTAGCGTGGATTTGGAAGTGTACGAATTCCCCTTTGATATTTTGTTGGTGTAACATATATTAGTCAAACTTTACACTTACAATTTTTAACATGTTTAGTGGTTACGTTTAGGATCATTGTTATTGATTGTTGTATTTTGACATATTTAATTAATTATTAATGAGAACCACTCCCAATTAGTTTCTAGACCCCATAGCCAATAGGATTCAATCATGTAGTTCATCATTTATAATTTCATCATATATACTCATTATTTTTGGCTTTTTGGCATGGAAATCAATCTTTTAGAGAGGTAGAGTTTTATGTCGTCACAAAATGTTTACATGATTCCACAAAGTGAGAAATAAATCTTTTGGTGTAATTGCATATTGCAGATTTGATACTTGTATGTCATTTATAGGCTATCAATTTATTTAAAGTTTTACTTCTAATTGAGTATTTTACTAAAAATATTGATATCTTATACAAGACTATTTTTTTCCTCACTATAAGCTTTTCATAACTTCCATAACCATTAGGTACAAACTTCGATCCTATCTTTCTTGTTTAGTAAAATATTTTCCAAGAATTTACAAAGTTTTTATAATTTATTGAATGTTGTAGAATTTACGGATTATAAAGTTTCGAGATCTATCTTTTTAAAGTCAAATTCTTTAAAGGGTGTTAGCTCAATGGAACAACACCTTATTTACAATAAAAATGTTGGTGGTTTGATTCAATAATGCCATTTTATTTATATGAAATGGAGATGATCAATATTTAGTGATAGAGACTCTTTTGACCATCCCAGTGGTGATGGTGACATTTTTCAACCCTCACCAAAATATGAAATGGTGATGATAAATGAACGCCGGCCTGTATGCATCAATAGTGATTACCATGAAATGTCCATCATGATAAATCGATGTTGTTCATATAAAATGAGTGACAATCATGTCCTTCATTATAATCATCATTATTTGTGATGGACCTTGGAATGTCTCTAACTATACTTTTGGCGACACCACATTTGGTGACGTTCGGTTTTTTGGTGGCTTGGGGTTAAGTTATGTCACCATTTCTAATATGAAATGGTGATGGCCACTATCTATAATTATAAACCATTGGTTATGGACATTGAATTTCACCACAACACCTATACTTTTAATTATTGTTGCCTTTTGTGACGTTCAATTTTTGGTGATGAAGGCTCTTTTGACCATCACCAATGAGCTTATGGTGACATTTTTGAACCCTCACCAATGTCATTTTTTCTTGTATTGTAATTGAGGATCAAAATTTGGTGGTATTTTTATAATATGTTAAATTCTAGTTTGTATTGAATCAAGTATTTTCTATAAAATATCAATCAATGTGTTATATATTGGAAATTACAAGTATGGTAAAATATGGGAAAACTATTGGTTCTTTGCATGTAAATCTACAAAACATATCAAAAACTAATCTTATTTTATCTTTTAATTATATTTATCAACGATGTTTTGGTTTGAGTGATTGAGGATGGCCCTTGAGAGTGTTCCTCAAATTGGAAGTTTTATGTTGGAATTCAATGTAGTTTCATTCAAGAATCATATAACCATTGGAATGCAAGTTACATTCCAAAATAAACATTTTTTGAGGATTACCGGTGGTGATTGCTACATATTTCAATGTTGTAAATATTCTCCAAATCATAGCTAATATATTGTACCACATCGAGGAACACGATAGAGTAGATTGTATTTGATTTATCCACTAATGTTTAGTGATCCATAAATATCGAGAAAAAAAATTAATAATCTGATATATACGAGTTGGTGTATTCATATGTGATAATGGACCCAAATAATAGTTCTTATCCCAAGAAATTCTCATCATACTTGGAAATTTTTGACATCATCGACCTCTAGCCCTTGACTTATTAAACTTAGCGTTCTACATTATCGGGTTATATAAATGTATACGAGGCTATCCTATTATTGTACAATATTTAATTCATTTCATTTTATTCTAGACTTAGCTTTTTGGAATTTTCAAGTATTTTTGTTTGCACTCCCACATTGTATAAGTAATATACAACTTGATATTTTAGCATGTAACTTAGTTGGCATGATTGTGCCTAATATTTCCTTGAATGTTCAATACTAATTTTACGGAAAATTTATTTTCTATGGTGACATTTTATTTTCTTTGTTTATATATGATTCATTTATTACATAGAAGCCATTATTTCCCAAGCTGAAGAAAACAGTTCAAGTTTCTTTCTTTATGGGGGGAATGGCATTGACAATATTTGATGTTGAGGTATATATCGTATAAATCCTTTATAGTCTACTTTAGTTTATATTCCAATGTTCATGTTTTCATGTCTTATACTCTGCATCGTACCTTCTTTCTTTTTTAGAAAAGGAGCTCGGTATTGATGGTAATAAGAAGGAATTGAAGAAAGAGGAGGACAATAACATTGAAGCGACAAAATGCAAATTAAAGAGAGAAGAGAATTGGTCTAGTGGTACTTGTAGGGGTAATATCCCATACATAAGAGACACAAATAGAGATTGATGGTAATGTCTTAGGGATTGGCGTTACTACAATGTCGAGGCAACAAAATGATAATGTTTTGAAGTGATGAAACAATATTTCATGTGTAAATTGTACTCCAACCAATATTAAGTTGGAAACTCATCTTTGTAATACTTTATATTTTATATAATATAATTTATGTGGTTGAAATTATTTATAGTATCAATTGCTATAATTTAATATTTCAATTAACATATGTAACTTTGCTTTTTCATATTGAATGAACATGTACATTGTATGCAAGTTCTTTTTTTTTGGTTACTTGAAAATAATACTAATTAATTTATGTTGATTTATAATGAAAAATAAAATCAATATAAAACTACTAAATTAGTAGTTTATGTTTATTAATGAACACAAATAAAATGAATGTATGACTAAATTAGTTTCTTATAATAATTTTTAATGAAAGTAAATTAAATGAATATAAACTACTAAAAAATGAAAATTAATTAATATAGTGAATATGAAACTACTGATAAAGATAAATGAATACTACAAATGATAAAAAATTTATTACAAATGATGACTAAATTTTGCATATATACAACTATTAGTAGCTAATTTACGGTATCTTATAACACGACCAAAATTTAGTCATATTTCTTTGGTCATTAATTGGTTTGAAATGACGACTAAAATTTGCATATATATGACTATTAGTATCTAATTTATATTATCTTATAACATAACCAAAATTTATTCATATTCTTTGGTCGTTAATTGGTTTCAAACATTGACTAAATTTTTATATATATGACTATCAATAGCCAATTTACGGTATCTTATAACATGACCAACATTGGTCATATTTCTTTAGTCATTAAATGGTTTTCTTGAGGTTATCATTTAGTAATATATTTTTTTGTATATTTGTTCATTAATTGTGACAATTAATGACTAAATTAATGACCAAGTATGACTAAAAATACTACTAGACATAAAGTTAGTGACTAATTAATAACTAAGCTAAAAACGACTAAAATTTTTCGCATTATAAGATACTTTAAATTAGCTACTATTGGTCATAAGGCCAAAAAATAGTCGTTTATATGCAAATTTCGATGCGTTTTTTTAGTAACTAATTAGGCATTTTGTACTAGTGAGAGAACTTATCATAGAATAGAGTATATAAACACTCTATTTGGGTGGAGTGTTACCACTTCATAAACATGACCTTAGGCACACGGGAACAAAGCCTAGGATTCCTTAGCCATCACAAGGCTTCCATGCTTCTACACGGACCATTATTCCTTTTATAACCTCGAAAAATACATCGGCGTAAGTAGAACGACGTCACATTACCATATTTGTTTTCATTCCAATGTTGATCTGATATTCCTTGTCCTTCTATGCTTCTCGAAAATCCCTCTCCAACTTCTTCTCACGCTCAGCTTTGTTTCTTCCAAAGCCTTGGGAGTAAATGCACACCCAACAAACTCGCCATTCCCATGATCCTAGTACAAAATTGTCGGTGTACGCAAGTGAGGTCGAAGGAGGATCTCTGTAAGCACACATCGGAGAGGCGGGATGTACTAGGTGGAGGGCTATCATGGTGCATGATGCCACACTAGAACTTAATCACACTATATTGAGTGGCATGGGTGGTTAGACAGTAGGGAGTAAATTAGATTAGATTCGGGGTGATAATTAAATCAAAGGCTTATAGAGACGTGGTCTGATATTGGAGGGCAAGAGGTTGTGGCAGTTAGGAATTAGAGAGGGAAAAGGGGAGGGAGGAGGGAGGAGGCGGGGGGTAAGGGAGGAGGGTAAGGGATGGGGAAGGCACGGGGAAAGATAAGAGAGTGAGGGATGAAGGAGGGGAAGTGAGAGGCCAACAATGTGGCCAAGGCTGATATGAATGGGGGAAGACCAAGACACCAAGTATGGGGCGAGGAAGAGAAGGCGGGGAAGGAAAAGGGGGTTAGAGAAGAATGATGGGGGAATAGGATAAATAGGGAAACCCTCCACCCCCAAAATTTCTAAGTTGCGAGATCTTATTCCACGACTTGTACAAGTATCTCCACTTTACGTTTTCTTAGTCATAGTTATGGTATACATAGATTTTCTTCAATGTCATTCACCATAGTTTCTTCTTCTTTGATCCTATAAGCTAGTTTGACGTTTTCGGCCCTCGTTTTTGTTTCCTCGACTATATGGTAGAAAGTTACTTTGTCAAACGGAGGGTCCTCCTTTCGGCCCTATTTATGACTTGACTAAGAGTAATGTTTTGAGAAGGGGTATCATTCCTCATACGATTTATTATTATTATGGAATATCCATGAATTTGGAGCTCCTTAATGCCTTTTTGATGGTCGATTCATTCCAAGGAGTAACCCATAGGCCTAAGCTTTATTGTTTTCTCCTCCAGATACTCGAAGCATAAAGTTCTTTGATTTTCCATCGAGATTTATGAGAATCCCTCCCCTTCTTACCACCCCAAAATTTCCTTTTGAAGCCCCATAAAATTGCGAGTGGAATCACAAAGTCCCGCACGTATCCTCAATTCTTTGGAGGATGATCTAAAATCCATTGAGCTGGCGGACTCTTTTGTTATTAGCTTCGATTGAGTATGATTTACCCAATTTCTCATCCAAGATTATTCATTTTTATATAAGGAGGGTTGTGCTCGGTCCTATGCATCTCCATATAGCATAAGGGCTTAAAGCCTAGACACTAGATAATTTTGATAAATACGGAAGATTTACTTGTTCCTCATCAACCGAGATTTTCCAACATATATAATTTGGAGATTTTTCTATATATTTTTAAAGGTTTCTTTGCTTTAAAAGTGAGCCGAGAGTAAGATTTGGGCCAAAAATTGATAAAAAAAGGGGATGTATGTCGACACGTGACCTTGCTAAACAAAGGCCCCAGGCCACACGAGACATTATTTGTTATTTGGAACTGTAAAAGAGGTGTTTTATGGATTCTTCGCCTACTCGCAAAGGGGACATCTTGACGGACCCTATCTAGCCCACGTTTTTGGAGGTTTTCGGCGAGTTAATATTTTTTTGTGAGCTAGTACCCAACGGGGAAAAAAAAAACTTTTGGGATTGCATTATTCTTCCATATTTGATTCTAGATAGAATCTTTTAGAGGGACACGAGCTTGGAAAACGGAGTGTTCATTTCCTTTCTTGAATGAGTATTTTTCCATTCTCGGGAAAATTCTCTTCATCTCAAATTTACTTTTATTGTTAAAAAAATATTAACTTTACTTTTATTTATAAAAAAGACCAAAAATACTTCCATTTAAAAAATGATTCTAAATGAATGTGGTAGTTATGTATTTTTTCTACATGTCTTTACGAATTTACCTTCCTCTTTTCCAATCAATACAAGGACGACTTAATATTTGAAAAATCGACTAATATTGTTTTTTTTTTTTTCTATTAATAAACATACAAAATTAATATGATACATGCTCTTTTGAGGAAGAAACACGGGACTCAATTTGTAATGAAAGAACTTTTGCACCTTGCATTAGTATAATTTGTATCATGTGTTATCACATACATAGTTGTACTCAACTTATTTCACATATTATGACACCCAAAGCTAATGGTTATGTTAAACCTTAGGAAATAAGATGAGTTGCGAGGCGACGAGTCCTACTTAGAGCGAGGTAGTCCTCCAAAAGATTGATCCACTCCATTCAAATATAGAAGCCACCAAAAGGCATGTTTCAAGATGCTCTAAGGGCTTTGTTGGGTGAATTTTGATGCCAAATTCAATGGGCTCGAATGATGAGTCGGTTGTATGTCAATATAGGTGGGAAATCTTGTAGAAGTAGATGATTCCATTTAGACAAATGATGAAAATTATTAGCTATAAAATAATTGTTAGCGCTGAGAGTATATCGATATCGTTATAAATAATAGAGGCCATTAGGTGGAGTAACCAAATATGACTAAGCAAATATAGTATTTATAATCCATATAAGTGGCAAGTGTTTATTCGAACATGCGGGTAGTATAGGTATGGGTAGGTCTATCAGTTTATAGCATCACAAGGCCTATTATACTATCTTAAAATTTATGGGGAATAATTGTGCTTAAGCGACATTTTCTTGTGATGCTCCACATAATAAGCCGATAAATAGTATAAAAAATTTAATGTACACATATTATAAAAGTTGACACGATATACGAAATTTCCTAGAAGATTGTCTTGATTTTTTTTCTTTGATAAATTTTATTTCTATTTATATAACATAATAATACATGGCGACCACAACCTCGACTAAGTGAGCACGAGTTGGGTATAAGCTATCAAAAAAACATGATTACGGCGCACGAGAGGCTTCGATCCCTTAGATAATTGTCTTGCCACCCACTTGGAAACAGGCATTAAGTTCAAGAAATAGACAACATTTTTCATTTTAAATGAAAAGAGAGATTATCAAAAAAACAAAAATAGACCCATGAGACTTGGGCTTCGGAGCCATATTCCCTTAGGGATTCTTGTGTTTACTTATCATTTGGAAAGAGGGAGGTTTCCTCCTCAATAGAGGCACTGTGTTTCTTCTTCTTTATAAATACCATATTCGGTTATTTGCCACGATGGCTTTTCGAGCTCCATCATCTGGCTTTTCCTTGGTGTCGTCCTTTGACACGATTATTTTGATACTTTCCATCCCAGACGGAGCTCTCTCGTTCTTGGAGTCATGTTATCTGAGGTTTCTGCGAACGGAGGGCACGCCACAGGAAGTGGGAGAGCTTGCTTGCTTCCTCCCGGAGGAGTGACCACGATGAAGGCGGTGATAACGGGGTTTGTCCATGGTGCAATTAAATTGGAAACTCGGCTACGTAGATTGGTTTGGCGGAGGGAAATTTGGGCGGTTGGAGTGGAGCTAGGGGTGGCTAAAGGAAAATTTGAGAGGTGGTTGTGAAGGAGATGCAATGTCATGAAATTTGGGGAGCCATGGAAAGGGTGTGCTGTCTAGCAAGTTTGGCTCTTCCCCATTTGCTCTGAGTTCCGGGGTGGTGGCGGTGAGAGAAGTCGGCCAAAGGGTATCGAACTAAGGTGGGTGGCGAATGGCTGCGCGCCATTTGTTACGCATTGGCTGTTCTACGTACGAGGAGGCATTCTTGTAGTGGTGCTTGGACGGATAGGCGTTGCTCGGGTTCAAGCGAGGAGTGAAGCTGCGGGGAGGCCAAGAATTCTTGCAACGGAGAGCGAACTACGGGTGTGGTGGAAGTACGGCATTATCTTGATGCTACGAGGAGAAAGCATCATCTTCTTGTATGTGTTCGAGCACTTGGCTCAACACTACCCGAAGGACAAGGCATCTCTACGGAGAGGGAGACGAGCAAACGGGGAGGAATGAACGAGAGGCACGTGGGCGGCTGTGAACCGGAAGGAGCTCGAAATTTCGGTGAATATTAATGACGCTAATGCGTTTATGGGCAGCGATATTAATTGGCAAGCTAATGCGCTGTGGGTGTTCATATGGCCACACCATGCGCACCACTTCGAAAAACCTCTCGGGGACGTACGTCCCATCTACATTAAGAAGATTGTCTTGATTGACATGTGTTTCTTCTGCATTTGATAAAAGGCAGTTACATTGCACATAATTGTACCTTGGTTATCTTTCGATGGAGTTGCTTACTCAAAATACGCCTTGAGTATCACTTAACTCACGAGGATCATAGGTGTTTCTATTATGATCTGTCCAGAGTGCTCCTTTGTTACAAGTGTTGTTTCTTAATATGGGCAAATTTCTTATGAAGCTACTTCGAAAATTCAATGTTCCTTCTCTAAAAATGTGGTTATTATAATTGGAGATATTCATAAACCTATTGTGAAAGATTATACAATGTTTCATATTCTTATGATGACCCTCGTGTATGGTTGTTAATGTATTCCTTCCTCGTATACAGAAAAAATAAAAAGAGGCAAATGGTGTGTTATGATGGTAACCCCCACATATGTGGGCGGCCCCTCGACCTATCACTTAGATGGCTCATGTTGACTTTATATAGGATATTGGGGCTCATATTGGAGGAAAAGGAGGTCGAGTCATACACGGTAAAGAGAAAAATCGAGCTTGGCGGAAAAGGAATTGATGTATAGTTCCTTGACGATCATCCATCTTGGATAGTTGTTACACGAGAAATTTGTCCAGCTGTCCCTTCATGATCCCTCGCCTTGCATATTGGAGAGGCCTTTCCCATGACCTATGGCCGGTGTCATCCTCTGCGAAACACCTTCCTTACATCCTTCTATACGAAAAATCATTTCTCTATGAGAAGAATTTCTCCAAAAAATCCCATAAAAACCCATGTTTTGGCATTGGCGCGAGTAGCCGGTTCACCCCTCGCGCCGATGTGGAGAAAGTACACTAAAGGCCATGCCAAGTGGCACTCTTGTCCCTTTTACCCACACCATAATTTTTGGAGATGTTTTAACAAACTAGAGGCGGAATTTTCCTTTGTAGCCACCTCTAGGATGAGTCACGGGAAGTGGTTAACTAGATGAACCACAAATCTCTCTCTTTAGGTAGTGGTTTCCTCTATTATGGGACACCCCTAAAAGGTAGAGTCTCCCTTCCATGATTATAGGGATCCTAGCCTCTCCCTCTCCCCATATAAATGAGTTTTCTCACATCATGAAAGCTAGCTAAACAAAGAGGATTATGCGAGTGAAATGTTGAACTTGGAGAACTAATCCATAGTCGAATAGCGAGAAGGTAGATCGAAGAGTCCATCGGGAGTCCTTATCCTCTGAATTCCATAACGAGATTTGAGGTAGCCTTTGGGAGCCTGCTTTAGGGAAATGCAACGTCGGAGCATGGTTATCTCTTCTTTCTACCTTAATATAAGTGACTATTGTACGGTTCTGATCTTGTGTCTTGTCTATATCAAATGCAATATGCTAGTCTTCTACGACTTATTAGTAGATTTTGAATGGAGTAAGGTATATGGTGTGTGGTTGTCATTTGTGAGTCTTTGTCCGGGTTTCCAAACGCGATAAGTGGAAGGGTTGTGACTTGTCTTCGATCGGGGAACAAGTGACTCTCATCACCACTATAGGCTTCGACGATAACTTTGGACCATAGGTAGGCCATATTATGCATCATTTTTCATTGAAGTATATAGTAACCTACCTCTCACCATGATTCCTTGTTTCTAGACCCACCCAAGGCTAGTGGGATTGCCTACATCTACAAAGGGGGGTTTACTTTAAGTAACAAGTTGGTGACTCTTTGAGGGATCGATGCAAGTTTTTCTTTCATCTATTAGATTTTTTTCTTAGTCTTTGCTTGCTTAAGCTTGCCTTTTCCGGTTGTTTGCTGAGTCTTAGACCCTTGTTACGCCGGAAGGATCGAATCGACCTCTATTTTTCAAAATTTTCATCTTTCAAGGTTGGCTTGATTGGCGCCGGTTTCCGGCGTGACGGTCACATGCCAGCGCTTGTTGCCATTTCATCACCTATGTCATCCCCTGTCTAGTGCGGATTACGACGGAAAATCAACGCCAATTCTGTAGGTCATAGGGTTTCCTGTTTTGGAGTTTTTGTCATCCCAGGTATGTCTGGTGTTTTCTTGACTTTATTTGAATTCTTTGGGTTTTTTTGTGAGCGCGGTCAACCTTCTTCCTTCGGTTGTTTGTCCATTGTTGCTGTGTGGCTTTAGGGATTTCTAGTGCTTTGGTATGTTGAGCCTCTGTAGGAGTTTGGGTCTCTTGTTTCACGGTCACCTTTGTTATTTTCTTGATGGCATTTAGCTCCTGGATCCATTTTGAGTGGTTTCTTTTGGTGAAATGAGTCTTGAGTAGGTCTTACCTCTTTCATTCGGTTTTGATTCTTGTCACTCCAAGCATAGCTCACATTTCTTGTATAGGTCCATTTCGACATCTTTCTTCGATTTGAGGGTGTGACATTGGTTTGAGTCTTTGTTTTGTTTCCTTGTGAGTTGATTGAGCTGTTTCATTTCGATTCTTGCATTGGCATTCTCGAACTAGTGTGAAGATTCATTTTTTATGTTATTTAGTGCATTGTTTTCTCTATTACATTGAAAAAATCAAAGTATATTTTGTGCTTGCATTCTTGTTTGCATTGTAGAATTGGAAAATCTTTCGCATAACTAGCATTGGGCATTCTAGGAAAGATTTCTTGTTCTCATTAGTTTTCATTTGGTTCTATAGTGGATGCTTATGTGTGTTCTCATTATTTTCTATTGCTTGAAAACTCCCTAACCTTCTCGTAGATAGCTCTTCATTGAACAAATGGTATTTTATGGCATAGCTTGCATTCGGGGATTTTGAGAATCCAACATTCGGTAGGACCTTGGAATTGAAACATAAATACCAGATCCAACTTAAAATTTATTCAATTAGCCTAAGGCAACATTGAAACTTAACGAAACATCTAGTGGTCTAAGTTAGAAGACGTGTTTCCAACGTCTTTAAACCTAGCGACTATCACTCGTCATCGCTTCGAGATAGCACTAGTACGGACTTGTGCTCCCCATACCGTGGTATATAAAGGAGACCCCTATAGGTTGCCAATCCTTTTATCCATAGGAAGCCGAGTCTCTTGCTTATGCTTAGTGATACATCGAACACGGCACATTCACGGAGACTACACACATACATCGGAAGTCCTTGGTTGATTCTTCTTTCATTTTATAACCAAGGTGTATATGGAAATTCACGGGAACTTGGTACAACCTTTTACCTAGACTACGGCTTGAGTCATTTTCGATCTTTACGACTCCATAAATTTGAAAAAAATAATATAGCACTTTTCCTTTCATGCTCATTTCAACCTGAAAGTGATAAAGTCATCTTTCTGTTTCTCGACTCTTAAAATATGAAACGACGGAGTTTTGTTTCGGTGTCTTAAAATTAACTACCCACAAAATATTCCTGGTTAAAAGTTAGTTTCCTTATGGTGTTATTTTAAATTTGTTATTGATGGCGAGCGTTTTCGAGTTCACTAACCGGGGAATCCCTTAGAGGGAATCCTGGTCCTTTTACTACTTTTGGGAATGTTGGTGCTCCTTATATGGAAACATTTTCCACACTGGGTTAGGCTGTTGGGTTGCTCGTATGGTTATTTTCAGCCTCGGTGGTCTCGAGTGTTCCATCCATAGTACAGCCATCTCACTCCACCGAGAAGAATATCATGTTGCTTCTAAGGTGGACCTCTCCCCTTCTTCACCTATTTCTTCATCCTCCTCTTCTACTTCGGCGGTAGAGTACGGATTCCAATAACAAGGTGACTAAGAAGAAGAAGTCGGATAGCGAGAGGCTAACAAACACCCAGCTACTCCACTTAAGAAACCCCTTGCGGAATCATCCAAGCTTCCACGGAAAGTCAAATTCCCTTGCATGCTTTTCAAAAGAAACCATGCGCTCTAAGAGCGCACGGCATTCCCCGAATTTACTTGGCCATGCTCGACAATCGTTCATGTCTTTGGCTTCTAGAAGTCATGTTGCTAACACATATTTGAATAGTGTTAATAGGACTCATAAGAAACGGGGTAATATTACCAATCCTGTAAGTTGTGTGAAGGACATCATTCCATTCACCTTTTTCGAGTATGGATGAAACGAGAGAGTGTTGGACAACTCTACTATTTCGCGCCTACTGCCTTCAGTTTGGTTACCCAAAGCTTTCTTCGAGTCTCTGCTATTTGATTCAACGATCATTCAAGAGATATCCTTGGTTGATCTCGTTCCTGGAATTTAAAATTCATGAATCCATTCCCCAACTTAAACCATTGGTCGAGGAATCGGTCGTCGATCCCACCTACGGTTCATCGGTCTTTTCGCTCAAAAGTGGATCTCATCCCCCTCACGTTCCTCTTGTTTCTTCGAGATTCTTCGGTCTTGGAGAAAGATTATTCCATCCCTATAGTTCAAGAAGTTTCTCCTCCTACTCTGACGATGGAAGTCCAAGAGAGTGCTCCTCTTGCTCTGGTAACACCGGGAAGAAAACCCATCTCAGTTCAATGGTATCCCCTCCGATGGTTGGTTGCTTCCTTTGATTGGAATTCGATTTTCCGGATACGCGCCATTTGTCTTATGTGCCTTTTCGAGATAATGGTACAAAACTTTGATCTGATGCATTTGACACTATTATAGATGAAGGCGCATCTCTTGGTATTCTATCTTAAACTACTTGGAAAGCTTTTGGTTCTCCACGCTTATGTACGGTACCTAGAATACGTGAAGCTTACTAGCAGAGGAGCAAGTCAGATTGGGGATCTTCGAGGTTGCCCATTACTTTGGGATGTAAAATTGTCCATATATATACGTAATGGTTGTTCCGGGCCTTGGATTTAAAATTTACTCCTGGGCGCGACTATACTTATGTCATGGGGGCGATTGTCTCTTCCCTCTTTCGTGTGATTTATTTTCCACACAAAGGTCGGATCATGACCATTGATCGGCTTTCATTCTTTGGTCCTAACATGAAGCTCTGGTCACCATCGTCCCTTCCGGTCTTTATCCTTTGGTTGTATCTTCCGCCATAGGTTAATTATGTGGCTACATCTGTGTCACATTCGGTGATGGTGCCATTGTGCATTGTGTGCTTTGGGGGCGATGGGTCACGATTTTTCAAGATGTTGTTCTCCCACTAGGCGAACCCCTTGCAATCTATGACCTCTTATTTGTTGTAATGAAATTCTGATACGATTCGTTTTCTTTTGTTAAGCTCCTTGAAAAATGAAACAAGCTCTTAGAGGATAGTTCGTCTTCTATGTCGACATTGTTAAAAAATGAATTAGGTCCCGTGGGAGAAGAGTTCGTTTTTTTTGTATCAGAAAGCTCCTTAAAAAATGAAACAATGCGAGAATTAGGGCGATTCATTTTCTTGTGTCAAGCTCCTTAAAAAATGAAACAAAGGTATTACGAGGATAGTTCATTTTATGTCTCCAACCTCGTTAAAAAAATTGAAACGAGTTTCTGTTCAATTCGAGTCTTTGATACGATCTCGTAAAATCCGGATTGAGTCTTTCTCTTATTCTCGTAGCGAACCTTCACTCCCTTCATTTGTTTACTCGGAGTTATGGTGGCTTGGGGACATGCCTCGGATTGAGTCACCATGCGGGGGCATGCTTACTTTTCAAGCATAGTTTGTTTCCATTTCAAGCTTGTGTAAAAAATGAAAGCTGGTTTCAAGCATAGTTTATCTTTATTTCAAGAAAAGTTTCCTAATTTCAAGTTTGTGTAAATAAAACCATTCCCATTTTACCTCTTGTGATTGCCATTTTATCGGTAACTTTTTTTGAGATGAGCCTTGGTTTTCTCACTCCATCGTCACTATCTACTTGGGCGTCATATGCCTTCACTTGGTTGTTTCACCCATTCTGAGGAGCTCATTGCTTAATGAGTGGTCTTGCTAGCCGACCTCTTGACTTTTATTTGTTCGGGCCCTGTAGGAACTATCAGCTACCTTAATACCACTCGTTCCTCTAGGAGGAGTCAGCTTTAAATCTTTCGACTCTAAAAATTAAAAAGATTAGAGAGACTCTTGTTTGAACTTCGTTAATTTGGGTACAACGAAAACGATATCTACCCGGTATAAATTTATCCCTTTTCGAGTACAGGATAGATTATTTACGAAAAGTGTACATAGCCTATCGCGACTAGAGGTTCTCTCGGACACGAGTTTTCTACCTTTTTTCGGATACGTTTGTGAGACTACCTACGAAAAGGTACGCTTGAGTTTCTTTTCTGCCTTCTTTTCAAACTCTCTAAACATGAAAAGATGTCGATTTCTTCCTTTGTCGGACTCGTTAAACCCTCATGACATTGGAAATAGTCACCATGAGAATGCTTGAGTTCCTTTTTCTAGAACAAGTAAAATGTACTAGGTTAGTTTGTCCCGAAAGGAAAAACTTATATAGCCAAACAAGGTATCCTCTTCAAGCTTGTGTAGAAGCCAAAGGGCCTGCTTGAGAAATGGTGGAAAATGGAACACGGTGTAGTCGTGTTGGCGGTGTGTCGGCTCTTGAACATGGAACTTGTCGCATTCGTGTCAGGTTGGGGACATCTCATCTCATTGTTGTTGCCTCCCATGGGTTTGGGTAATTTTTTTGGCCGCTCATCCCAGTCTTTACCACGTCACCATGACCTCGAGATCCCTTGATGTCAAATACTACCAAATCCATTGTCGTGCCGTAGGCTCATGTTCAAGATAATTTTTCCTCGAAGTTTTCCAAACTCCCTCTAATTCTCCCCAGTGGTCTTTATGCAAACATCATATTCCTCCTCTCGTTTTACCGATTATGGGAAACATTATGGCCACCTTGATCCGAGTCAACTCTATCAGGCTCGATACTGTCTGGGTGATCATTTCCTTGGGTATGGAGCCTACATGCCTCGATGGCGGGTTCTCGCATTCAACGCAAGGTCCACATCATTAGCTTTCGATCGACTAACTCTGTGGGTGTTGGGCCATCATATCTTCATTCACATTTTGTGGATTGTACCTTTTGTACCTTGAAGGCCATTGTGTCTTTGTTGGCTTCTCTCATGTACGGTAAATGCTTTCATCATTGGTGTAGTGCTCAACTTAGTATTTCTAAATTGAGGTCATAAGTTATCAGCAGGCTATTAGCTGCTTGAAGTGAAGTGTAGAGTGTATGTGCCTAGGTATACATTTTCTCACTACGTTGTGTTTAGTGTTTTTTACGTGTTTTGGTTTTATGATTTTATGTTCCAAAAAGGAAAGCACTAAATGTTTGATTAAGAACTGAGTTGTTGGACATATTAAAAGTAGAGCAAAACCTATTCTCATTGTGCATGGTACTAAAGAACGGAAAATGCAAAGTTTGATAAGGACTCATATGAGAACTAAAACTACAACATGAACTCAATAACAACTAACACCAAACCATCCAATTCATTCATTAGAAATATGTTGGAATAGCTTGAGAAAAGGACAAGTTTAGTGCAAATGAATTTCCTAAATAAACAATCATCTTATAATATTACAAATAATCTCATCCATGACTAGAAGTTTATTGGAACACAGTGGAAAAGATTATTTGTATATGACAGATTTTTCACTCTACAATTAACTTATAATTATAAGATTAATGCATTCTTCATCTCAACTTGTCACTACTAAGCCTCATCAAGAAAGTTAGAGATTTTCTATAATAGTTTTGGGAAAAGGCTTATTTGTGAAATTGCAAAAGACCTGAGAACAATCAAGGCCTTAAACTAATGTCACTAATTCACATTTTGTCCATATGATGATGTATTAATGGAACCGAACAAGATTAGTTTGTAAATAATGAAGGCCATGAAATCTAATGTTAATAGTTAATACTATTAAAGAACAATGGATACTGCTAACTAGAATGCAATTGATCCAAACTTGAAACTTGAGTGACCAAAACTAAACTAAAATGCCATTAACCTAACTTGAAATACGGTGAACAGTTGAACTAAAATGCCACTAATACCCTTGATCTAACTTGAAATGCGGTGAATTAAAGCCAGACTAGAGTGCCATTATCAAACTTGAAATATAGTGACGAATTAAACTAGAATGACATCTACCTCAATTTCTAACTGAACTCAAGATGCAACTAACCTCTTTGGAATGTTTCGGCCTACGTCTCATTCGGAATTAGTGGTATTTTGGAATGTTTGCCGTGGTGGTTATAACATCTGTATATAAATGAGCATGAAAGCATAAAATTCATCGAAACACAACAAAGCTCTAAACACCACGGCTATGTCTCATTCGAAGTTAGCGTCTTTTGGAAGGGTTATAAGATAATGACTAGGCTGTAACAAGCTGATGCCAATCGAGCACAAAATCATAAATTTAAGAGAAATAACCCCTAAATACTACGTTATCTCATTCCTTGTTTAGTGATATTTTGAATACTTATGCAGAATAAGATGACTTATGCCTTCTCCCAAAGAAAAATAAGTAAAGAAACACAAAGTTCGAAAAATTAATTAAACTAGGAATGAAACAAGGCTAAGTTACTTATCATAAACGATATGAACAAAGCTTCTCGGGTAACAAGGAGACCTCTACCTTTGGATTAGCACATGCAAATCTACTCAAGATTGACTTAGCTCGTGCAATAGTGGTGGTTATTCTTTCATTAAAAAGGAGAAATATTTCAAAACAGTATCACGGTTCTGAGGATCTATGTAGTAAAATCAACCAACGTTTCTCGGTCTCGCGAGTCATACTTATAATGAAATTACATAACTACTCTTGAGAAAAACGAGGATAAGTTCTTTCCCACTTCTAATCAAATTAAAACTCTTATTAACGATCTTTTACTTCTTTGCGGTTTAATACATAGAGTCCATGTTTTGATAGGAAACTTCTTCTCTTCTACGTGCATAACCGCTTGGAGACTTTAACTCGGACTTCGTGGGGAGCGAGATGATGGGGGAAGTGTTGTGGATTTCACCCATATGCCTTTTTCTTCCCGGTGACACACGGAACCTACGTAAACATGAGGATAGGCTAGCGAGCAGGGCAGTAGCTAGATGCCTATATTCGTGCAGTCTTAGTGTCAAAAAATTACTACAACAACAAAATGCTCAGAAAACATAGCAAGTTAGTCATTATATAAATTCTTAAAGCAATTTTTAATTAATCCTATTGATCATTTAAGCTTGTAATTTATGAGGGACAAAGAAAATGAAGTGGAGTCTGGTGAAAAGAGAAGAACATCTTTGGGGCTCGGCTTATACCCCCCTTTTGCAATTTTTTGCATGTCCTCATGCAACTACTCCATGTACTACGAGACCTCTGTTAGGACATCCAATCCTCTTCTTACGCACCTACGACGATCGGTGGTCTTACAGGCTTCCTTATGACTAACTTGAATCTTAAATTTGTAGTACTTACGTTAACTTTTTGTTTTCTTCTTCAATTTTTCAGCGACGCCTTTTAATTTCTCCATTTGTAAAGGCAGATTTGAATTCATATCACTTTTTAGTTTCACTGCTCCTCAAAATATCATTCTCATTCTTGATATGCCTGAGTACTTCTAACTCATACTTATCTCTTCTTAGCATCAATTTCAGATTTTGGTGGGCTAGGAGTTACTGTCTCTACTTTCCCAAACCTCCTCTCTAATGACTCAATATAATTGTAAATTTGTTGTTGTCTTTAGGGTCAATTTGCAGGTTTCTTCATGTAATGTTTATGATCCCTTTTTGTCTAACCTCTATTTTTTTTAGTATACCTCTAAGTGTGTGGCTCCATCTTGGCTTGGTTGGGGTGGCCCTTCTCCTCTTGTCTTTGGCATATTTTCTTATTATTCTCTTGCTTCTTAAGTTGCTTCTTTATTAGAGACAATTTCTCATAAATCATCTCTTCATTGTCCTCTTGAATTGATTTACAGTTTCAACTTCAATAGCTTGGAGAATTTCCTTCTCCTGCTTCTTCTTGTAGGTTTTCTTTCGAGTGGAATTCTTTGGGTTCCTCAAAATGGTTCCTCACTAGAAACTCTTCCCAATTATCTCCCATTTTCCTCAAATGATGTTCAATTAATATTTTGACTAAACCATGGTGATACAAAGTTGTTTCTAGAAATTGAACCCTTTTTTGAACATTTGAGGCCATTCTTTTCAAACTATGAAGTAGGAAAAACAGAAAATTAATTTCCTCATCTAAAATACATCATTAAGCGGAATATGATAGACATAGAGGGTACCAAATCTAACTTCACAAGTTACATAAATTTTTGTAAAATTAGCAACATGTTCCTCCATATTCTTTAGTTTCGAGCTAGGAATACCCTTTTTAAAAATGGAAACAACCATGCACGGAGTTTTAAGCATTTGCCTCATGTTTCGTTATGAAATTCCCTATTTTTGAACCACCTTTCTCCTTGCAGGTAATTTTGTTTCTCTGCCCAATGAAAGCCTCTGTCTTGATGAATTTAATATCTCCTATTTCGACCTCGGCTCCATTGAAGGATCGTACGAATTTTTTTCGTCACCCTCTTTGTGAAAACCCTTGAATTTTCCAGAATTGCAACGCCATCACCTTTAACTGTAACATTTCTCTAATTTGTGGATAACCTCCAAGTACTTGGTTCCAACCGATTGGAGTCCTCACTATGAGACCCATAGCTTTTCTTCCAACCTTAGGTACTACGCTCTTATACTCACGGTGAGAATGGTTGTTAAAAGAGTTGTTTTTTCCCCACGATGCTTCCTCTTTTTTTTTCAAGCCGGAATGGCTAAGAGGTGGCTACGCCGGAAAGAAAAGATATGGAATGGTTATGAAATGAAGTATAATGCGGTGAAGTGATTTCATATGAGTTGAAACCTATCACGGAAGAAAATACCACGGAGATATTTCGTGAGAAATTCAAAATCATCATTGAATACTTTGGCCTAGTGACGTGACTGATTAAATCACTTCAGTACTTAACCGTTAAGTTTTAAATGATGATCGGATATGGAAAGATGGAAGGGATTTTGTCCAAAGTTTTTATGATATGGTTGATAGGCATGATCAACACGACTAATTAAAATAACCTTTTTGAATCATACATGACTTAACTATGCTAAAATTTTCATGATCTGTCACCATAATAATTTCATAACTTTTACCTTTGCCTTTCCTTTGATTTTTTTTGTGGTTTTGATATGCCTTGTCCTCCTTTGAAAATCATTGATCTTCATTCCTCATAACTCCTTTGATTTTTCTTGTTGTCTTGGATATGCAGGATCAATTTGCTGCCAAATCAAGTGATTACTGGATAGTGCCTTCAGGATCTCTGGCTGCAGAATGTCTGACTGATTGCAGAATGTACCTGTAGAAGCCTTGAAACATGAAATGGAATGGTTTGAAGCATGAATGGAATGTTGTATGAAATGAGTTAAAAATGGATAATGAAATATGGTGTAATGGAGTATGAGTGAAGTGAATAATGGAATGAAATGAATCACAATTATGAAGTGGAGTGAAGTATGGAAAGTGACCTGCAACTTATGATCTGTATTATTCAATTGCAGAAAGAAATCAATCTTAAAACTTTGAGATGGAAATGAGGTGGACCATGGAATGAAATGAATGAAGTATGGATGAATGAAATGAAATGGAGTATGGATGAATGGAGTGAAATGGATCATAAGTGGGATGTGAATCACTTATGATTTTATGATAGCTGCTTGCAGAGAAAAAAACAAACTTGAAAAGCCAAAGTGTCAGAAAGATTTTGATTTTCACTCTATCTTTTCTATATAAACATGCTAATCAGAGATTAGTTTTCATGTTTATACTTTATTACTTTTTTTTTTATAGATTTTTTTTTTTCAAATATCTGACTTCAGAAAATTCGATTAAGTTGATGAAGAAGAAAAATTCTTCTTCATTAACTTCACATCACTGTTTTCCTGGAATTTCTTGACAAACTCTTCTCTTGAGAGTGGTTTTTGATACAGCTTCAATATATGACCATTCACAAGAAAAGTGACCTTCTCTTCATCTATTGTCCTGATTTTTATTGCTCCATTGTCAAAATTCTTATAATTTCATATGGCCCAAGCCAATGTGTTTGGAATTTACCTTGAAAATCCTTGAACTTTGAATCAAACAAGAGAGCCCAGTCACCTTCTTTGAACTTCTTTTCCTTGATGTACTTGTCATGCCATCTAGTCCTTTGCTGTTGGACTATACTTGTTTTTTGAACTGCATCTTGTCTGATCTCATCCAATTCATTAATCTGCTCCAATCTGTGCTTTTGTGCCTCTGATAGATCAAGTCCTAGCTAAACTGCCATTTTGAAAGTTTGAATCTGGAACTCTATGGGAAACAAAACTTGCTTTCCATAAACAAGTTCATAAGGAGTATGGTTTGTTGTGCTTCTCCATGTAGTTCTATAGGCCCACAAGGCTTCATGAAGCCTATCTACCCAATCATTTCTACGTAAATGGACAGTCTTTGTTAGGATCCGTTCAATAACCTTATTAGTAGATTCCACTTGACCATTTTCTTGTGGATGATAGGGAGTATATTTTCTGTGTCTAATTTTGTACCTCTCCATCATTTGTTCCACTAGCCTTGATGTGAATTGAGCTCCTTGATCTGTAACAATTTCCCTTGGGACACCAAAACGAGTAAAAATATCCTCAAAAAGAAAATTAACTACAGATGCTTCAGTAGCAAAAATCAATGGCTTGGCCTCTACCCATTTGGTAACATAATCAGTGCAAACTAATATATATCTCTTTTGTCTTGATGGAGGACTAATAGGTCCTACAAAATCCAAAGCCCATTTTTCAAAAGGTTCAATATGTACCTGAGGCTACAATGGCATCTCACCTGAAGGAGAAGGTTTCCCTACCCTTTGGCAACTGTCACACCTTTTGACATACTCTTTAGCATCTTTAAAAAGGGATGGCCAATAATATCCTAAATGAAGGATCTTATAAGTTTTTCTTTTATCAGCAAAGTGTCTGCCACAAGGTTCATCATGACATGTCTTAAGGATCTCAGGCATCTCATCTTCCCGAACACATCTCCTAATGATAAAATCTGGACTTGTTTTGTATAACTCATTAGCAACCCATGAATATTTTTCACTGTCATAGATGATCTTTCTTTTGTCCCTTGCATTCATTATTGAAGGAAATTTCCCTGAAACTAAATAATTAGCAATGTCAGCAAACCAAGGAGTTTGAGTAGAAATTGAAAAAAGATATTCATCAGGGAATTGATCTTAAACTGGAGTATTGTCTTTGATGTTTTGGAGTCTAGATAGGAAATCAGCTACTGTGTTTTGTTTTCCAGGCCTATCTAGAATGGTAATGTTGAATTCTTGTAAAAGCAATAACCATCTTATGACTCTGCCATTAGTACTTGATTTGTTCATTAGATATATAATTGCAGAGTGATCTGTGTGAAAAAAAGTTTCATAGCCTGTTATATAGTGTCTGAATTTGTTTATGGCATGAACAACAACTAAAAACTCTTTTTCAGTTACAGTATAGTTTAACTCTGAAGGAGTCAAATTTTTACTAGTATAGTAGATGGCATAAGGAATCAGGTCTTTTTGTCCCAATACTGCTCCTAAAGCTGTATTTGAGGCATCTGTTGAAATATGAAAAGGTAACTTCCAGTTAGGTCCTCTTAAAATAGGTGCTTCAGAGATTTTTGTTTTCAGGGTCTCAAAGGCTAACTGGCAATTAGGATTCCACTTGAATTCACAGTCTTTGGTAAGTAATTTGAAAAGTGGAGATGCTATCTTGGTGAAGTTTTCTATAAACCTTCGATAATATCCTGTAAATCCTAGAAAACTCCTAGCATATTTTTGACAACTTGGAATAGATAAGTTAGAGATGACTTCAACTTTTGACTCATCAACTCTAATCCCATCCTCTGAAATGTGATGTCCCAAAACAATTCCTTCAGTAAACATCATAAAACACTTCTCATGACTTAGTGAAAGATTTGCTTCTTTACATCTCTTTAAGACTTTTTCCAAGTTTGCTAAGGCTTCTTCAAATGTGTTTCCATAAACTGTGAAATCATCCATATATACCTCTACACAATCATGTATTAGATCCGAAAAGATTCCTAATGTTGCCCTTTGAAATGTTGCAGGTGCATTGCATAATACAAATGGAAATACTCGGTAAGCATAGGTACCTCAAGGACAGGTAAATGTGGTTTTGTCTTGATCCTCAAGTGCTACTTGAATTTGATTATAACCACTAAACCCATCTAAAAATGAGAAATACTTTTTGCCAGCTAATGTATCTAACACCTGATCTATGAAAGGTAGGGGAAAATGATCTTTAAGAGTAGCTTTGTTTAATTCCTGGTAGTCAATACATACCCTCCATTTACCATTTTTCTTTGGCACAATTACCAAAGGAGAAACCCACTGACTATCTGAAATGGGATAGATAAAGTTGACATTTAATAATTTCTGCAATTCTTCTTTAACAATTTCCCTAAGATTTGGATTCATCCTTCTCTGAGGTTGTCTGATTGGTTTACAATTTTCCTCTATGTAGATGTGATGAGTGCAAGTCTTGGGGCTTATCCCTTTCATATCAGTGTACTCCCATGCATATGCAGAAGAATGTCTTTGTAATATCTTGACTAGCTCTTCTTGTTGAGATTTCTCTAGGTTCTTGTTTATGTTTAAAGTTTTGCCTGGAAATATCTCAATTGTAGAGCTGCCAAATTTATCCATGGAGTAAAGAGACATCTGCCTTGATGATAAAAACTCAATGTTGGATTCTTCTTGAAATTGTTCATGCTTATATTTCGAAGAGGATTCAAAGTTTTCTAAGGTATTCAAAATCTGGCTATCTTCACTAATTTCTGAAATTGTGAAGAGAGGTTGTAAGTCTTCTTCATCCTCTATCCATTGAGTATCATCTAATTCTGTAATTTTTCTTGCCGGAGGATACAAGGTAAATTTCTTGGTTGAACTACCATCAGAGATGTACATATCACCGGATCTACAACTAATGAAGGCATCAGTTTTAGCCAACCAAGGTATTCCTAATATAATAGGGTGTCCTCCTAGATTATTCTTAGGAGTTAGGATCATAAAATCCACAGGGTACTCCCAAGAATCTAGGGACACTGGAATGTCTTCTATTACCCCATCAGGTTTGATCACAGATCTGTCTGCTAATTGTAATAATGTGGGTGTAAAAAGAATATTAGGAAGTTTCAGTTTATCCATGATTTGTCTACTCATAATATTGATTGCTGCTCCTAAATCAATAAGTGTGTTTTGGATTTCAATTCCATTGATGTAAATTTTAACAACTGGATTTCCTGGGTCTAGATACTTTGGAATAGTAATATTACCCATCATGATATCTGCTATTTTTCCTACCAGTTGAATTTTCTTTGTCTCTCTTATTCTTTTTCTTGTTTTCTTCATGCTCAACTCCTTTATTGTCTTTGCTAAGATTGGAATTTCCTTGATGGCATGCAATAATGGGATCTTAATACAAACATTTCTTAGCTCATCTAGGAAATCATAATTAGGCACCATAATTTGCTTTTCTACACCCCTATCAATTTGTAATCTTTCTGGAAAAGGAGGTGTAGAGGTGGATGTTGATGGATGCTCTAATATAGGAGTTGAAATTATTGGTTCTTTTTGTTTTGATTTTTCAATGTTTGGGTCTTGGAAAGTTGTGTTCTCTCCAAGACTTTTATTTACCTATAGAGAATCTTCCTCAGAATTTTCTTGTTCTTGTGTGATTACAGAAGGTTTCCTCTTTTCAAGTATTCTTCCAGACCTAAGTTGAACATTACTAAGGTCTAAAGGAGTGATCAAATAAGTTGGAAACTGTTGGCCTTCTATCATGTATGTGTTCTGAGGATTTTTATTGTTGGGGTTTGGTATGGGTTGGGCAGGAAACTGATTTGTTTTCTGAGGAAATGGTAATGGAAGTGGTTGATTTTGATGTTGTGGATTTTGAGGATTTTGTTGAAAATTTTTTTGAGGAGGGAAATGTGGATATGGTGGATATTGGTAATACTGAGAGTATCTTCCATAGGGATTTTGTGCTCCTTGCGCCCAAGTTTGTGATTGATTTTGAAATTGGGGCCAAGATTAAGCTAAGAATTCCAATTTGGTGGGGGGTGATTATACAGCTGATCATGGAATCCTTGTGTTTGAGGTCCTTGCCAAGGCCTTCTAGAAACAAAATTGAGAGATTCTGTGGAATTTGTAGGAGTTTCTTCTTGAAAGACAACTTTAATACCATGAAGTGAAGGACAAATCTTGGTCTCATGTTTTTCTGAACAAATTACATAGGTCTCTACTACTTTTGCATCCAAAGGGCATTCTCTCAAGGCATGCTTCTTTCTACATTTGGGACAAAAGATTGCTAGGGCATCAGATTCAGATTTTTGCTTGTTTTGTAACTTAAGGGTGTCTATTTGTTCATTAAGACTCCCTAAAATATCAGATTTGAATTCATCAAGCATATGTCCTATTTCTGCCCTACTTACTGTCCCAGAAGCAGACTTACTTGCCCTTGCAAGAGCAGGGTCTCTTGGTCCTTTTACAGTTTTAGATTTCCCTCTTGAAAGGTTGACACATAATTAAGCTATTTCAGGTAATGTGAGCTGAGATATATCCCCTTTTCCCATCATGTTAAGGATATCTAACCATTCATCCCTAATTGTCTTCAACAAGAGAGCTTTCAAGGTATCTTGGTCTAGGTTTTCCATTTTTGCTCTTTTGATGTTGTAGTTAAATCTCTCCAACAAATCTTCCAAATTTTCATCCTCTTTTTGTAGCATTTTAAACACTTCCTCCTTATGGTTGACTCGCATACAGTAATCCAAATACCTCTCTAGAAATGCTTGTTTCATGTCTTCCCATGTCCTAATAGAACTGCTGATCAAACTCATAAATCACTTCAATGCTGCTCCTTTCAATGTTGAAGGAAATAGTTTAAGTTTTTGAGCATCTTGTAAGTAGTCATAGGTTCTAAATAGGACTTCAAATTCAAATAGGAATGTTTCAGGATCTTCAGCTTTAAGTCCATAAAAGTTTGGAAGGACAGAGGGTGAAATGTTTTTCATAGTTGCATTGGTTTCTTCATCTACTATAGGAAACCCAAAAGAGCTTCTCATTTCTCTCCTACCTCTTCCTCTGCCTCCTTCTCCTTCTGCACCTCTACCTCCTTCTCCTCTACCTCTACCTCTACCCCCTCCAAATAGTGCGTGTTCTCCATTAAAGACTCATCCTCCCCCTTCTTCTGCCGTAGTTGATTCTTCTGTGGAAGTGGAAGAGTTTGTGCCTCTATCAGGGATCCTTGAATCTTCTTCTAACACAAGTTTAGTGGATGAAGTGGAAGGTATTTCTAATGGAATATCTGATCTTAAGTCCTATGAGAGTCTAGGATCAATAAAGGATGGAATGTGGGTTTGAGTTGAAGATGTGCTGGCTCTTGGTCTTGGTGAAACAAGTGGTGTTCTAGGAATCAAGCTTCTGCTTCTTATGAATCTACCCCTTGAGTCTCTTTCTCTATGCATATCATTTTTTTTGGGTGGTAAGAAACAAGGCTACCTAGTTACACTTCCCCGGCAATGGCGCCAAAATGTAGTGCTCAACTTAGTGTTCCTAAATTGAGGTCATAAATTGTCAACCAGGGCTAGTAAACTGCTGAAGTGAGGTGCACTATATGTGCCTAGGTATCTGTTTCTCACTACGTTGTGTTTAGTGTTTTTCTGATGTTTTTGGTTTTATGGTTTTATGTTAAAAATGAAAATAACTAAGTGTCTGTAAAGAGAAGTGGATGGTTACACTAAAACAGAGCAAAACCTATTCTAAACTGTGTATGACACTCATTAGGGGAATTTTGAGGTCTAAAATGGGCCTCATAAGAAAAATGTACAACAAAAATAAAATTTATAACAACCAATAGGATTCAAGATGATGATGTCATCCATAATGGATGATTCACCATTTTTGGAGTAAAAAAGTAAAAATATTAAAAAATAATATAATAATAAAACTACTTTTTCAACTTGTATTTTAAACTTATCTCCCAAAATTTTTACTCAAATTTCGAGCGGGAGTACTCGTTGGATGCGGAATTTAATTCCTCATCCAAGGAGTACCCATGTTGCATACTTTCGATGAACTCTTCTACACGAAAAATGAGAAATACATAAAAAAACGTGATTGTAATCACGTTTTTTTTTATGTATTTCTCATTTTTCGTGTAGTAGGACCCATCGAAAGTATGCAACATGGATACTCCTTGGATGGGGAATTAAATTCCGCATCCAACGAGTACTCCCGCTCGAAATTTGAGTAAAAACTTTGGGAGATAAGTTGAAAATATGAATTAAAAAGTAGTTTTTTCATTTTTCCCTCTAAAATTTGATGATGTCATCAAATCTTATTAGATTTTTTCCACTATTATTTTATAATTTCCTTAGGAGGCCCATTTTAGACCTTAAAATTCCCCTAATGAAAGAACAGAAAATGCAAAGCTTGATAATGACTCATAGCAAGGAAATAAATCACAACATGAACTCAATAACTCATAACATGAACTCATCCAATTCATTCATTAGAAATATGTTGGAATAGCTTGAGAAAAGGACAAATTTAGTGCAAATGAGGTTCTCCTAAGTAAACAATCATCTTACAATATTACAAAGAATCTCATCCATGGCTAGAAGTTTATTGGAACACAATTGGAAAAGATTATTTGTAGCACAATAAGATTTCTACTCTGAATTAACTTGTAATGCTAAGATTAATCCATTCTGCAGCTCAACTTGTCACTACTAAGCCTCATCCGAAAATTAGAGATTTTCTAGAATAGTTTTGGGAAAAATCTTATTTGTGAAATTGCAAAAGATTGCAGAACAATCAAGGCCTTAAACTGATATCACTAATTCTTGTCGATGTGATGATGCATTAATATAAAGTCAGAACAAGAGTAGCTTGTAAACAATGAAGGCCGTGAAGTCTAATTTTGACAGTCAATACAATTTAAAGAACAATGGATAACACTGAACTAGAATGAAATTGATCAAACTTGAAACACAGTGACCACAACTAAACTAGAATGCCATTAACTTAACTTGAAATGCAATGAACTGAAACTGAACTAGAATGCCACTAATCTAACTTGAAATACAGTGAACAGAGTTGAACAAGAGTGCCATTATCAAACTTGAAATATAGTGACAGAATTAAACTAGAGTGACATCTACCTCCGGAGTACTACAACTAGACTAAAGATGCAACTAATCACTGAAATGTTTCAGCTCTGTCTCATTCGGAGTTAGTGGTTTTTTGGAATAATTTATAGAACAGGACTGGTTGCAACATGTTATGTAAATGAGCATGAAATCATAAAATTCAACAAAACACAACAAAGCTCTAAAACACCACAGCTATGTCTCATCCGGAGTTAGTGATATTTTGGAAGAGTTCATAAGATCACGACTAGCTGTAACAACTGATGTAATTGAGCACAAAATCATAAAGTTTAGAGAAATGCAATTAACTCCTAAATACTACAGTTATATCTCATTCAATATTAGTGATATCTTGGAATAGTTCGTAAGAACAAGACTAGTCTATAGCATCCAATGCAAATGAATATAAAAACAAAAAGTTCAGAAAATTGATTAAACTAGGAATGAAACAAGGCTAAGTTACTTATCTAAATCATATGAACAAAGCTTCTCAGGTAGCAGGGGCCCTCTACCACTAGATTAGCATGCAAATCTACTCAATATTGACTCAACTCTTGCAATAAAGTGATGCTTCTTTCATTAAAGGAGAAATTCTTCGAAAAACAGAGTATTATGGTCTTCTGAGATCTAGCAACAAAACAAAATCTAGCTAGTTGTTTCTCGGTCTCCCGAGTCATACTTATAAAAAAATTACATAACTGTCTTTGAGATAAAACAAGAATAAATGTCTTTCCCAACTAAAATTAAACTAGAACTCTGGTGGTGGTCTCGTACTATGATTAAGGACATCTGTACAGTCCTTGTCCTATTAGAAGTCTATCTCCTAGTTTTGGTTTCTCACGTGCATAACCACCTGTAGACTCGAGCTCAGACTTTATGGAGAGCAATAAATGATGGGGGAGTGATGTGGAATACGACCATATGCGTTTTTCCTTAAGGTGACACTTGGAACCTACGTAAACATGAATTTAGCTGTGGAATAGGCGACTGGATACAGAATGACTGCGTTCTGTAGACGAGTCTAGTAAAAAATTGCTACAATAACAAAATCATGAAAACATAGCAAGTTAGTCATTATATACATTCTTAAAGTAATCATAATCAATCCTATTGATCATTTAAGCCTGTAATTGATGAGGGACAAAGGAAATGAAGTGAAATGTGGTGGAAAAGAAGGAAATCTTTGGGGCTCAACAATGTCCACATTAGAAGTGCTTTAGAGTCGTCCATCTCAACAGAAAATGTTATTATCTGCGATCAGCGGGATTGATCATGCCGATTCTAGCCTTCTCACTTTCGACTTAGAGAATTTCGTCCCCCGACTTTCGCACCAGATTGCACTTGTCATACAAGTCGGCATTAACGATCTCAACATCCATAGAGCCGTTGTGGACGAAGGTACATCCACCTGTGTCATGTCATTTGTTTGCTGGAAGGCTATTGGCTCTCCAGCCCTAAATTTGTCACCCAATGCCCTTGAGGCATTTGATGGAAGGGAATCGAAACCCTTGGGTGTTCTCGCCAGCTTGCCGATCACGTTGCAAGGAAAGAAGGTCAATGTCAAAGTAGAAGTAGTTGATGCTAAACTAAATTAAAATCTTCTACTCGGTCATAGATGGACTCACGCTATGTTGTGCATTCCATCCACCCTCTTCTTGTTTTAAAGTTTCCACACGAGGGCAAAATCATTACTGTCAACTAGTTGTCGTTCTTTATCTTGTCTTATGAGAACAATGTTCCATACGTGGATTAGATTCCTTCTCCCCCAACAGCATAGGGCCGGGTCTTTTCAAAGACCTCGCCCTCATGTGCATGGAAAATATTAGGGGCTAATATTCTCAGGTGGGCTAATTTCCCATGATTTTTCCAAAAAACGTATTTGCCAATTTCCATTTTTTAGAAAAATGATTCGCCCAAATTTTACAATATAAAATTATTTTACCATAAAAATCAGCAATATTATATAGAGAGTATACATAAAATCATTATAAATTTGAATGATTTTACAAATACATCAATAATTTTTTATAGTTTTCATATTAGGGACTAGTGAGATTCGCCAATGTTTTAAACTTCAAGATACTTTTCCATCCTTGAAATTTCCCTACTCATAGGTATCTTTCCCCTTCTGCCACCAAACACTGTTCAAGTTAATATGATATCTCAGTCGAATGACCCGTGGATTTTCCCTTTACCTGAACAGGTTGATTCATTTGGGGATTCAATGCCGCTTAGTCTAATTGAAATAAATTATTGCGAGCTTGTAGCTGCATCAGATTCTCCCCCTTCTAAAGATGCTCCTTTGAGCATGTCTCTTGACGTTTATTCTCAATCCCCCTAGCTCGACGATACAAATTCGCCTGATCCTTTGAAAGAAGTGTTTCCATATGATGAGGCTATCGTGGAAACCACGTCTCTCAAAGACCTACCATGGAGTGATGGGCATCATTGTTCCTCGTTTATGCCTAGCCTCGGGGAACCGTCTTGAGCATTTTGAGTCTCAAGTTCCTTCTCTGCCACTTCAAACACCTATCTTGACTCACGAAGTCTTCAATGAAGGTAACTTGAGTAACATCACCCAGACAATGCCTATCAACATTTCTGTGAAACCGAGAATTGTTGAGAACATCCATGTCAGAGTCACTTGCTCTTCTGATGAAGTCCAAGTGTATACTAGCCTCTTTCACGAATTCCATGATGTTTTCGCATGGTCTTACGAAGAGATGCCTGGAATTGATCCCAGTATTGTGGTGCATGAGATTCCCACCTACCCCAGTGTGAAGCCTGTTCGCTAGTTTCTTCGTCCAATGTATCCTCGGAAAGCCACCGCCTTAAAAGCTGAAGTTGAAAAAATTCTCAAAGCGGGTTTCATTTATTCAATTCCTCTGATAGAGTGGGTTTCTAACATTATTCCTATGGATAAGAAGCAGGGAATAATTCGCGTATGTGTTGAATATCACGATATTAATCGAGCCTGCCCTAAGGATAACTATCCCACCCCTTTCATCGATCAGATCATTAAAAATTGTGCGTGGAGTGAGATATTTTCCCTCATGGATGGATTTTCTGGCTATAATCAGATCAACATTCTCCCATCTGATCAACACAAGACTGATTTTATCTATCCTTGGGGAACGTTCGTGTATAAAAACTCCCTTTCGGCTTGAAGAATGTTGGGGTTACGTTCTAGCGCACGATGTCTAATGCCTTTCACGATATTCGTCATGTTGTTCAACCATACCTGGATGACCTTCCAGACCATCTCTGCCAGATCTTTCTTCGCTGTAGATGCTACAAAATTCGGCTCAGTCCACATAAATACGTCTTCTGTGTCGATTCCAGTAGAATTTTAGGGTTTATCGTATCCAAAGACGGAATCCGCCTTGATCCGCTTAAGGTTGAGGCTATTGTTAATCTCCCCTCTCCATCCTCGTTAAACCAGCTCCAGAGTCTACAAGGGAAAGCAAATTTCTTACGTCGTTTTATCCTGAACTATGTCGAAGTAGATAAAGGGTTCACATGACTTTTAAAGCAGGACGTCCCTTTATGTTGGGATGAGATTGCTCAACAATATTTTGATACGCTTAAGACGTTGCTTGTCAACGCTCCTCTATTATGTCCTCTGAATTATCATCGTGATTTCACCCTCTATCTAGCTGCCGCCTTCAGTATTATCACCATGGTTTTGGTTCAAGATGATGATGATGGTAATGAGCATGTTATTTACTACTTGTCTTGAAACCTTCTCAACCTTGAAACATGTTATGCACATGTTGAGAAGTTAGCACTGACTGCGGTCTAGGACGTCCAGCGTTTTCGTCATTATATGCTTTTGCGGACGGTAACCGTGATTTATGATTGTAACCCCATGACCTATATTCGGTCTTGAAAGTTGCTGGGGGGAAAATACTTGAAGTGGATCGTTATCCTCCTAGATTTTGATTTGGAATTTATTGCCACCAAATCAAATAAATCACTCGTTTTCACTGATCTGATTTGTTCTCTCCCCACCGACTCTGCTCCTTCTTATTTCAAGGATCATATTCCGGATGAAACTATTTTCTTGATTAACACCCTCGATCCATGGTACGGTGATATCATCGTGTATCTCTAGACTTCTACTTTTAGGTCTGAGTTGACGAAATATTCCCAACGCCGCATTCAACATCAGTCGCAACCTTATCGTATTATCAGAGATACCCTCTATCATGTTGGAGTCGATTCTGTACTCCGCCAATGTCTGACCCTCAAGGAAGCTGAGAAAGTTTTAAATGACTGCCACAGTGGCGTCTGTGGTGGTCACATGTCTAGTTATGCCACTGCACAGAAGATCCTTCGTGTTGGCTATTTTTGGCTGTCCATTCTTAAAGACTGCATTGTCGCAGTACACAAATTTCATGCGTGCTAGATATATCAATGCAAGATGCGTGCGCCACCTATTCCTTTACACCCTGTCATTATTGTTGGTCCTTTTGCCAAATGGGGCATCGATTTTATGATGTGTAACCCTCGCTCGGCCAAGGGGCATGCCTATATTATCGTTGAGAGTGCAAGCTTCTGTGATCCATAACATTTTAATTAAAAAGATTCTGGGAAATCACATAAGAAATTTAGGAACCAACGTGTTTCGAACTACCAATTGTAGTTCATGAACTACAGTTGGTAGTTCAAAACACGTCGGTTCCTAAATTTCTTATGTGATTTCCCGGAAGATTTTTAATTAAAATATATTATCGTCGTCGTCGATTATTTTACAAAATGGGCCGAAGCAATGCCTAGAATAGCTATGGACGGTAAGAAAATAGTGAAATTCATATTCAATCATGTTATTACTCGGTTTGTGTCCCTCAAGCCATCGTTACCGATCATGGTTCACATATTCGAGACTATATTATGGCGGAGCTGACGTCTAAGTTGGGTCAGTGTCATGAAATCTCAACACCATATTACCCTCAAGCTAATGGTCAGGTTGAAGCCGTAAACAAAGTTCTTGTTATGATGCTTCAATGAAAAATTGGGATCCATAAATCAAATTGGAATCTCATGTTGTTTTCAACTCTATGGGCTTACCGAACGTCGATTAAGGGTGCAACCGGATTCACCCTGTTTCAGTTGGTGTACGGTCTGGAAGCTACTCTTCCGATTGAGTGTGAAATTCCTTCACTCAAATTAGCTATGGAATTACTGCCTAATACTGCACCTGAGAAAGAGTGTCTCCTCTATTTAAAGATATTGGATGAAACTCGTCGCTTAGCTGCTTTGGTCATCGAAGCACAAAAGAAGTGAGTCAAAGCTCACTTTGACCAAATAGTTTCCCCTCGTTCTTTTATCGAAGGCGACCTCGTCCTCCTATACGACCAAGCTCATGACAAGTTGGGGGCAGGTAAATTCCAACCCATGTGGCATGGGCCCTACATCATCAAACATGTGTTATAGAATGGGGCTTATGAGCTTATTGATTATGAAGGTTATCCCTTAACACAGCCCAGAAATGGGTTGTATCTGAAAAAGTATTATGCTTGAGTCATTCATGCATGATATGTGTACATAGGTGATTTTTTCATTTTTGTTCATGTTTAGGTTTGATGTGCTTTGTAAGATTTTTCTACTTATTGGGTCTTGCTTGTTATGTAGATGTCTATTTCCCCTTATGTCGGTTTCGCGAATGGTGCTTCCCGCAGTACCAAGAACTTGTCTTCGGTAGCCTAGGTAATTTATAATCCTACTGGTGAGTTGATTAACCTACAAGGTATTTTTTTAGGACAAAATACAAACAATATCATTGAATATAGTGCTATTTTGGAACTATTAACAAGGAAATTAACCTCGGCATACGCGTATTTATTGTAAATCTAGATTCACATATTGTTGTTCTTCAACTTAACGGTCATTATTCGGTTTGAAACCCATGCATTTTGAGATTGTATTTATGTATTCATTTGCTTGAAAGACATTTTTATTTCATCACATATCAAAATATACCAAGACGAATGAATACATTAACTGATGCAGTGGCTAACATTGTGTTAGATAGACATTTGCGCAATTTATAAAACATCATCATATGTAAATAGACCCATGTAGAAAATAGATGTATATATATCGATTTTTTGCAGCATGTGCATCATAAAAACCCAAAAAATATATATGTATGTTTCAGTTACATCCCGAGACAACATGTCTCTCAAAATATGAGGAAATAAAAACCTAGGTGCCTAATCAGCGTGGTGCTCATGATAGCACGTCACCGCTCGTACCAACTGCCTCAGCAAGCGGTATATACGACTCGGCACCCCTATGGTATGCCTCTGGTAGGTCCGAGGAACATCATCAAGGTGAGCATAGTATGGAATCCCAAGGGTGATCCCCTCCATATTTTGTACTATCTCCTCCCCCTCGCTGCCCTCACCATGAGGATTGAAATCGCAAGGAGTTCGCCTTGCTATCGACGACATACCGATGGGTCTCTCTGGGCCAACATCTACATACATATAATATTAACTATTATAACATGCATATATACCAAAAAATCGTAAACTCATGAAAATAAAAAATGATTCTCACCTAGCTCTTCACCCTAATCCTCTCCCTCCGGGAGTGGGAGGTCTGGATCACCGGTGAAGTCTATGCCAGAGTAGGGCCAGTCCTCTATGACAATCAGTTCTCAGCAGAGCCAATCAAAGAATTCTGACCTCGACGACATCTGTTGGCCGCCCCCTACTCTGGGCATCAGCGCAGCCCATCAGGCCATCCATGCTTCTCTAGGTGGTGGCATCGGGACAATGACCTCCTGGCGCTAGAATATTGGTAGTTGTTCCAAGAAGAATGATACCAAAATTGATCCATACCCAAACTAATTTAGTTTGGTCTTCTTGCACTTGGTTAGTTGTCACTTAATGTTAATAGTCATGACCTCTGCCCAGTTGTAGAGAGTCGTGTTCAGGCAGTCTACGGTAAGAATTAGTTATGTTTTTGTGGCTTCATGCGGTGCTTGTGATCCTGAAGCCTACGTGATTGTGTGCAGCACTACTTTTAGTGCTAGATCTGGGATGGTTTGGATGTCAACCTTTCCACTCCCTATTCCTTTTCCTGCCCCTTGGCACACCCTATCAATCACCATCGACATGCTTTCCCCGGTGGGATGGGTACTAGTCATGATAGGGACTGTATCCCTCCGTGACAATCCTGTGATAAAATAGACATCGGAAACTTCAATTTCAAGTTGGTGATCTCGAAGAACAAACTTTTCTTGGTGTTCATCCCATATGCTTACCAAATACTGAAGCAATTTCGGCTAAGCCCGGAGGCACGGTGTTAGGAAGAATTTGTTTAGCCAATAATCTCCGAGGGCATCCATGCATCGATCATTATCCATGGCAAGTTCATCTTCCTCACTGTGTTCCCTCTCTTTCCACTCAATAACCATTCTTTTTTCTTGGTACCTACACACATTGTTCATATGAGCATTGTTAGTCTACTTGGGCATTGAAATTTGCAAGAAAGTGACTGCATTTTCCTTAAAATTATGTGGATTTTTAGGTTGAACGGTTAGCGCGACTGTTTCGCAAAAAGTCGCACCAATGGGCGCGCCGTCTATGTTAAAAATGGGCGATTGGCACGGGTCCATGCCCGAAACCTGCGCTAACCGCGATGCCCTAATTTTGATAAATCTTTTCCTGGGAAATCAAAATGACATGTACAGGTAATGAAATTTAGCTTAAAATATGGGAAATGGTGTCGGCTCTTACCTGAGACTGACATAATCAAGATCAGTTCACTGGATCACCCACAATCATCGCCACAGATTGCAAAGCACAATGGGTCATTGTTGCTCCACAAAGAGGTAAAAGTGAAAAGTAAATAATTTTTACCACTTATGGAATTTTATAAATTTTTAGAGTCCTAAATTAGGTTTTAAAACATATTTTTCGATTATTTTATCATATTATTTTCGAGAAATGGGTTTTACACATCTCTCTCGTCCAGAAACAGGTTTTTCACATGGTTATGACGAAGTAATGAGTTATATTTTATACTTTTTTCGGATTCGGTAAAAACATGAAAAAGTCACTACTGGAGTCGTATTTTGGCTCTTTTCTGACTCTCTAAAAACTGAAAAGATTGTTGAGATTCTTGTCATTTTGAACTCGTTAAATGGCTGTGAAACGATATCTACCCAGTATACGTTTAGCCCTTTTTCGGGCTGGGATAGATTATTTACGAAAAAGGAATACCTTAGCCTATCGTGACTAAGAGGTTCTCTCGGATGTTGTTTTCTACCTTTTCGGATCTGAGAGAATATTTATGAAAAGGGCCCTGCTAGAGTTTTCTTTTCCGCTTTCTTTTCAAACTATATAAACATGAAAAGATGTCAAGTTATCCTTTTTCAGACTCGTTAAAAAATGATGACATCGGACTCCATCATTATGACGTTACTCGAGTTCCTCCCTCCTAGGGCTCGTAAAATGTGCTAGGTTGGATTTTTCCAAAGGAAAAAATTACATTGCAAGCATATGCTATCCCATTCAATCTTGTTTAAAAAAATAATTGGGGTACTTTCCAGAAATGTTGGGGGAAAATGGAACCAGACTTTAGTCGGCAGTATGTCACTCTTGAACATGGCACTTGTCTGCATTGGTGTCGGGTTGGGGACATCTCACTTTGTCATTTTTTTTCCTCCATGGGTTTGGGTATTCTCTTTTTATTGCTCATCTGATCTTTTCCACATCACCATGACCACAGATCCCTTGCTGTCAAATACTGCCAAATCCAGTGTCGTGCCGCCGATATGTTCAAGAGAATTTTTTCCTCTACAATTTTCAACCTCCCTTTGATTCTCTGTTGGTCCTGATTTTCAAATCATCATATTCCTCTGTCTTGTGTCGATGATGTGGGAAACATCATGGCCCTCCTTCGACCAGGTCGCTTCCTGTTGACTTCAACTCATTTTCTAGGAAGCTAATCTAGAGACTCCCTTTAGGTACCCTGGAGCATGCATACCTTAATGGCAGGTTATTTCCATCCAATGCAAGGTTTACATCATTGGAATTCGATCGGATGATTCTGCGGGTGTTCAACGCCATATCGCTTTTCACATTCTGTGGATTTTACCTTTGGTACCTTGAGAGCCATTGTCATTATTGGTGGTTTCTCTCGCATCTGTTAATATCTCTCATTATTGGCTGGTAATCAGACGATGTTCTTGCATGTTCAACTTCAATTTGTCTATTTGAATGCTCGAATTTGTACTTTGTTCGAGTCGACATGGAGCGCAAGACCCTGGGTTTTGTCTGATGAAATCTAGGCTATGAGTTCTTTGTGGATTACTATCACTTATTACATGACTCTTCTGATTAGATGGATGTGACCATACGTGAGTCTATTTGTTGATCCTTATTGCTGGATGGCTGTGTCCATACCTCGCATCTCACTTTTTATGATACTCTACTATGGATGGTTGCACCCATGCCACATATCATGTATCAGAGATATCAGTTGTATTTGTACTACCCGGTTTTTTGACAACAGTGTTTCAGTTGAACGCGTTCCCATAAAGCATTTCACCCCTCCCTCTCTCTTGGACCTCATGCTTTAGGGGGCATCTGTTACACAGCATTTTGTCACCGTCCCTGCAATCCCTCACCCTGCATATTGGAGGTTTATTCTCGTGACTTGTGAGCAGTGTCATACTTTGTAAAAACCTTCTTTGCATCCTTCTACATAAGGAAATCATTTCTCATGTTGGACATTTCCTCAAAAAATCACACAAAACCTATGTTTTGGCCTTGGTGCAGGTAGCCAGTTCACCCCTCACACCGATGTGGATGATTTGCACTAGAGCTTGCGCCACCTGGTGCTTTGTCTCTGTGCAGTGCCAACGCCGAGCTCTTTTAGGAATGTTTTTTAAAAATTAGAGGCGGAAGTTTCCTTCTAACCACCTCAAGGATGAGTCACTAGAAGTGTTTAAGTTGATCAGCCACGGATCTCCCTCTTTAGGTAGTGGTTTCCACCTCGCATGGAACACTCCTTGAAGATAGGACTCTTCCTAACCTCTCCCTCTCCCTCTATAAAAATAGGCCTTCTCCCTTTATGAAAGCTACCTGAACTTGGAGAAGAATATTATAGCTGAGTAATTTCTATTGAGAAGGTAGAACCAAGGAGAACTCTGTAGAGAGAGTCCAGTCTGAATTCCTGACGAGCCTTTTTGAGACGTGCTCCGCTTGAACCCTGTTGGAGGAGACCATAACGTCGAAGCTTGGTTGTACTCTTCCTTTCATTTATTAATATACTCGACTATGGTGTTGGTTCCATCATTGTGTTATGCCATCTATTTAATGCAATTGATTTAGTCCTCTTCGAATGACTAATAGTTATGATTGTGAATTAGTATGTTGTATATTTTCGTTGTTTCTTGTGTGTGTGCAGGTGTACGAGCCTGAAAGTGAGCGGATTGTGATCTGTCAAACCAGGAGTGAGAGGCAGCCACTCTTTTCAACAACAACAACATAGGACCTCTAGTAAGTCATCCATCAAATATCCATCCATTCGTTAACTCGGAATCAATATTATATCTTGTTTTTTTTGTTGCTAGACCCACCCTAGGGCTAGTGGGATTGCCTCTGTCTGCAGAGGGGATTTACCTCACCAACAGAGAAAGGTAAGCCTTGGAGAAGAATGAGACGTACAATATAGTTCAATTACTGGTTGGAAAATTTCCATTGGTAGAAAGTGGGTGTTTAAGAAGTTAAATGTAGAAGGTAAAGTGGAGAAATAAAAATCTTGGTTAGTAGGAAAAGGTTATTCTTTAGTGGAGGGAATTCACTTTGGCAATATTTTTCTCTCCTATTCATAAGTTGACTTCTATTAGATTTCTTTTATCAATTATTTTTACTTTTGATCATGAAGAAGTATATATGGGTGTGCAATTAACATTCCATCATGGTGACCTGGAAGAAGAAATTTCCATAAAATAGACATAAGTATCTACAAAGAAGGATAAGAATAAATGGCTTGCAAGTCAAAAATTTCCTTGTACGAGTTAAAATAATATTTGAGGATGTGATATGAAAAATTAAATATATTATATATTGCTACTTGGATTTACAAGAATTAAATATGATCATTATGTATATTTCAAATTAGTAGTTGATCATTTTATTTATATGGTAATGCATGTGTATGATATGTTGTCGATGGAAACAACATGGAAATCATCGAGCATCTCAAAACATGACTATTATCTAAACTCGACATTGAGGATCTTTGTGTTATGAATTTCACTTTTGTCATGGAAATTAAAAGATATTGAGAAAACATGAAACTTAGCTTATATGAGAGGAAATATGTCAATATAATATTGTAAAGGTTTAAGATGCATGAATGTAAGCTAATAAAGGTCAATATTCATGTAAGTGTAAAGTTTTCTACAAAATGGTGTCCCATGAAAAAGTGAGAAGAATACGACATGTCTCATGTTCCATAAATTGCTATTGTTGTTGATAAAATGATATATACAATGATTTGTACTAGAACAAAAATTATACATGTAGTGCAAATTTTGAGTAGGTATATGGAAAAACTAAGGAATGAGCATAAGGTATAAGGCCTTTAGGAATTTGGATGATATAATTGGTTATGGATCGTGCGACCAAAGAATAATATGATTGGAAATGTTGCTAGATATAAATGTATTTTTTGGTGTAAACTAGGTTACATATTAGGATCACATAATATATACAGGTGGGTATGCTTTTAACCTATTTGCACGAGAAAGTAGTAGGATGAGAAAGTGATAGTTTGTAGTGGAACTCTTAACTATACAAAATGATAAGATGTTAGCCACGCATTTAAGGAATTTGTGTGGTTACATAGATTGTCTATATGTATTTTGTTTGTATTTAAGGAATTTGTGAGGTCAATTTGCAACAATTACATTGCAATCATTCGTGCAAAGTACCATACGTATCATTATAAGGAAAATCATATGTATGTTCAGTATCACTCTATGAAATACATGGTTGAAGAAAAGAAGGTGATATTAGTAAAGATGTACATCTTGAATAATGTTGTTTATTGATTAGAAAATTCTATGAGCACTGAAATGTTCTCTTCGTGTAGAAAAATGGGAGTTTAAAGCCTAGAATGTTAATCATATGCTCTTGTAAACCCCTATATGTGATCAAACAAAAAGTGTGATAATTTTTAGTAATTTTTATATTAATTTCACCACTAGTGTCACATGTGATTCATATGTGTTGGTAACAGTGAGGAGGTTAGAAGGGAGGTGGACCCCCAAAAAAAAATTGTGTTTCTTTTCCTTTTGCAATTGTTTTTTACAATGCATCAAACAAAATTTTCATTTAGCAGTTTTATGGCACATGGAAATTTATTCCATCATTTTATAATTCGTCTTAAAAATTTATAGTTGTAATCTATTCTATGTTGATGGGTTTGTTTTTTTAGATGTCATAGGATCATATATATTGTATTGTGAGGAATGAAGTTGATTGATGACAAAAAATAGAGGTGTGATTCTAAATGGTTATTTGTTTTTTGGGTAAAAATGTATGTAATATGTGATTTCCATTGGTTTACTTTTTCTTTTATTAAGAATATTTGTATGTTGTATTATTGTACAAGGATTAAAACTGACAAATATTATGAATACGAATTTTAAGTCTCTAGCTACAAGGCCTTCTGAATGGGTCATTACGTGAACCCACAACTCACCAACTAAAATTCATGACTGTCAACATAGTCGACATGGTGATCTAAGATAGATTCATTCTATAATTTTATATTGAAAAAGAAACGATACCCCTATTATTTCATGAATATTTGTAAAGAAAATTAAACAACCTATATATTTAATTGCCAAGAAAATGCTGGTAGGTGCATTAGTCAATGCAAATGAGTGTAACATACCTCCATTTACAATTATATATATATATATATATATATATATATATATATATATATTTATTTGTACTTATAACTATCCTCATTTTGTAGATATATAAGTAGTTGAGTATTCGAGATTTTAAGTCTACTTTCAATTAATCCTGAATTGGTGTTGACATTAGATAACTCTCTAACTTATTATTTTTTCATTCATATAATGTATTATTTATAGTTAAATAATTTCTCTAGCACTTACGTGTTTGAGAAATCTATGAATTTTAAACTCTATAAAATTTGGTAATCAAATCCTTATTAAACTCATAGTTCCTTTAAATTATATTTGCGGCCACAAGTTATGAATATTTTTCTCATTAAAGGTTTCCAAGGATTTAGTTTTTATCTATAACTCCTATTCCCATCCTTAGTAAAAGAAACCTTATTTATTTTAGATACTCCATCCCTTTTAAAAATATGGATTGCTTCCTTCCATAGTGAATTTGGGTAGATTTAATATGCTTTATCTTCATATGCTTGAGCTATTCGAATTATCATATACATTTTAATATGTATCCTATTGTTGTGGCACGATTGATCACATAATTTGGTGAACTCTTTATGCACCCAAGGCACAATGATCCTTGTCATTTCATCCATTAGCTTCATTTTTATAATGCATGTGATGCTTGATCTCCACATGGCCATGAATCATTGGCCCATTTTGTGTCAGTCACATGAATTCGACATTGGGTATGAATATGGAAACGTTTTAAACGGTGGGGATGCGACTTGGGAAATCCTACGGTGGTTTGAGGTTAAGGTTTTCCTAAAACCTAACTTTCCCATGAAATTCGCCTCATTTTTCAATAGTCCATTCGGCTAAGCGTCGTTTTGCATGTTGGAGACTTGGAATTATGGGTTTTGGGAAATTTGTAGGCTTTATCAAATTTTACCTTACCTTACTGCTCACCCGATGCATATATGACATCCATGGAATGGCCTTCTTAGACCAGTGACACCAAGGTAATTTTTGAGATTTGCTTTGGTAAAATTCTATGTTTTGATTAACATTTCAATATTTAATTACAATTACTCTGATGTTCGCTAATTTTTTTTTTTTCCTTGCGCAAATATTGCAGGAGGTTTCGCTTTGGTTCGGATTATAACATTTTATCCATTCCTTTGCTTTCAATGGGCAAGACGAGGTGTTCCTCTTCAGGGAACAGTAATGCCGCATTAGTATTTCACTGTTTTTATACCCTTGTTGTTTTTTAAGTATTTCTAGTCTATCCCTCAGCTTCACATCATTCCTTCTAAGATAAAAAAGGTCAATTTGGGTTTTTTTTTCCTTCAAATCAGTGTACCAGTTTAAACAAAGGTATTATAACTCAGTAATTTCCCCTTATTATACTTTCTTTCTTATTCATGGTGATTGTAGTGTTGAAATTTTCTGAGTAATTCTGAAACAGCCCACACAGAGACAAAAAAAACTAAAATTTAAATTTCAGACAGAGAGATGAAATATGAAAAACTCTATTTCAATTAAAAAAAACCGTGTTACAATATTAAAATTATTCAGAACAAGGTTCTAGATTCACAGCGGAAAATTTCTCTTGGTTGTTTCACACACAACGCTTACAATATTTCTCTCTCTCTCTCTCTTCAACCTTCGGGCATTTAAAAAAAAAAAAATACACAACACTAATAAGGCACTTCTCTATGTTAAATTCATTAATTGACTATAGTAATTTATTACAAACTTAATCTATTGAATTCCATTAATTGACACAACAACAAAAATTCACTGCTTGAAGATCGCATTGATGTCGAACTGTTGGCTCGGAGCACTGCTTTGCAGGGTGCACAACTTCAGTGGTTCATTGGTGGCGAAACCCCGTTGGTGGATGCAGAGGCACCCCTCCGTGGCATAAAATACGAGATTGTTGTGCTCCCGCAAAGCATTGATCTCATATCAATGATGGTCACTCTGTGAACATGCGTGAACCTTAACATATCGCAGAATTCAAAAACTTTTTCAACTCTGGCTGAGTCCTCATCACGTCCGGCTTCGAATCGTGGATCGGTAATCAACAATCAGCATGGTGGTTGACCTTGTTACTTTGCTCATGGGACATGCGATGAGCGATAAGCGATGTCTGGTGGGGACCACATCACATCGCTGTGAGACGAACCTTTCGGTAGAGCGGAACGATGGATGATATGCGATGTGCAATGGCTATGGGGACTACATTGCATTGTAAGTGAAACGACGGACCATGCTGTGGTGCGGATGAACGAAGATGTGCGATGTGCAACGTGGGCTCCACACGACGGACGTGGCTAATTTAACTCAAAACAAAATGGCTGAAAATGTAACGGTTGGCTTAAAAACAAAAACCAACAAAAATGGACTTCTGTTGTCCTTCCTCTGCGCAGCTGGATTTAATATTTCCAACACTCCCCTTTAAATACAACTGTTGGTTTTTTCCTGCATACCTAGGCATTTTATGAAATAATTAAAACTTTTCTGTGCCAACAATTTTGTGAGGATATCAGCAAATTGTTCTTCAGTTCTGCAATGTTTCAAAAATATTTCTCCATTTTTCACTAGCTCCCTGATGTAGTGAAACTTGGTGTCAATGTGTTTCATTATTTTATGAAACACATAATTCTTTGATAAAGCTATCACTGATTTGTTATCACAGTAAATGGTTGTGCCTCTTTCTTGTTCATGACACAAATCTCTGAGTACTCTTCTCAGCCATACTGCTTGGCATGTTGCTGCTGTTGCTGCCACATATTCTACCTCTGTTGTTGATAAAGAAACTATTGGTTGCTTCTTGGAAGCCCATGAAATGGCTCCTGATCCCAAGTGAAACACATATCTAGATGTGCTCTTCCTGTCATCTACACTTCCTGCCCAATCACTGACAGTGTAACTTGTCAATTCAAAATTTTGAGATGAGGAGTAGAAAATACCATACCCCTTCGTTCCATTCACATATCTTAGAATCCTCTTGGCTGCCTGCCAATGAGTTTCTTTCGGCCTTTCCATAAATATAGAGATTAAGCTTACAACATACATAATATCCGGCCTAGTTGTAGTCAAATACATGAGGTTGCCAACTATGCTTTTATACAATTTTGGATCAAAATCCTTGCTGTTGTCTTCTTTTCTCAATTTCAACCCGATGACAGTTGGAGTTATAGCTACCTTTATGTTCTGCATTTTGAACCTTTTCAACACTTCTTCAACATATTTTACTTGGGAAATGAAAATACCATTTTCATTTTGCTCTACTTCAATTCCAAGAAAATATATTAAAAAACCCAAATCATTCATTTCAAATTCACTTTTCATGACTTCTTTAAAATCAGAAATGAGAGAATCTTCATTGTCAGTAAAAATTAAATCATCTACATATAAAACAACAATAAGTATCTTACCGTTATTTTCTTTTATGTAGAGTGTGGGTTTACCATCACATTTCTCAAATCCATTTTCAATCAAGTAAGCATCTATTCTACTGTACCATGCTCTCGGTGCTTGCTTTAGCCCATAAAGAGCTTTCTTCAACTTCCATACTTTGTGCTCTTGGCCTTCAATTTTATAGCCTGGAGGTTGTTCAATATATAACTCTTCTTTCAACACTCCATTCAGGAATGCAAATTTTACATCCATCTGGTAAAACTTCCATTTTTGTTGTGCTACAATAGACAACACTGTTCTCACGGTTTCCATCCTTGCAATTGGTGCAAAGGTCTCTTCATAGTCTCTTCCTTGTTGCTACTTGTAGCCTTTGACAACAAGTCTGGCTTTGTGCCTTTCAATCTTGCCTTCAACATTTCTCTTGGTCTTATAGACCCATTTAACTCCAATGACTTGTTTACCTTTAGGGAGGTCCACTAACTCCCATGTATTACTTTTTTCTATTGCACCAATCTCTTCGTTGATTGCTTCAATCCATTTTCTTCATTTACAACATCTTCATAATGAATTGGGTCATCAACATGAAAATATAAAGCAAATAAAGAGTTCAGACCAGCATTGTCATTTACCTCTCCTTGTTCATAAATCTCACTCAGATTTTTGAATCTTGGTCTTCTTGGTGTACTTGGAGTTCCACTTGAACTCGAGGGTGTTTATGTTCCCTGTGGCGTGCTTGAAGAAGCACTTCCTTGATTTCTCAAGGTTCTTCTATTTCCAGCTTGTAGTGTGGTTTGTTGTGCTTGTGGTGGTGGAGGAGGAGCCAGAAAGGAAGGATTATTTGTTGTTGTCCCTTCCTCTTCTTCTTTACGAGACACACAAGTCTTCACATTCACTATTTTCTCTAAACTTCCATCCCAAGCTTGAATCTTCTTCTATAAACTGCACATCTCTGCTTATCACTTCTTTCTTGGTGGATGGATTATAAATTTTGTAGGCCTTGGATTCATCACTTTATCTAACAAAGATACATTTCCCCCTTTTATTGTCAAGCTTCTTTGTCAGCTGATCTGGGACATATGCATATTCCACACAGCTGAATAATTTCATATGGGTGACAAAATATTTTCTGCCACTCAACACTTCTTTAGGAATTATGTTCATGACAGCTTTAGTTGGGAATCTATTCAAGATGTACGCTATAAAATTAACATCTTCGGCCCAATACTCATTTGGAAAATGTTTTTCCTTCAACATACTTCTGACCATGTCCATGATGGTCCTATTCTTCCTTTCTGCAACATCGTTTTGTTGAGGTGTGTACCTCTTGGTAAATTTCTTATGTATGTCATTCTCTCTTCAGAAATGTAGAAACTCTTTGGAGATGTATTCTCCACCACTTTCAGTTCTCAGCACTTTGATGTAGTGCCCACTCTGCTTCTCAACACGAGTTTTAAAGTGGTGGAACTTCTCAAACACTTCACTCTTCTGATTCAAGAAATACACCCATGTATTTCTGGTGTAATCATCTATGAATGTCGAAACATATTTGTTTCCAGCTAAAGATAGCGTTTGCATTGGTCCACACAAATCAAAGTGGACAATCTCTAAGGGTGTTTTTTCCCTTATACTCTTCCTTGCTGGAAAGATTTATCTATGTTGTTTTCCCAAGACGCAGCCTTCATAAAGGATGTCCGATTTCTCAATCAATGGTAATCCTTTTACCATTCTCTTCTTGTGCAACAAGTTCAGGCCTCCAAAATTGAGATGTCCAAATTGAAAGTGCCATAACCAGTTTTCATCTTTCACTTCCTTTTGAAAGAGTTCTTTTGCTACAACTACTACAATTTTTCCTTCCTTCAATTTTGCTCTGAGCTTGAGAGGAAAAATCCTATTGCTTGTCATCTGCACCTCTGCAATGAATTTCTTTCTTGGAGGTATGTCCCTGATTGTGCACATATCATCTTTGAAGAATACATTGTAGCCCTTGTCAATGAGGTTTCCAATGCTCAAAAGATTACATTTCAAGCTAGGTACATAATATACATCCAACACAAACTTATGTTCTCCAATTCTTGCCAGGATACTTACTCTGCCTCTTCCCTTGACAAAGATCTTACTATCAGTTCCTGTTGTTACCTCAGATTTAACATCTTCATCAAGATTCGAAAACTTTGCTATGTTTCCAGTCATGTGGTTACTACAACCTCAGTCTAAGAACCATACATCATCCTGTTTATCTTGTGCTATGTTACATGTTAATAGCACATTCTTTGGGTTCTTATCTTCTTTTGTAAAATTAGCATTCTGCCTATTATTCATGTCATTTTTCTTTTTCCTACATTCATTGGCATAGTGCCCATATTTCTTGCAATAATGACATTGGACTTTTGCTTTGTCATAACTTTGTCCATGTGCTTGTTGTTGGCTTGAGCCTTCATTCTGGTTTTGATTGCTGCTCCTTCCACTCAAAATTGCAGCGCTGTTTCTGCCTCTATTTTGGCTTCTGTCTCTTCCTCTATTATTTTCTCTACCTTGACCTCTGCTTCGGCCAGAAGACATTTGAGTCTTGAAGGCTTGTTCCAATGAGGAATCTGTTCCTCTATTCAGTCTGTGTTCATGAGACATCATGGATGAACTAAGTCATCCACTGTAAATTGTGAAAGATCCTTTGTCTCTTCTATTGCCATTACTATGGCATCAAATCTTCAGGGTAAACTTCTCAAGATTTTCTCCACTATCCTTCTTTCTCCAACTATTTCTCCATGTGATCTCATTTGGGTACCAACCGAATAACATGAGTGAAGAATGAGTCTATAGTATCAGACTCTTTCATACAGAGAGTTTCAAAATCTCTCCTCAACATCTGCAACTTTGTTGTCTTTACCTTCTCCATGCCTTGATAGGAAGTTTTAAGAATATCCCATGCCTCTTTCGACTTTGTTGCTGCTGAAATCTATGGGAAAATACTTTCATGCACTAATTGAAAGAGATAAAAGAGGGCTTTGGAGTCCTTCCTGTTATCTCTTAACAGGTATCTTTCTACTGCTGCATCTGTTGGTTCTGGGTATCCATTCTAAACTAGCTCCCATATGTCCTGTGAAGCAAACAGGGCTCTCATGGTGATTGCCCAATAATCATGATTCTTCCCATTAAACTGTGGAAGTTGGGGATTCGTCAAACTGGTTCCTACTACAGCCATCGTGACTGTGCAAACAAGACAAACAATAGCCTTCTTTGTTGGAGGAATTTTCTTCAACTAGCGTCTTACAGCTTTTGCAGTGAAGAGAAAACTCTGCAATATTCACTGAGTGCCTAGACTAGCTCTGATACCATGTTGAAATTTTCTGAGTAATTCCGAAACAACCCACACAGAGATAAAAAAAACTAAAATTTAAATTTCAGACACAGAGATGAAATATGAAAAACTCTATTTCAATTAAAACAAACTCTATTACAATATTAAAATTATTCAGAACAAGGTTCTGGATTCACAGCGGAAAATTTCTCTTGGTTGTTTCACACACAGCGCTTACAATATTTCTCTATCTCTCTATCTTCAGCATTTGGGCATTAAAAAAAAAAAATCAATACACAACACTAACAAGGCACAACTGTATGTTAAATTCATTAACCGACTATAGGAATTTATTACAAAATTTATGCTATTGAATTCCATTAATTGACAAAACAACAAAAATTCACCACTTGAAGATCGCATTGATGTCGAATTGTTCTCTAGCAGCACCTCTTGGCAGGTGGTGCAACTTTGGTGGTTCATTAGCGGCACCACCCCTTTGGTGGCTACGGAGGCACCCCTCCGTGGCATAAACTATAGGCTTGTTGTGCTCCCGCAAACCATTGATCTTAGATCAACGATGGTCACGCTGTGAACATGCGCGAAGCTTAACATATTGCGGAATTCAAAAACTTATTCAACTCCGGCTGAGTCCTCATCGCGTCCTGCTTCAAATCATGGATCGGTAATTGGCAAGCAGCATGGTGGTTGACCTTGTTACTTTTCTCATCGAACATACGATGAGCGATGAGCGATGTCTGGTGGGGACCACATCGCATCGTTATGAGACAAACCTTTCGGTAGAGAGGAACAATGGGCGATATTCAATATGTGATAGCTGTGGGGACCACATCGCATCACACGTGAGATGGCGGACCATGCTGTGGTGAAGAGGAATGGTGATGTGTGATGCACAATTTGGGCTCCACACAGCCGACGTGGCCAATTTAACTCCAAACAAAATGGCAGAAAATGTAACGGTTGGCTTAAAAACAAAAACCAACAAAAATGGATTTCTATTGTCCTTCCTCTGCGCAATTGGATTTAATATTTCCAAGATGTAGGGTCGTTCAGCACCTCACAATTTGTTTGCACGGAGGTATTCAACTTTAATGTCCTCCATACCTTAATTCTAGCATTTCCAAATTTATTTTGTTCGACCACTTATGACCAAGAATTACATTAGAGTGTTTGGGATCCAACTTCAGTGGTGTTCATGCCTAGACACAATAATTAGTTTTTTTATGGCTTTTAATTTCATTCCATTGTTTCATTCAATTTTATCATTTCTCTAGGTCAGTTCCCTTCTAGTGTGTCATGACCCTAACGTATATTGTAAAGTATGTATATGGTGGTGAATTTGCAAATTAGGTATAAACCCTATAGTACAAACTTGGGTTTTTCCTTTGTTCTATGAATTTAATGTTATTTTCCCGAGTGAATAATAACTTTTAGCTATGTTCAGAGGTCAAAGGAGGGTTAAATTCATCACTGGGATTTGACACGTAATTGAAGATATTTTTCTCCAATTCGTATTAGTGCTTGTACAATGGGTTTTGTTTCAGTCAACATAATGGGCCGATAGCCACTCTTCTCATTTCCTTTCACATGAAAACAATGGAGATGGGATTGTGGTGTGATTCAACCACAATTAAATGACACCACCCACTTATACCCATTTGAGGTTGAATACTAATTTACTTGATGGGGTTTTCCATTTCATGTTCTTTGCAAAATTTTTAGTGAACCAATTGTGGATTTTGAATGCCTTCACTACTTAGAAATTTTCAACACTTTGACCCTCGCATACTCTTACAGGTCGACCTATTTATTAACTTATCCATCCTAGATGGCTATTTTTTTTTGCAAGGCTTCGACATTGGCACATGATTACATAAAATCCTCATTAAATTCTTTTGTTAAAATTGATTTTATATTACCTCTTGACAGAGTGGAAGTTGTAGTGCAAATTGGTTTGAATGAAAAATATGCAAGCTTTTTAGCTTGGGTTTGAATACAAATTTCGACTTTATCTATTTATTAATATCTTAATGGCCAATTTTCTGGTTCCGTATAACTTAAATTCTTATTTCAAACCCTTAACGCTTGTTACTTACCATTTTTTCACTATTAAGAAAATGCAAATCTTGATCTCTCACTATCTCATGAACTATTGCAAGAAATACCCTACAATTTTAGATTAAAAACCATGAACTATTGCAAGAAATACCCTATAGTGTTAGATTAAAAACAAAACAACATGAATCTTGAATAACATTACTAAAAAACCTATGTTCAAGTAGTGCCACACTTTTCCTTGCAACTGTCTATGCAAACACAATTTTAATGATTGTGGCCTAAGCAATGTATTAGTTTTTTTTCCATTAAAAAGTGTTGCATCATTTTAATGTAGGTAAAAATAAAAAGTGATTTCTACAAGCCTTGTTGGGGAATATTATACCAACAAGAAAGACTCAATCCCCGAGCTATTTGGGCCTCATCCCATGGTTCATAAATCTATTCCCTCTCATTATGGAACCCCAATCCACATATTCACATATTTGATCCTTAGAAAGAAGATCACTAACCCTCTCCTCTTGTATTATAAATTCACTACACACAAAGGAGAAGGCATTTACTTTTGATGTAAACTTATGGTTTTTATTTGAGGCCGAAAGCTTGTCACTTAAGGGAGTATGAGATAATATTGGAAGTAGATTTGCTGACATCAAGGCCAAGTTGTATCTCTCCTTTTTATTAAATTATAATACAAAAGAGCATTTATTTCTTACTATATTGTCCATTAGATCTGATATATGGTATTCTTACTTTCATTATCCATTGGTTATGATATTAGGTACTAGACTCCTTAAGTTGTATTGAATCACTTATATATCATATACCTTTGATACTTTGCTTGTTAGTGTGTTTGCTGGTCTGGATTCTAAGCATTAAAAGGTTGTGTCAAATAATAGCAAGAATCTTCAATAGGAATTTCACTTAAAAGGTATGGATTATGTAATATCCCTCACACAAGATACCGAAAAAAAAACTATTGTTAAATAATTAAATATTATTAATTATTGTATTGATATTTTTTTTCTAAGTAAGATTAAATTCTATTAGTTAAACATAAAATACATGGAGGCTCTGGCCTCTGCAGTTCAGGCCTGTATCAGTGGCATTGTTTGCAACAAAACAACAAAAATGGAGCTACCCATGAAGGGGAAACTAGCCCAAAGAGAGTTTGAGTCGCTGCCTCGAGTGAGGAAACCAGCGTTATACAGACATAAGTGATTGTACCAAACATAGATAGAAACAGATAACAAAACTATGATGCTCGGATCCGTAAACTGGAAAAAACCTGAAAGTCTAGGTATCATGGGGTGTTGGAGGTGTTTATTCGACTATGAGGCATCTGTATTCATCGTCATCAGCTTCCTGGGAGCCCAGAGCAGCATGTCATGGCTCTGTGGCATCAAAATCTTTACCTCCGGCCTACCTGCTCTTATTTTTGTCGTCGTTACTATAACCCGAGATGCTACTATTGTCTGGGCGCGAATTATGCTTGTTAGGAGCCTGTTTCTTCTTCACCGCTTTAGATGGGCCGAGGTCGCTACGAGGGCGCGTTTGCATAGTGGGATGATTGTGGCTGGGAGCCTCAGCGGGTTACTCCCAGAAGGAAACCGAGATGGTGGCTACAACATGAGGGCAGTCGGAGGTGCATTAAAAGTGGAATTGGGTAGTGGTGGGGATCTGTGAAATGGCAGAGGGGATCAGGTAAGGTGGAGGTTGTAGAGATGGCTCAGAGGCAGAGGGTAGAGGGGAGGAATGAGACAAACCAAACAGACGAACACATCCGTTGTGGGTTTCGGGGTACCTGCCCCAAGAATTCTCGAGGGATGAGGACGAGGAACTAGAGAGAGAGAGGAGGTGGACGAATGAGAAGCGCAGCCCCTGCTGCTACCACACCTGCATTGCATGCGATGCCTGAGACAAGGCATAGTGGCGTAGTAGGGGTGGAAGGCACTCTGAGAAGTGGAGAGAGCAGGGAAAGTGGAAGGCAACTGTAGCTCAGAGGTGGTGTTGAGGCCAGAGGTAGCAGAGAGGCACAAATGGTAGAGGATACTCTGCAAGTAATGGTGACCCGAAATAAATTCAATGGAGCACCGAAGACTGCAGCTTCTCCCAGTCGACGTGCGGAGGCTTGGCTTTGCGACCTCAGGGGAGCAACAACCTCGCAGGGGGAAAGAATGGAATGACATAGAACCAGAAGGCCGAAAGGTAGAACCAGAAATTCGAAGAATATAGCCAGACGAGTGAACGAGGAGCGGAATTTTGAGGTAGAAGGAGCAACCTCGACGTTCGCAGTAGAGTAAATGTTGCTCGGGGTGACGGCCCGAGCTATTAAATGGAGTTGATAGCCATAGGTGTGGCTTGTGGGTGTCCATGTGACCCTACCATGCGCCGACCTCCAAGCCCAGAACCGTATATATTCCCTTGAACACCTGCATCCGAGGTTATTGTATTGATATTACATGAACAATATTCTTGTAATTCTTAAAGATAAGAAAATTACAAGAATTTTAATTGTTAATTATTTTATTTAGAAGAATTGATATTATTCCATATAAATAAATTATATTTCTAAGTTGGTATATTTTATGAGTTTTTTAAATAATGAGTAATGGTTTTAGAAAAAATATGGATAAGAGATATTTTTTTATAAGGAAAAAGAAAATTTACTTTGAAAAGAAAAACATGAGAGATTTATCAAGTGCTATTGTGATTTAGGAAAAATCACATTTATGGAGTGATTTAAGGAATACTTTTAAGATTTAGAAAAGCTTTTCCATTTTCTTAATTCTATTTATTGTAAGTCTATGGGAAAATAAAGGAAATGAATGACAAAATACATGGAGAATGGAGCCAAGAGATATGAAGAATGGATTCAAAACATGCATCAAAATTTAAGTACCTATGTTCTTTGAAAATTATCATGTTTGCATATGGTGCACGATGAAATAATAATTGAATTTATTTGTTGGGAAAAAGTCATATGATAAAGAATCAAGATTATTTCTTGAGAAAAACTGTACAGGAATTCATGCATAGAGGACTAAGTGTTTTCTTCATTAAATTCTTAGAAGATTTCATGTGATTTGAATTCTTAAAAAAATTTCATGGCTAAATAATTTTTTGAATTGCATGAGTTATTGGAAAATAGGGAACATGTATGCCTTCTTATATCCCAAGCTGTGATAGATGTGTATAAACTGAAAGATATTTTTGTAGATGAGTCCATAACAGTAAAAATTTCCTTTCAGATTTTAAAAATTCGTTATCCATGTCTAGAAAAACGTTCTCAAAATTTATGAAAAAAGGAAAGAAATTATTTCATATTTAAATATGGAAAAATGGGTTGAAAATATTCTTTCGAATCTTCCAAACCATGATACCTATGTAGAAACTGAGATATTTTTTATTTAATGAAGTCGTTACAAACCAAAACCTATTTTGGTTTTCAAAAAATCTTTTCCATATGTTTGGAAACCGTGTCCAGACTTAATGACCAAAACAAGAAATTATTTAATATTTAAATGTCGAAAAAGGCGTAGCAAAGATTCATTCCAATCTTCTAAAAATTGACACCTGTCAAAAGAAAGAGAGAGGTGTTTTTCAATAGTCATGGTCCAAACCAAAACCTCTCTTTTTTTCAAAAAATTGTTTCCATATGGTCAGAAGTCGTGTCCATCATTGATCATTAAAACAGTAAAAAGAGAGTAAAACATAGTTCTTCCATTTGATTTTTCAATCAGATAAGAATAATTTTTGAAGTACATATAGACATAATAATTATGTTGGTAATTCTTGAAACTGAATTAAGTTATTTCATTTAAGATATTACCAAGTATGTTCTCCTGATGCATATGCTTTAAAAGTTTTAAAGTTAAATATTGGACTCTTGAAGGGCGTATGTGCTTAGGTGCACATGAATCATATCTAGTATATTTTAGCTACTATAATTTATTACATGATTTTACATGTAGGAGGAGCTTGTGTCATGCAAAAATATATAAATAACTTTTGTGAGAATTAGTTCACATAAAACTTTTACATACAAGGAAATGGTTGTGTTATTTGTGAAGGATTTGTTATTCATGTTATTTGTTGAGGAAATATTAGAAATCTCTCTGATGTATGAAATGATAAATATATATATATATATATATATATATATATATATATATATATATATATATATATATATATATATATATATTTCATGAATAATAGCTATGGAGTTAGAAATATTTTGGAGAAAGAATAATTAGTGTATTAAATTCCTTTCAATATGTGTGTGTGTGTGTGTGTGTGTGTGTCAGGAAGCATTTATTGTGCTAGAACTCTTCAAAAAGAATAGGATAGAAAATTATATCCTTGTATGCATCATTGGACTAGATTCTTGGAGATGAAAAATAGTAATCACATTATTTATTATGTAAGATTAATTAGAGAAACATATCCAGTTGCATGCATGGAAAAAGTATAGTTTTGGTATTAGATTTCTGAAGAAAATGAAGATGCAATCACATAATATGATTGCGTTAGCCTTCTTTTTGGAAAAATAATATGTATTTGCACACCTAAATGGATTAGCTATGGTATTAGCTTTATTTTGGGATAATATTATGCATATTTATTGGGCTAGATCTTTTGGATAAGAGGGAAATGTCCCTTTGCATGCATGAAAGAATAAATAGAATGTGTGTGATCCCTTGGAAAATAAATGTGTTTATTTTTCCATGCAATATTTATTTAGTTTCCTTTGATAATAAATATATGTTTTACATGCAAGAAGAACAAGCTATGTTATTTTCCCTTGGAGAGGACAAGTAGTTGCATGCACAAAATTATAACTAGTATGTTAACTTTGTTTCAAATAGAGTTGGTATTTTTATACATAATAGTGATTTTGAATGACCCTTTTGTGGAAAATATGTTTTTGGAAAAGAACATGAATTCACATGCATAGGTATAGAATATATTTCATCAATCCATTTGGAAAAGAAAACATAAGAGTAGGAAGAAAGGAAATTTCTTGTTGGGATACTTATCTTGAAATTTTGTTATGCATTTGCATGCCCAATAATATAATCTAGTATGTTAGCTTTCCTTCGGAAAGAATATGAAAGTGCATGTAATATTTTGTTAGAGTTTGTTAGAAATATGACGCTCGATAGTCATTTATTTGTTACTAATGCATGTGAAATGATTTCGTGACATTTCATTTATGTTTTATACATGCATACAAATAGTTGAGGAAGTGTCACAAATAAAGATTGATTATTTGTGTATTAATACTTTATCTAATCATGATATCAAGTGTGATCACGACAAAAATGTCAGGAAAGGATAGTGAATTGAAAAAATAATTGATCATGTTGAACATTGTAGAAGCTAAATATTTCTTAGTGCATGCAAGTTTAGGATTGTAAACTGCAAGATGACCTATTGGTGGAAACAATTCAACCAAAAAGACAAAGGTTGAGGATTCATGGGTAAATGATATCATGGCAATTGCAATAGCTTATATCTAGTTATGTTGCATTTAAGATTATTTTTCTATGTAATTTTACTGGCAATGGTTAAGGGAAGGACTCTCTTATAAACATTGAGTTAGGGGCGAAAACCCTCACGAGCATTTAATAATAAAATTAAACATTCACTTGTTTTCACCCTGTTAGCACCCTGTAATTAGCAAGATTGGAAAAGTCCAACTATAGAGGTAACATCATACCACTTTGGGATTCAAGGATCTAGCCCTCCTGAATCCAGAGAGGGATATCTCTATAAATGAGTTAAAAGATGTGATCTTCAAAGCCTGCAATTGTGATATTAGGCTAGTTATGAAGAGCATGGGTTTGATTTGCTTTTTTTTGGTTGGGAAATGACATGATGAAGATGAAAGGAAGTTCTAACTAAATGGTGAAAATTTCTGCAATGAAGGAATGATTCAGTTGACAGAAAAGGGCAAAGACAGTTTTAACCCATTGGGCTATGGAGTCATAGGAGGATTTAATTGGACAGCAAGATTCAAGAAGGATCCATGGGGCAAGTTAATTATATCAAAGGATCTTTTAAAGTGATTTTATTGAATGAAACAGATAAGAAGTGAAAGACCAAACAAAAGGAAGAACAAAGCACAGTCTAAGATCAAGTAAGTACTTTTAAACTAGCTTGCTTTCAACATGTACTTAAGGGGAAACATAAAAGTATTTCTGTTGATCAGGTAAGTGCTTTTAAACTAGCCTGCATTGAAGTACTTTCAATCAGAAACATTTAAAAAATAGCTCGAACTGCTTAAGATCAGGTAAGTGCTTTTAAACTAGCCTGCTTTCAGCATATTCGATAAGGAAACACATATGATAATCACAAAGAGCAATCTAGATCAGGGAAGTACTTTTAAACTAACCTGCATTAATATACTCTAAGGAAAGCATAGGGAAGGCTCATTTTAAAGAGCAATCTAGATCAAGGAAATACTTTTAAACTAACCTGCATTAATATTCTCTTCAAAGAGAACATTCAAATGAAGAAAACATAGAAGTAAAGCTTTCAGTAAGAGTAGGGTACCGTGGAGAGTACATCCTAACTCTATGTTTGCTGCTCTTTATCAGAGAAAGTGAACAGAGTGAAAACATTAAGAAAAATAAAAATTAACAGTAAGGAGCACATCACCATTGACATAATTAAGGATTCCATGAATCAGCAGCTTTGTATTGATGTTCAAACCAGTTACAATCTGCAAGCCCGGTGGGTCTCTACAGCTTTGAAATTCTCATATCAGCTTGTGTATCTTTCAGTTACAAGACAGGGCATCAGTAGCTTCAGAATAAACATTACATGCATTCAGATGTCCAGAGACCAACATTTTCTCATCTTCTATAAATATTTATTTATAGAAGAACAAGAGGGAGGATTTCTCAGGGGCTTATACTATCACTATGCAATTAATGCAATTTCGGCTCGGGGAGTCTGTGAAGGTATAAGGGAATATAATCGTTTATAACTCTACTTCATAACTCTGTTTGTGTCATTCGAGGCCAAATGATTGAAAAGACCTGCTTCCCAACTGTTCTTCAACTTCCAGAACGGTTTTGCCGACAATTAGAGATAAGATTCTTTGATTTGTATTAATTGTTCGACGATCTTTAATTTCTGCGAGGCTGCTGGTGTCTTTTGGAGCTATGGAGGGTTCAATTAGCCTCTTTTTATGGCGGTGGAGGCTTTCTCAGCTTGACATATGTCTTCGTCATTGCCAAAACACCTTTTAATTAACTTTAAATCTGTGTTTTGGTCTTCAAACGTTCTGTTTCTGGTATATTTTGTATTCGGCACTGATACTCTTTAACGGTGCCCAATTTAACTGCATTTTCTGGTGTGCAGGGCTGTGCAGAGTTATATGGCATCAATGTCTCATGAAACAGTGATGAAAATGTGAATTTGCACCCTATGGCCGATTTCCTTTGACAAATCAAAAGAGGGAGGGTCGTCACCCTCATATTTCGAATTTCCTTCTGAATATAGCGTAAAACATTAAACCCTGCAAAATACAAACGGAGGTTATGAAATCCTGCGTTTATAGGTTAAATTGCATTGGAGGTTGTGTGGAGGAAGCAGGGTCGTGGGATCATGGAGCGGGGGTGCAGATTGACGGCGGAGATGCAGCGGCGGGATGTAATGGGAAAAACCTTTGTAAACCACAAAATATATCATTTTCGACTTTACAAAGGAAAAAAGTGTTTTTAAATGAAAGGCGGGGGTGTCATATGGTGGGCCCGACGGGATCGATCACAAATCGCAAAAGGTGGAAAATGTGATGGCAGATTTATGCGACGGAGAGAAAATGCGATATTGCGATTTGAGATGAGCGCTGGGGAAAAATGCGATTGGAGCAGTCGCATCGCAAATATTTGCGATGGATCAAACTGTTTAAACAACGAAACATGTGATTTGCGATATGCGATGGATCGCATCGCAGAAACTTGCGATGAGCTTTTTTAGATAAAACCGTGATTCCGCGATTTGCGATCTGCGATGAGCGCTTCTAGAGTTAGCGCTTGGTTTTCTATGCATTTTTCATGGTTTTTCAATGGAAATGGGGGTTATGGCAAAGCTAAAGAGTGAGTCTTTTAAGTTTGTAAAAGTGTTTTTTCATGAGGGAAAGAGAAGAAATCATGAAAACAAAGGGGATTTTATGGAGGAAAAGGGGAGCAGATAAAGCTTTGACAAGGGGGAAAATGAATGTCTTGCAGCAGTCTTTTTTATGAAATCAGTAGAATTTCTGAGTATAACAATGGGAATAGTAAATGAAGATTTGGGATAGAGGCATGAGGCCTTAAAGAGACTTCAAGAGCCAACAATTTTTAGTGATAAAATTTGTTCCTTGGAGGCTCCAAAAATTTTTAGCCACTTTTTGGTATAACAAAATATTATAGGTGGCTAACAGTTGCTCCACTTGGGGGATGGTGCCTTCTTGAAGGCATCAAGAATTCAGACTTGATTTCTCTGGGAGGCTGACTTGTGCCTGATCCATTTATTTTCTCTGGGGTGCTGACCAGGTGCCTCAACCTTTGAATTGCTCTTGCTCTGCTTCTGAAAAATAATCATCAGTCATGAAAGATAAATGGATTTCATCAATACAACTTTCTGCCTACCCAATCCTACTAATATAACATTTTTTCTTCGTCAGAGTGCACTTGGATTGGCAAACTCTTTTCACAACATTTTATTCTTTTGAATGCATAAAAACTAATCTAATTCTACTCCTTGTTTCTCGCTGAACTCAGATTAAACAGTTGAGCTCAGATATTTCTCTACCTAATCTACTGTCTGTTGGGATTAAGCTATCCAACATACTTTCATTCTCTAAATTCTACAACAAAAATTTAAAAACAGTCAAGTCAAGATTAAGCTGTTTGACTTGTTGTGATGTATGGCATAAAAACAAGCTGCACATAGACATTATTTTTCATGAATTTAAACAAAAACTGAAAGTTTTAAGATTTGAAATTTCAAAGCAGTTCCTCCATCTTTTTACAGCTCTATTTTGAATTCTGTTTGAGCTATCCTTTCCTTTCCTCTGGTTCAGATTTTGAGTTGATTAGAACCAGATTTGCATTCTTCTTTGACTCAGAATTTGAAACATATTTGAGTCATTCTTCTTGGAAGCTTAGGTTTAGGTTTTGAGCATGTTTGAACCTTTGATTTCTATCCTAACCTATCTACTGATAAGCCAAGATTAAACAGTTTGGCAAATCAAATTCACTATCCTTTCAGCAGTAAATTTAGAACTAGTTAGTCAAGATTAAACTATTTGACTAACTAGGAGTATGTTTTTCAGGAGTGGCATTTGAGCTTGCACACTTTCAGAATTATTTCTCTTTTTTGGCATGGGGCTCTGCCTTTATTGTTTTTACAATCTTCCCTCTTTTCATTCTTTTCTTTGTTTTTGTATATTTTTTTTCTTTTTTGTGAAACTGAATAAAGAAATGATATTTATAATGGAAATGAAAGGTTTAAAATCAGACTTAGCAGTAGTAGTGTTTAAGGACCCTACCATTGACAGGACCCCCAAACAGATTTGTGCCATCTAGCTCTTGCAGAAAATAGGCATTAGGACCAATGCTGGACTAAATGATGTAAGTACCTTGCCACAAACTATCAAACTTGCCATGTTTTCCCTTCTCCTCTCTTCTGGAGTCCCATCTGAGTACCTTATCTCTAATGCTGAAATCACAAGCCTTTGTTCTTTTGTCAAACAACTTCTTTATATTTTCTTGCACCTTTAGAGCTCTGCTATAAACCTCTTCTCTTGTCTGCTGGAGATGTATTGTCTCGTTGATCCTCCTTATCATGTTGCCTTCTTCTGACTGTATTTCTTGGACTAATTTTATCACGGGTACACCCAGGATGGTAGGAAATACTGCATCTGCTCCATAAACAAGTTGGTAAGGGGACATTCTAATGGATTTCTTTGTGGTCAATCTGTCTGCCCACAGAGCATGCACCAACTTTTTATGCCATGATTTTTTATTTTCCTCCAGCATCTTCTTGATGATAGTCACCAAACTTTTATTTGATGATTCAATTAACCCATTACCTTCAGGGTAATAAGCAGTAGAATGACCAAGTGTAATCTGATACCTGTGACAAAACTCAATCATTTTTTTAGAACAAAAAGCAGCAGCATTATCAGTAATAATCTTTCTAGGGCATCCGAATCTAGACAAGATATGGTCTTCAAGGAATTTTATAATGACAAAATCTGTGGCATTCCTAGAAGGGATGGCTTCAATCCATTTTGTGAAGTAGTCATTGGTTGTGAGAATCCATTTGTGTTGGGCAGATGAAGCAGGATGGATTTCTCCTATGAAATCTAGGCCCCATTGTTGGAAAGGAGCTTCAACAATGATAGGTTGTAATGGTAAGGGAAGGAGATTTCTTTTGCCCTCGAAGATTTGGCATTTATGATAGGAAACTATCATTTTATGGATATCTTGGAAGAGGGTGGGCCAGTAATAGCCAGCTCTAAGGATTTTATTGGCCGTGGTTTTCCAGTAGAGATGACCTCCACACTCTCCCTCATGGAATTCATGCTTGATCCTCTCTGCATCCACTTCAGGCAAACATTTAAGTAATAAACCATTATCAGTTTTCCAATACAAACATTCATTTAAAATGCAATAGTTCCTAGCTTTCAACTTTAAAAACCTTGCCTTTTTTTTTGATAAATCAGGAGGAGCATTAAGATTTGTAAGTACATACAAGATGTCAACATACCAAGGTGAGTTTTGGAACTGCTCTTCCACAGTGGGAGCAGATAATTCTTCCTGTTCATCCAAGGCATCTACCATGTTAATGTCAATGGCTTATAGATTAGATTCAACCATTAATTGAGCAAAGCCCTGACCTTTAATGAGTTTTGTGGGTTTGATCTCCAAATTATACTCTAGGATTGCAGCAATCCATTTGCCCCTCTTTCCATCTGGGTCTTGAGACAGGATTTATTTTACCACTATGCTAGGCACATAAGCAATGGTGTGGGAATGAAGAATATACACCCTGAAGTCCTTTAAGGCCTTTACCAAATCATAGGCTTGTTTTTCCATTATGTTATATTTCAAGGGTGCATCTCTTAAAGCCTTGCTGAAAAAAGCAATAGGTTGTTCCTGTCCCTCTGAGTTTTTCTGCAATATGACTGCAGCCACTGTATGTTCTGAGGCAAAGGAAAAAATAATGAAATGTTTTGAAAACTCTGGGCTGATCAAGACTGGTGCCCAGGTGAGTGCATGTTTTACCAATTCGAAGGATTTTTTGGCTTCTCCAGTCCATTTTACTCCTACACTCTTTTTGAGCATATTAGTCATGTTCCTAAGGAGCTCTACTAAGTTGGGAAGGAACCTCCTCAAGAAGTTAATCTTTCCAATAAAGGACTGTAGTTATTTTATGTTCCTTGGGTGGCTAATCTGTAGTATTCCCTCAACTCTTTTTGGATCTATTTTAATCCCCTTTTCTGATATAATATGGCCAAGAATTTTACCCTCTTGTAGGCCAAATACTGTCTTTTTGGGATTTAAAGATAGCCCAAATCTTCTGCATTTTTCGAAGACCTTCCTTAGATGTTTAAGGTGCTCTTAATCGGTTTTGTAATAAACTGTTATGTCATCAAGGTAAATTACAATGAAGTGCCCTATTTCTTCTGAAAATGCAATGTCCATGGCCCTTTGGAAAGTGGCCCTATCATTCATTAGTCCAAAAGGCATCTTCACATACATGAAAGTGCCCCAAGGAGTGGTGAAAGCTGTTTTGAGTTGATCTTCAGGGAGTACTAAAACTTGGTTATATCCTGAAAAACCGTCTAACAGAGAAATCCTCTTTGAACCAACTACCTTCTGTAGAATGTGTTCCATTTTGGGCAGAGGATAACTGTCTTTTAGGGAGGCTTTGTTAAGGTTTCTGAAATCAATGCAGAGTCTTATTTCTCCTGTATTTTTCCTCACATCTACAAGATTAGAAACCCAACCTAAAAACCTCACAGGCACAATGATTCCTACCTCATACATTTTCTTGATTTCCTTTTCCACTAGAGACAATTGTATTGGATTAATTCGACGCAGTTTTTGCTTAAAGGGTTTTTGTTTTTCTCTCAAAGGAATCTTGTGCTGGATGATCTCTGTATCATAGGATTTTAAGTCTTGATAGCTCTAGGAAAACACATCGACAAAGTCTTTAAACAAGTCAATGTATTTCTTTTTGATGTCTGACGGCAAGGACCTAGCTAATTTAATTATTTTGGGCTGATCCTCAGTGCCTATGTTGCATTATTTGACCTCAGACTCTGTATATTCCACTGTGGGTTTCTTTGCCACGTTTTTATAATCAAACAGGTCTTCTAATGGTGCTAGCCCCCTAGGTATGTTCTTGTCCTTTGCTGACAATACCTCAATGCCTTCATTTTCTGTGTCCTCATATTCTTTAGTATGAGTTTCGAGTTTGTTAGTTAACATGTTGATTTCTATGGGACGAGATGGTTCTTCTTCTTTAGGGGGTTGTTCATTTAGGCTTTCTTCATCGGATTTAGAATCTGAATCAGATGATTCAAACTCATTCCTGCCAAGCAGGAAATCCTCTATCTGTTTGTCGTCCTCAAAGACATGCCAATATTTTTTATTATCAGGCACGGCTGGTCTAAATTTCATCTGAGTTGTGCAGTCTTTAGTTTCATATGGGGCTAAGCATGTCCTAGCGGCAAAGGCTAAATTGTGTGCGGCAATATTTCGTTTTCTTGGGACAAAAATCAATTTGGACTCCTTAAAAGTTTTCAAAAGGTCGATGACATCGTTTCGATAGGCTCTAAGTCTGGGATGGTTTGCATTATACTCCCCATTGACTTGCCTAATCACTAACTCTGAATCCCCATGGACATTGATTCTTCTAGCTCCTAACTTTTTCAACAGATGCAAGCCTAAGATAAGAGCTTCAAACTCGGCGATGTTGTTAGAACACTGAAAGTTTAATTTGCGGGAAATGCATTATGTGTGATTGTTTTCAGTTTTAATAGTCCAGACACCCACACCAGCAATGCTCTTAGTGCATGACCCGTCAAAGTACATAGTCCACAGAGGACCGTTTTCAGTTTCATCCTGGTTAGTGCCCTCGTCAACTAACGTGCTCTCTGATTGTTGTTGAAAATCAGCACTTAGTTGGATTGGTTTCGAGTTCTTAGGTTTTTCGCTATGTTGAAGGTTGCCATCTTGATTTTCAAGTTTTAAGGGCGATGGGCAGATATCCCATGGCTCAAGATCTTTGTTTGGTTTAATAATTCCTTGACATGTATCAAATTGTTTTGACATTTCTGAGTTGTGTTTCTCTTTCTCGCCATCAGCAATCAATTCTGTTAAAGTGACTGATTCAGTAAGTGTGTCATCATTATGTTCTATTCTGAGATCTAGAAGATGTTGTGCTGGATCTTGTTCTTCAAGATTTTCATGGAGTTGAAGGAGAGGGGCAGTTTTTTGTTTGCCATCTTGGCTATGTGCATTCAGGTGGGTTGTTTCAACGCATTGTTCGAAGGTTTCTATCTCGTTTTCTTCCATCTCTAGAACTGCATTAATTTCTATATTTGGGGTTTCTAACCATTCGGCTGAGTCGCTTTCTTCTAGCTCTGGCTTATTTGAAGGTTCATCATTATAAAGGATAAATGAATCCAGGTCAGTATGGACAGAGTAAATGGGGGAATTTTCAGCCTTCTCTAGGATACTGACCATGAATTTCAAGTGTGCCTCTCTGTATAGTCTTCTAAGCTGGCTAAAGACAGGGATAGAAGCATATGTTCCATCCATCTGTATTGTACCTTGCAGTTTGGCACCCCATGATCTTGATAACAACATGCCATACTTAGGGGGCGCATCAGCCACTACAACATCCATAACCATGCACTTGGCTGGGATTTGAGTCAAACTCACACAAAGGTCTTTGATTAGGCCAAGGCATTTCACTCTGGTAGAGTCAAAGGAATATAAGTCCTTGTTAGGTCGTGTTATTTCTAGCCCTAGCCTTTCCATTATCACTTTTGGCATAAGGTTGTGTGAGGCTCCAGAGTCATGCATAGCATTATGCAAGATTTTTTCATGGACATTTAGGCTGACATAGAAAGGGGGTACTACCCCTTCTTGAAATTTACCTTCAATTTTAGGACCAAAAATAAGCTCTGGCTAGTCATCATTAAAATTGACTGTGTCATTACTGTCCTCAATATTTAAAGCCTTCAGAATTTGGGCTCTATATGCATGCTGGGTAGCTAACTCAGTCAAAGGAACGGAGATTTTGATGTTTGAAATTTCCTGCTCTAGGCTGAAAGGAATTTGAATCTTTAAAGTGCTGGTCTCAGTCTTATTAGCTGTCAATTTCTCAGCAACATCAGTTTGCTGACTTGTTCTATTTAAACTCAACAAAATGGTTTTCATAGGAGTACTAGCTGAGATGTTAGTACTACTAATGTCTACACTTTGTTTTTCATTGTTTTGAGTGCCTTTCTCTTTACCTTTATCAGAATTCACAGTCACTGTTTTATCCTTCTGTTTGACAACTTTAGGCTTAGTTACAGGGCTGTTTTGTGAACATTTGTCAGAGGTCTTGGAGTTGTGGGTTTGTTGACTGGTTTTGCTTCTAAGGTCATATTCTTTTTGAGACTCTATCACAACATTTTCCATGTATTGATAATAATTTTCATCATCATCTCTTGTGTCAACATGAGGTGTATATAGTCCTTGTGTTCTATCATAATGAATCTCACAGTCATCATTATCTACCCCTAACATGTTGACATCCTCGTCCTCTGTTATCTCATCTGTTTCCTCAACCTCACTTACGAAGTTTTGATGAAAGGGAGGGGTGATCTATTGGTCATCCTCCCTAAGCCGGTTTGGAGGTTGATTTCTTCTAAAATTCTGGCCCTGGTTCTGGTTTCTGTTCTAAGAGGCAGTTTGGTTTTGACTGGCTTGTGTTCTCTCAAGAATGCTCATTCTCTTCATCATTTCCTCCATCATTTTCTCCATTTTTTAGTTTGAAGTGGAAGGTGTGGACTCCTCTCTAAAAGATACTCTCTTCTCAGCCTTCATTCTTGCTCTCTTCTCCATTAAATTGACTTCCATAGAAAGAGCACCCCTTTGCATATCTTCAAGAGTTCCAAAGTCTCTTTCTCTTCACGAATAGGTCATGTCAGAGTCAAACCCTTCAGGAAACTTGTTTAAAGCTGAGCCCTGTGGAGGTTTTAGTTCTGGGGGAAGTGCATTATAGATACTGTTGAATCTAGTACAATAAGCTTGTACACTTTCCCCAATGTTTCTATGGAGGTTGTTGTAATCAGCAAGGATTTGAAGGGGATTCTTCTTTACTTCCCATTTGTTTAAGAATGTTTGATGGAAGGCTTGGAGATAATTGATACCATGGGGGGCTAGACCTATGAACCATTTTCTTACTTCTCCCCCCAGACTTTGAGCAAACAATCTAAGCTTGACAGAATCATTATCAATTTCATTTCTGTCAAAGTAGTCATTCATCTTATCCACATGTTGTGATGCAGTTGTAGCATTGTTATCATCATATAATGGAATTTTGGACTGATAGTCCTGTGGAAGATTGACTAGGGGTACAGGAAGGACTAAAGGAGCATACCATGCAGCCATGGCAGGTGGTGGAGGTGGATTTACAAGAGGGACCGTAGGCTGGAGTGGAGTGGTTTGGAGAGTGGATGTAGGGTGAGTGGAAGTAGATGGACCAGGAATAGATTTCTGATCTGATCTTGGATGAGAAAGACCTAGGTTGTTAAGGAAATGTAAGTCAGGAGGTGTGGTTTCTCTACCACCAGGATGTTCACTTGTCTCAGGAGATGATGTTCACTTATCATCTTGTGATTGTTGTAGAGCTGAAAGATTTTCTAGGACAGAATTAGCTCTCAAGGGTGATCTGAAAACAGTTGATAATTTAATCCTAGGAGACTTCCGAAGGATGCTTTCTAGGTCATCAACTATTTCAGGTGGGTCTGGGTCAGGATGGGCTCTAGTGTGAATCTTTCTAGCAGCCACTATGCTGTATTTTTTAGACCCTAATAACAAGAAAAGTTCAACTAGGTATGACAATATTTGAGAGGTTAACTAATCTGTTTTACACAAATTTCAATCCTATAGTCCTCTGACTGAGTTTGAAGGATAGTACAGCGATCAGGGTTCTTCCCAGTGGAGTCTTAAAGTTTGTTCAGGATTGTGGAGTCGCCAAGTGGAAGTTTTTAGCTCCTTTTCAGAGGTAAAAGGTTTTATGGTCCACTACCATGTTTATTAGATACCAATCTCAAATATTTTTGGGTTTTCTGAGTTATTGTGGTTGTATGGAAACTAAAGAGTTTATAAAAGCTGGCCAAGCAACTATGAACTCAAAAAGGTCCCCAGTGGAGTCGCTATTATGTTAGCACCATGTAATTAGCAAGATTGGCAAAGTCCAACTGCAGAGGTAACCTCATACCACTTTGGGATTCAAGGATCTAGCCCTCCTGAATCCAGAGAGGGATCTCTCTATAAATGAGTTAAAAGATGTGATCTTCAAAGGCTGCAATTGTGATATTAGGCTAGTACTATATATATATATATATATATATATATATATATATATATATATATATATATATATATATATATATATATATATACATGTGTGTGTGTGTGTTTTTCATAAAACACAATTGTGACTCATACATTGATTTGTTTCCAAGCACCCAAGCACCCTTGAGATATTTTCATGGTGTTGGGAACACATGGTGTAAGATTGGAAAAGAAAGTACATTCAGAGGTAACATCATGCCACTTTGGGGATTCAAGGATCTAGCCCTCCTGAATCCAGAGAGGGATCTCTCTATAAATGAGTTAAAAGATGTGATCTTCAAAGGCTGAAATTGTGATATTAGGCTAGTTATGAAGAGCATGGGTTTGATTTGTTTGTTTTTGGTTGGGCAAAGACATGATGAAGATGAAAGGCAGTTCAAAATAAAGGGTGAATATGTCTGCAAATGAAGGAATGATTCAGCTGACAGAAAAGGGCAAAGACAGTTTTAACCCATTGGGCTATGGAGTCATAGGAGGATTTAATTGGACAGCAAGATTCAAGAAGGATCCATGGGGCAAGTTACTTATATCAAAGGATCTTTTAAAGTGATTTTATGGAATGAAACAGATAGGAAGTGAAAGACCAAACAAAATGAAGAACAAAGCACAGTCTAAGATCAAGTAAGTACTTTTAAACTAGCTTGCTTTCAACATGTACTTAAGGGGAAACATAAAAGTATTTATGTTGATCAGGTAAGTGCTTTTAAACTAGCCTGCATTGAAGTACTTTCAATCAGAAACATTTAAACAAAACAGTTCGAACTGCTTAAGATCAGGTAAGTGCTTTTAAACTAGCCTGCTTTCAGCATATTCAATAAGGAAACACAGATGATAATCACAAAGAGAAATCTATATCAGGGAAGTACTTTTAAACTAACCTGCATTAATATACTCTAAGGAAAACACAGAGAAGGCTCGTTTTAAAGAGCAATCTAGATCAGGGAAGTACTTTTAAACTAACCTGCATTAATATACTCTTCAAGGAGAACATTCAAATAAAGAAAACATAGAAATAAAGCTTTCAGTAAGAGTAGGGTACCATGGAGGATATATCCTAACTCTATGTTTGCTGCTCTTTATCAGAGAAAGTGAACAGAGTGAAAACATTAAGCAAAATAACAATTAACAGTAAGGAGCACATCACCATTGACACAATTGAGGATTCCATGAATCAGCAGCTTGTATTGATGTTCAAACCAGTTACAATCTGCAAGCCCGGTGGGTCTCTACAGCTTTGAAATTCTCATATCAGCTTGTGTATCTTTCAGTTACAAGACAGGGCATCAGTAGCTTCAGAATAACTATTACATGCATTCAGATTTCCAGAGACCAACATTTTCTCATCTTATATGACAGTATTTATAGAAGAATGAAGAGGTGGGAGGATTTCCCAGGGGTCAAGTATTATCAATTATGCAATTAATGCAATTCCTGGCCTTTGGGAACCAGGCAAGGCATAAGGTGGGAATATAATCGTTTATAACTCTACTTCATAACTCTGTTTGTGTCAGTCGAGGCCAAATGATTGAAAATACCTGCTTCCCGACTGTTCTTCAACTTCCATAATGGTTTTTCCGACAATTAGAGATGAAATTCTTTGATTTGCATTAATTGTTCGGTGATCTTTAATTTCTGCGAGGCTAATGGTGTCTTTTCGAGCTATGGAGGGTTCAATTAGCCTCTTTTTATGGTGGTGGAGGCTTTCTCAGCTTGACATATGTCTTCGTCGTTCCCAAAACACCTTTTAATTAACTTGAAATATGTGTTTTGGTCTTCAAACGTTCTGTTTCTGGTATATTTTGTCTTCAGCACTGATACTCTTTAATGGTGCCCAATTTAACTGCATTTTCTGGTGTGCAGGGCTGCGCAGGGTTATATGGCATCAATGCCTCATGAAACACTGATGAAAATGTGAATTTGCACCCTGTGGCCAATTTCCTTTGACAAATCAAAAGAGGGAGGATCGTCACCCTCATCTTTCGAATTTCCTTCTGAATATAGTGGAAAACGTTAAACCCTGCAAAATACAAATGGAATTTGTGAAATCCTGCGTTTATAGGTTAAACTGCATTGGAGGTTGTGTGGAGGAAGCAGGGTCGTGGGATCATGGAGCGGGGGTGCAGATTGACGGCGGAGATGCAACGGCGGGATGTAATTGGCAAAACCTTTGTAAACCACAAAATATATCATTTTCGACTTTACAAAGGAAAAAAACGTTTTTAAATGAAAGGCAGGGGTATCATATGGTGGGCCTGGCGGGATCGATCGCAAATCGCAAAAGGTGGAAAATGCGATGGAAGATTTATGCGATGGAGACAAAATGTGATATTGCGATTTGCAATGAGCATTGGGGAAAAATGCGATTGGAGTGATCGCATCACAAATATTTGCGATGCGATCAGATCACATCGCAAATATTTGCGATGGATCAAACTGTTTAAACAACGAACCATGCGATTTGTGATATGCGATGGATCGCATCGCAGAAACTTGCGATGAGCTTTTTTATATAAAACCACGATTCTGCGATTTGCGATCTGCGATGAGCGCTTCTAGAGTTAGCGCTTGGTTTTCTATGCATTTTTCATGGTTTTTCAATGGAAATGGGGGTTATGGCAAAGCTAAAGAGTGAGTCTTTTAACTTTGTAAAAGTGTTTTTTCATGACGGAAAAAGAAGAAATCATGAAAACAAAGGGAATTTTATGGAGGAAAAGGGGAGCAGATAAAGGTTTGACAAGGGGAAAAATGAAGGTCTTGCAGCAGTCTTTTTTATGAAATCAACAGAATTTCTGAGTATAACAATGGGAATAGTAAGTGAAGATTTGGGACAGAGGCATGACGCCTTAAAGAGACTTCAAGAGCCAACAATTTTTAGTGATAAAATTTGTTTCTTGGAGGCTCCAAAAAGTTTTAGCCAGTGGCTCCACTTGGGGGATGGTGCCTTCTTGAAGGCATCAAGAATTCAGACTTGATCCTCTGGGAGGCTGATCAGTTGCCTCATCCATTGTTCTCTCTGGGATTCCAACTTGTGCCTAATCCATTGGGCTGCCCTTCCTTTGTTGGATGATCTGGCTTTGAAAACATTTTTAGCAGCTATGAAAACAATGGACTTTCATCAATACAAACTTTCTACCTACCCAATCCTACTGATCTAACATTTTTTTCTTCATCAGAGTGCACTTGGATTGGCAAACTCTTTTCACAACATTTTATTCTTTTGAATGCATAAAAACTAATCTAATTCTACTCCTTATTTCTCCCTGAACTCAGATTAAACAGTTGAGCTCATATATTTCTCTACCTAATCTACTATCTGTTGGGATTAAGCTGTCCAACAGACTTTCATTCTTTAAATTCTACAACAAAAATTTAAAAACAGTCAAGTCAAGATTAAGTTGTTTGACTTGCTGTGATCTATGGCATAAAAACAAGCTGCACATAGACATTATTTTGCATGAATTTAAACAAAAACTGAAAGTTTTAAGATCTGAAATTTCAAAGCAGTTCCTCCATCTTTTTACAGCTCTATTTTGAATTCTGTTTGAGCTATCCTTTCTTTTCCTCAGGTTCAGATTTTGAGTTGATTAGAACCAGATTTTCATTCTTCTTTGACTCAGAATTTGAAACATATTTGAGTCATTCTTCTTGGAAGCTTAGGTTCAGGTTTTGAGCATGTTTGAACCTTTGATTTCTATCCTAACCTATCTACTGATAAGCCAAGATTAAACAGTTTGGCAAATCAAATTCACTATCCTATCAGCAGTAAATTTAAAACTAGTTAGTCAAGATTAAACTGTTTGACTAACTAGGAGTATGTTTTTCAGGAGTGGCATTTGAGCTTGCACACTTTCAAAATTATTTCTCTTTTTGCATGGGGCTCTGCCTTTATTGTTTTTACAAGCTGCCCTCTTTTCGTTCTTTTCTTTGTTTTTGTATATATATATTTTTTTCTTTTTTTTCTTTTTTTTGTGAAACTGAATAAAGCAATGATATTTATAATGGAAATGAAAGCTTTAAAATCAGACTCAGCAGTAGTAGTGTTTAAGGACCCTGCCGTTGACAGGACCCCCAAACAGATCTGTGCCATCTAGCTCTTGCAGAAAATAGGCATTAGGACCAATGGTGGACTGAATGATGTAAGGGCCTTGCCACAAACTATCAAACTTGCTATGTTTTCCCTTCTCCTCTCTTCTGGAGTCCCATCTGAGTACCTTATCTCCAATGCTGAAATCACAAGCCTTTGTTCTTTTGTCAAACAACTTCTTTATATTTTCTTGCACCTTTTGAGCTCTGCTGTAAACCTCTTCTCTTGTCTGCTGGAGATGTATTGTCTCATTGATCCTCCTTATCATGCTGCGTTCTTCTGACTGTATTTCTTGGACTAATTTGATCAGTGGTACACCCAGGCTGGTAGGAAATACTGCATCTGCTCCATAAACAAGTTGGTAAGGGGACATTCCAATGGATTTCTTTGTGGTCAATCTGTCTGCCCACAGAGCATGCACTAAATTTTTATGCCATGATTTTTTATTTTCCTCCAGCATCTTCTTGATGATAGTCACCAAAATTTTATTTGATGATTCAGCTAACCCATTACCTTGAGGGTAATAAGCAGTAGAATGACCAAGTGTAATCTGATACCTGTGACAAAACTCAATCATTTTTTTAGAACAAAAAGCAACAGCATTATCAGTAATAATCTTTCTAGGGCATCCGAATCTAGACAAGATATGGTCTTCAAGGAATTTTATAATGACAGAATTTGTGGCATTCCTAGAAGGGATGGCTTCAATCCATTTTGTGAAGTAGTCAGTGGCTGTGAGAATCCATTTGTGTTGGGCAGATGAAGCAAGATGGATTTCTCCTATGAAATCTAGGCCCCATTGTTGGAAAGGAGCTTCAACAATGATAGGTTGTAATGGTAAGGGAAGGAGCTTTATTTTGCCCTCGAAGATTTGGCATTTATGACAGGCAACTATCATTTTATGGATATCTTGGAAGAGGGTGGGCCAGTAATAGCCAGCTCTAAGGATTTTATTGGCCGTGGTTTTCCAATAGAGATGACCTCCACACTCTCCCTCATGGAATTCATGCTTGATCCTCTCTGCATCCACTTCAGGCAAACATTTAAGTAATAAACCATTAGCAGTTTTCCAATACAAACATTCATTTAAAATGCAATAGTTCCTAGCTTTCAACTTTAAAAACCTTGCCTTTGTTTTTGATAAATCAGGAGGAGCATTAAGATTTGTAAGTACATACAAGATGTTAGCATACCAAGGTGAGTTTTGGAACTGCTCTTCCACAGTGGGAGCAGATAATTCTTCCTGTTCATCCAAGGCATCTACCATGTTAATGTCAAGGGCTTGTAGATTAGATTCAGCCATTAATTGAGCTAAGCCCTGACCTTTAATGAGTTTTGTGGGTTTGATCTCCAAATCATACTCTAGGATTGCAGCAATCCATTTGCCCCTCTTTCCATCTGGGTCTTGAGATAGTATGTCTTTTACCACTATGTTAGGCACATAAGCAATGGTGTGGGAATGAAGAATATACACCCTGAAGTCCTTTAAGGCCTTTACCAAAGCATAGGCTTGTTTTTCCATTATGTTATATTTCAAGGGTGCATCTCTTAAAGCCTTGCTGAAAAAAGCAATAGGTTGTTCCTGTCCCTCTGAGTTTTTCTACAATATGACTGCAGCCACTGTATGTTCTGAGGCAAAGGAAAAAATAAGGAAATCTTTTGAAAAGTCTGGGCTGATCAAGACTGGTGCCCGGGTGAGTGCATGTTTTACCAATTCGAAGGATTTTTTGGCTTCTTCAGTCCATTTTACTCCTACACTCTTTTTGAGCATATTAGTCATGTTCCTAAGGAGCTCTGCTAAGTTGGGAAGGAACCTCCTCAAGAAGTTAATCTTTCCAATAAAGGACTGCAGTTATTTTATGTTCCTTGGGTGGCTAATCTGTAGTATTCCCTCAACTCTTTTTGGATCTATTTTAATTCCCTTTTCTGATATAATATGGCCAAGGAGTTTACCCTCCTGTAGGCCAAATACTGTCTTTTTGGGATTTAAAGATAGCCCAAATCTCCTGCATTTTTCAAAGACCTTCCTTAGATGTTTAAGGTGCTCTTCATCGGTTTTGGAATAAACTGTTATGTCATCAAGGTAAATTACAATGAAGTGCCCTATTTCTTCTGAAAATGCAATGTCCATGGCCCTTTGGAAAGTGGCCCCAGCATTCATTAGTCCAAAAGGCATCTTCACATACATGAAAGTGCCCCAAGGAGTGGTGAAAGCTATTTTGAGTTGGTCTTCAGGGAGTACTAAAACTTGGTTATATCCTGAAAAACCGTCTAACAGAGAAATCCTCTTTGAACCAACTACCTTCTATAGAATGTGTTCCATTTTGGGCAGAGGATAATTGTCTTTTAGGGAGGCTCTGTTAAGGTTTCTGAAATCAATGCAGAGTCTTATTTCTCCTGTCTTTTTCCTCACAGCTACAAGATTAGAAACCCAATCTGAAAACCTCATAGGCACAATGATTCCTGCCTCATACATTTTCTTGATTTCCTTTTCCACTAGAGGCAGTTGTATTGGATTAATTTGACGCAGTTTTTGCTTAAAGGGTTTTTGTTTTTCTCTCAAAGGAATATTCTGCTGGATGATATCTGTATCATAGGCTTTTAAGTCTTGATAGCTCCAGGCAAACACATCGACAAAGTCTTTAAACAAGTCAATGTATTTCTTTTTGATGTCTGACGGCAAGGACCTAGCTAATTTAATTATTTTGGGCTGATCCTCAGTGCCTATGTTGCATTCTTCGACCTCAGACTCTGTATATTCCACTGTGGGTTTCTTTTCCACGTCGTTATAATCAAACATGTCTTCTAATGGTGCTAGCCCCCTAGGTATGTTCTTGTCCTTTGCTGACAATACCTCAATGTCTTCATTTTCTGTGTCCTCGTATTCTTTAGTATGAGTTTCGAGTTTGTTAGTTAACATGTTGATTTCTACGGGACGAGATGCTTCTTCTTCTTTAGGGGGTTGTTCGTTTAGGCAGTCTTCATCGGATTTAGAATCTGAATCAGATGATTCAAACTCATTCTTGCCAAGCAGGAAATCCTCTATCTGTTTGTCGTCCTCAAAGACCTGCCAATATTTTTTATTATCAGGCACGGCTGGTCTAAATTTCATCTGAGTTGTGCAGTCTTTAGTTTCATATGGGGCTAAGCATGTCCTAGCGGCAAAGGCTAAATTGTGTGCGGCAATATTTCGTTTTCTTGGGACAAAAATCAATTTGGACTCCTCAAAAGTTTTCAAAAGATCGATGACATCATTTCGATAGGCTCTAAGTCTGGGATGGTTTGCATTATACTCCCCATTGACTTGCCTAATCACTAACTCTGAATCCCCATGGACATTGATTCTTCTGGCTCCTAACTCTTTCAACAGATGCAAGCCTAAGATAAGAGCTTCATACTCGGCGATGTTGTTAGAACACTGAAAGTTTAATTTGCAGGAAATGCATTCTGTGTGATTGTTTTCAGTGTTAGTAATCCAGACACCCGCACCAGCAGTGCTCTTAGTGCATGACCCGTCAAAGTACATAGTCCACAGAGGACTGTTTTCGGTTTCATCCTGGTTAGTGCCCTCGTCAACTAACGTGCTCTCTGATTGTTGTTGAAAATCGACACTTAGTTGAATTGGTTTCGAGTTCTTAGGTTTTTCGTTGTGTCGAAGGTTGTTGTCTTGATTTTCAAGTTTTAAGGGCGATGGGCAGATGTCCCATGGCTCAAGATCTTTGTTTGGTTTACTAATGCCTTGACATGTATCAAACTGTTTTGACATTTCTGAGTTGTGTTTCTCTTTCTCGCCATCGGCAATCAATCCTGTTAAAGTGACTGATTCAGTAAGTGTGTCATCATTATGTTCTATTCTGAGATCTAGAAGATGTTGTGCTGGATCTTGTTCCTCAAGATTTTCATGGAGTTGAAGGAGAGGGGCAGTTTTTTGTTTGTCATCTTGGCTATGTTCATTCAGGTGGGTTGTTTCAATGCATTGTTCGAAGGTTTCTATCTCGTTTTCTTCCGTCTCTAGAACTACATTCATTTCTAGATTTTTGGTTTCTAACCATTCGGCTGAGTCGCTGTCTTCTAGCTCTGGCTTATTTGAAGGTTCATCATTATAAAGGATAAATGAATCCAGGTCAGTATGGACAGAGTAAATGGGGGAATTTTCAGGCTTCTCTGGGCTACTGACCATGAATTTCAAGTGTGCCTCTCTGTATAGTCTTCTAAGTTGGCTAAAGACAGGGATAGAAGCATATGTTCCATCCATCTGCATTGTACCTTGCAGCTTGGCACCCCATGATCTTGATAACAACATGCCATACTTAGGGGGCACATCAGCCACTACAACATCCATAACCATGCACTTGGCTGGGATTTGAGTCAAACTCACACAAAGGTCTTTGATTAGGCCAAGGCATTTCACTCTGCTAGAGTCAAAAGAATATAAGTCCTTGTAAGGTCGAGTTATTTCTAGCCCTAGCCTTTCCATTATCACTTTTGGCATAAGGTTGTGTGAGGCTCCAGAGTCATGCATAACATTATGCAAGATTTTGTCATGGACATTTAGGCTGACATAGAAAGGGGGTACTACCCCTTCTTGAAATTTACCTTCAATTTTAGGACCAAAAATAAGCTCTGGCTGGTCATCATTAAAATTGACTGTGTCATTACTGTCCTCAATATTTAAAGCCTTCAGAATTTGGGCTCTATATGCATGCTGGGTAGCTAACTCAGTCAAAGGAACAGAGATTTTGATCTTTGAAATTTCTTGCCCTAGGCTGAAAGGAATTTGACTCTTTAAAGTGCTGGTTTCAGTCTTATTAGCTGTCAATTTCTCAGCAACATCAGTTTGCTGACTTGTTCTATTTACACTTGACAAAATGGTTTTCACAGGAGTACTAGCTGAGATGTTAGTACTACTAATGTCTGCACTTTGTTTTTCATTGTTTTGAGTGCTTTTCTCTTTACCTTTATCAGAATTCTCAGTCACTGTTTTATCCTTCTGTTTGACAACTTTAGGCTTAGTTACAGGGCTGTTTTGTGAAGATTTGTCAGAGGTTTTGGAGTTGGGGGTTTGTTGACTAGTTTTGCTTCTGAGGTCATATTCTTTTTGAGACTCTATGACAACATTTTGCATGTCTTGATAATAATTTTCATCATCATCTCTTGTGTCAACATGAGGTGTATATAGTCCTTGTGTTCTATCATAATGAATCTCATAGTCATCATTATCTACCCCTAACATGTTGACATCCTCTTCCTCTGTTATCTCATCTGTTTCCTCAACCTCACTTATGAAGTTTTGATGAAAGGGAGGGGTGATCTGTTGGTCATCTTCCCTAAGTCGGTTTGGAGGTTGATTTCTTCTAAAATTCTGGCCCTGGTTCTGGTTTCTGTTCTGAGAGGCGGTTTGGTTTTGAATGGCTTGTGTTCTCTCAAGAATGCTCATTTTCTTCATCATTTCCTCCATCATTTTCTCCATTTTTGAGTTTGAAGTGGAAGGTGTGGACTCATCTCTAAAAGATACTCTCTTCTCAGCCTTCATTCTTGCTCTCTTCTCCATTAAATTGACTTCCACAGAAAGAGCACCCCTTTGCATATCTTCAAGAGTTGCAAAGTCTCTCTCTCTTAGCGAATAGGTCATATCAGAGTCAAACCCTTCAGGAAATTTGTTTAAAGCTGAGCCCTGTGGAGGTTTTAGTTCTGGGGGAAGTGCATTATAGATACTGTTGAATCTAGTACAATAAGCTTGTACACTTTCCCTAGTGTTTCTATGGAGGTTGTTGTAATCAGCAAGGATTTGAAGGGGATTTTTCTTTACCTCCCATTTTTTAAAAATGTTTGATGGAAGGCTTGGAGATCATTGATACTATGGGGGGCTAGAATGTTTGATGGAAGTCTTGGAGATCATTGATACTATGGGGGGCTAGACCTTTGAACCATTTTCTTACTTCTCCCCCCAGACTTTGAGCAAAGAATCTAAGCTTGACAGAATCATTATCAATTTCATTTCTGTCAAAGTAGTCATTCATCTTATCCACATGTTGTGATGCAGTTGTAGCATTGTTATCATCATATAATGGAATTTTGGACTGATAGTCCTGTGGAAGATTGACTAGGGGTACAGGAAGCACTAAGGGGGCATACCATGCAGCCATGGCAGGTGGTGTAGGTGGATTTACAAGAGGGACCGTAGGCTGGAGTGGAGTGGTTTAGACAGTGGATGTAGGGTGAGTGGAAGTAGATGGACCAGGAATAGATTGTTGAGTTGATCTTGGATGAGAGAGACCTAGGTTGTTAAGGAAATGTAAGTCAGGAGGTGTGGTTTCTCTACCACAAGGATGTTCACTTGTCTTAGGAGATGAAAGTGAAGACTCCGAATCTAACTGATCTAAATCGCCAAGAGACCTGGTTCTAAAGGAATTTACTAGGTCATCTTGTGATTGTTGTAGAGCTGAAAGATTTTCTGGGACAGAATTAGCTCTCAGGGGTGATTTGAAAATAGTTGATAATTTAATCCTAGGAGACTTCTGAAGGATGCTTTCTGGGTCATCAACTATTTCAGGTGGATCTGGGTCAGGATGGGCTCTAGTGTGAATCTTTCTAGGAGCCACTATGCTGTATTTTTTAGACCCTAATAACAAGAAAAGTTCAACCAGGTATGACAATCTCTGAGAGGTTAACTAATATGTTTTACACAAATTTCAATCCTATAGTCCTCTGACTGAGTTTGAAGGATAGTATAGCGATGAGGTTTCTTCCCAGTGGAGTCTTAAGGTCTGTTCAGGATTGTGGAGTCGCCAAGTGGAAGTTTTTAGCTCCTTTTCAGAGGTAAAAGGTTTTATGGTCCACTACCATGTTTATTAGATACCAATCTGAAATATTTTGGGTTTTCTGAGTTATTGTGGTTGTATGGAAACTAAAGAGTTTATAAAAGCTGGCCAAGCAACTATGAACTCAAAAAGGTCCCCAGTGGAGTCGCCATTATGTTAGCACCCTGTAATTAGCAAGATTGGCAAAGTCCAACTACAGAGGTAACATCATACCACTTTGGGATTCAAGGATCTAGCCCTCCTGAATCCAGAGAGGGATCTCTCTATAAATGAGTTAAAAGATGTGATCTTCAAAGGCTGTAATTGTGATATTAGGCTAGTTATGAAGAGCATGGGTTTGATTTGTTTGTTTTTGGTTGGGCAAAGACATGATGAAGATGAAAGGCAGTTCTAAATAAAGGGCGAAAATGTCTGCAATGAAGGAATGATTCAGTTGACAGAAAAGGGCAAAGACATTTTTAACCCATTGGGCTATGGAGTCATAGGAGGATTTAATTGGACAACAAGATTCAAGAAGGATCCATGGGGCAAGTTACTTATATCAAAGGATCTTTAAAGTGATTTTATGGAATGAAACAGATAAGAAGTGAAAGACCAAACAAAAGGAAGGACAAAGCACAGTCTAAGATCAAGTAAGTACTTTTAAACTAGCTTTCTTTCAACATGTACTTAAGGGGAAACATAAAAGTATTTATGTTGATCAAGTAAGTGCTTTTAAACTAGCCTGCATTGAAGTACTTTCAATCAGAAACATTTAAAAAACAGCTCGGACTGCTTAAGATCAGGTAAGTTCTTTTAAACTAGCCTGCTTTCAGCATATTCGATAAGGAAACACAGATGATAATCACCAAGAGCAATCTAGATCAGGGAAGTACTTTTAAACTAACCTGCATTAATATACTCTAAGGAAAACACAGGGAAGGCTCGTTTTAAAGAGCAATATAGATCAGGGAAGTACTTTTAAACTAACCTGCATTAATATACTCTTTAAAGAGAACATTCAAATGAAGAAAACATAGAAGTAAAGCTTTCAGTAAGAGTAGGGTACCGTGGAGAGTACATCCTAACTCTATGTTTGCTGCTCTTTATCAGAGAAAGTGAACAGAGTGAAAACATTAAGAAAAATAACAATTAACAGTAAGGAGCACATCACCATTGACATAATTGAGGATTCCATGAATCAGCGGCTTGTATTGATGTTCAAACCAGTTACAATCTGCAAGCCCGGTGGGTCTCTACAGCTTTGAAATTCTCATATCAACTTGTGTATCTTTCAGTTACAAGACAAGGCATCCGTAGCTTCAGAATAACCATTACATGCATTCAGATGTCCAGAGACCAACATTTTCTCATCTTCTATAGCAGTGTTTATAGAAGAATGAAGAGGTGGGAGGATTTCCCAGGGGTCAAGTATTATCAATTATGCAATTAATGCAATTCCTGGCCTTTGGGAACCAGGCAAGGCATAAGGTGGGAATATAATCGTTTATAACTCTACTTCATAACTTTGTTTGTGTCATTCGAGGCCAAATGATTGAAAAGACCTGCTTCCCGACTGTTCTTCAACTTCCAGAATGGTTTTGCCGACAATTAGAGATAAGATTATTTGATTTGCATTAATTGTTCGGCGATCTTTAATTTCTGCGAGGCTGCTGGTTTCTTTGGAGCTATGGAGGGTTCAATTAGCCTCTTTTTATGGCGGTGGAGGCTTTCTCAGCTTGACAGATGTCTTCGTCGTTCCCAAAACACCTTTAATTAACTTGAAAATCCATGTTTTGGCCTCAAACTTCCTTCGATATCTATGTCTCTGCTCTATACTCTTTGACTAGCGCCTCAATTTAATTATGTTTTCAAGACGTAGGGGTGTGCAGTAGTCAAAATGACATCAATGACCTGCGTAATTCACCGATAAAGTGTAAATATAAACCTTGGAAATGATTTTTAGTGAACTTAAGACAGAGGATCACAATTTCTACTTTGTGGTTTCTTCAAAATGGCGGAAAAATCATTTGAAACCCGCAAAATACAAACAATTTGTTATAAAATCCTCGCGTATTTCGATTGACTACTTAGGTGGCGGTGGAAGAAGCATGGCCGTTGGATGGCCGCATCCGACTCGCCGGGATTAATTGAGAAATGGTCGATAGGCATGGAGGAATCGTTGGATCTCGAGTGGGAGCGTATCAACCAAGGAAAATGCAACAAGGTGTTGTAATGGGCAAACCTTAAACAACAGACGATGAAACATTGAAATTTACAAAGGAAAAAGGCATATTTCATATGAATGGCGGGGTTTCGTACGGTGGCCCAATGACTGATCGCAAATCACAAATGGAAACGCGATGGCGGATTATGCGACTCGAGGGAAAATGCGATATTAAGTATGGGCGCCCGATTGCGGCCGTTGGGCGCATGGAGGAACATATGACTAAGGTGTTATATAGGCATGATCACAATGTTAAAAATTTCAATTTTGCGATGGTCTTTCAATCAACCCATCGCATTTTCTCGATCGCGATTTATGATAGATCGGCACACGATATTTGCGTAAGGAAGACTTAAAACCGCAATTTGGACCTCGCGATCTCAGCTTGCGATAAACACCAAAGGGTTAGGACTCTGGTTCCGTGGTGTGGCGATGTGAGCAGGGCAAGCGAAAGACTCAAGCGAAAGGCTTAAGTCCCATATATGAAAAATATGATTTTTGAAGGATTTTTCAAAGCGAAATGGAAGTTTTTAGAGTTTTCGATAAGGCAAAGAAGAATCTTCGAACCTCATAAAAGAGTTTTGATGAAGTTATTGAAGAAAGGGAAAAAGTTGGATTTTATGGGGAAGAAGGGGTTAAAATGAGGCTAATTTGTCAAGAAGAAAGGAAGGAAAAGGGTTTGCGCAGATTAAGCTCATGGATTTTGGCAAGAATTTCGGTAGTTTGAAAGAGATCGTAAGTGAAGTGCTTAGACAAGGGCATAAGATCATCCGCAAGCTTCAAGAGATAACTTTTTGCAATGAAAAATGTTTCTCAAGGCTGAAAATGTTTTGGCCAAATTTTCGATAGACCAAAATTTATAGTGGCCAACATGACGATGTAAGGACCAAGCCATAATGGTTGGAGTGTTTCTGCCCCCAAGAGGTCGTGTTTCTGATCATAAAGTAGAACTAGATCGCCCTCTTGGAAAGAACAAGGCTTGACAGATTTGTCGTATTGAGCCTTGACTCGGCGCTGGTGAGCTTCGAGTGCTAGTGTAGCATCTCGGCAAGTTTCGTCCAAATGATCAAGTGAGAGCAAGCGCTCTTCTGTGGCGGTGGTGCCGAGCAGGAGTTCAACGGCAAGTTTGAGTGATGGAATTTCGCACTCGATTGGAAGCACTGCCTCTAGGCCGAAAGCAATTTGGAATGGTGTGAAGCCTGTGGCAGTTTTGACTAACATTCGGTATGCCCATAACGTGGAATACAACTTCCGATGCCAAGTGGTTTTATGGCTTCCGACCAATCTCCGAATCATGGTTTTGAGGATGCCATTTACGGCTTCGACTTGACCATTAGCTTGAGGGTAATAAGACAAAGAATGATCTTGACGGAAACCTAGCATGGATGTTAATTCGGTCATCATATGATTCTGAAAGTGAGATCCATGATCTGTGACAATCGATAGGGGTACGCCGAACCGACATATTACCTGGTTAAATAGGAAGAGAGCGGCGGTTTCGCCATCGGCCTTGAAAGTGGGAAGGGCTTATGCCCATTTCTTAAAATAGTCGACCGCAACCACGATGTAGTTGTGTCCATTTTCCGAAGTGGGATTGCAGGTGACGAATTCAATTCCCCATTTAGCGAAAGGACCAATGGAGATAACCGGGTGAAGGGGGGCAGGATGAGCGCACATTTTCTTTGTGAAAATTTGACATGGATGGCACTTCTGGACTGCTGCAATACAGTCTTTAAAAAAAGTGGGCCAATAGTAACCTGCACGCAAGATTTTTTGGGCAGTAGCTATGCCCGAAAGATGACCACCACATGCCCCGGCATGGCAGTTGTTCAAAACGCGTTCCGCCTCATCTAAAGTGAGACAACGTCGGAGAATGGTATCAACACCACGGCGATATAGTGTATCATTTAGCACAAGGTAGTGCTTTTCTTGGTGGCGGATACGACGACGGTCGTCGGACGTGAGAGTTGGGCGGAAACGTTGGGTTTGTAGGTAGACCAAAATGTCTCCATACCATGGGTCCGAAGAATTGGCCAAGTACACAGATTCATCAGGAAATGGATCGTGAGCCACTTCTGCTGGGTCAATTCTGAGAAGATCCGATAATAATTCGGCGAAGACGAGGGATTTCTTTGCTTTGGCAGCCGTGAAAAATAAATCAAATTGCTGGAGGATTACGATCCATTTGGAATATTTTCCTCCAATAATTTTTCTAGACAAGATATGTCGCATGGGGTTCTCCAAAGCAATGATCGTAGTCTGTCGCAGCAATATATAGTGTCGGAGTCGGGTGATGGCAAAAAATACTGCCAGAGAAAATTTCTCCACATGTGAATAACGTAATTCAGGTCCGATTATACCTTTGCATAAATAGTATATCACATGTTCACTGTCATCATCGTGTACTTGAACCAAAACCATTCCAAGTGAGGATGGTGAGGCTGCCAGGTAAAGGAGAAAGTCGCATGAGTAATCGGGGGCACTAAGGAGTGGGGCTTAAACAAGTGCGTATTTTAAAGCATCAAATGACCATTGAGCTTGGTCATCCCACAAATATAGTGTTCCTTTATTCAATAATCGCATGAATCCTTTCGTCATCTCGGCATAGTTAACGATGAAACGACGCAAAAAGTTTGTCTTCCCTTGCAAACTTTGGAGTTGAAGGATGTATTGTGGTGCCGGCAATTCAACAATCGCCTTAACCTTATCGAGATCAACCCTAATCCCATGCTTGGAGACAATAAAACCTAACAGACGCCTTGACTCGACCATAAATACGCATTTATGAGGATTCAAACGTATATTGTAGAATTTGCACCTAGCAAAAATTTCTCTTAAATGAGCAAGGTGATCTCGTCACTTCTTGGAATGGGCAGGAAGGTCATCCAAGTAAGCCTGTACAATATGTCGAATGTCATGAAAAGCGTAGTCCATAGCCCGCTGAAAATTTTCTCCAGAATTCTTCAGACCGAATGGGAGTTTTCGATAAGCAAAATTGCCCCAAGGACAGATGAAAGCAGTTTTATGCTGGTCATATTTTTTGATCGCAATCTGGTTATAGCCCGAGAATCCATCCATGAAGGAAAAAGATTCACATCCGGCCCAATCGTCGAGAATTTGATCAATGAACGATGTAGGATAATTGTCTTTAGGACAAGCGGCATTCAGATCGCGATAATCGATGCAAACTCGAATGGTGCCTTGTTTTTTATCAACGGGAACCGGATTGGAAACCCATTCCGTTAAAGGAATGGGATAGATGAAACCAGCATTCAAAAGTTTTTCGACTTCAATCTTGATGGCGGCTGCTTTGCGCGGGTGGACAGGTCTGAGACGTTGCCGAACAGGTTTGGCATTATCATAAATCTTGATTTCGTGCTCGACAATAGAAGGGTCTATGTCGGGCATTTCGTCATAAGACCAAGCAAACACATCGCGGAATTCCTTAAAAAGGGATGTGAAGCATGCAATTTCCTCTGGATTGCAATCGGCTCCAATCTGAATATTTTCCACGATACCCGTTTTGACCGAGATATCAATGAGCATTGTCTTAGAAAGATTACCCATGTTCCCTTCTGAATCGATAGTTTGAACAGTCGTATAAGCAGAGGGAACCACCTTAGGTTGGTCAAAGGATGGGATTTCAGTTTTTATCGCCTCCGAGTCAATCATCGAAGCGCGATGGTGAAACTCTCCCCAAGGTCATTCTTCTAGAGACATGATCTCTCGAATAGCTTCGTCTGTAGGCAAGACTTCATTGAGGAGATCCTTAGAGAGAACAGTGATGGGAGGGAGGTTTGTACCTTCGGTCGAAACCATAGCAGTAGACAGTTCGGATGGCTTGATAAGCCAACTCGGCCGGTGAAAGCAGCATCTGATCTCCATAGGAATCAATGTATGAAGGTGCGAGGATGATCCATGGGTCGATAGAGCCATCCAAAGTGGTGGATATCATTGCAATTGTGTTTGGCATCAATGGCGGCGGGAGAGGAAAACAACCCAGTAGGGAAGATGCCTTCAGAAGACCGGTACTGATACTAACGTAAGATTCAGGAAAGCCTCCTATTATGGGTACAGTGCTACTTGGTAACGTGGCATAATCAGGGGTGCAGAAGGATAGCTGGTCCACTGTGACTATTTTCCCATCCAATGGAAATAGGATGAGTCGGAAGACCGAAGACACAATGGCAGTCATGGCATAAGACCAACTGCGACCAAGTAATAGATTATAGTATAGATGGCACTCTATGTCTTCAACGTCCACGTTTACCGTTTTCCCACTCAGAGTGATGGGAAAGCTAGCAAGGTATCCTTTTGGGAGGAAAGTGTGGCCATCGAAAGCTTTGAGGGAATTCGATGGCGGGGTGAGGGTAGGAGAACCTAAATTGAGCCAGCAAGCTTGTGACATAACACAGGTCGAAGCACCTTCGTCTATGACAGTGCGATGGATTGGTCTCCCTTTCGACACAACCTACACCTGGAATGCGAGTTGGTGTGAGAGGCGAGGTTTAGCCTTTTCCATATCAAAGATAGCTAGCATGGAATCCTGGGGGTCTATTCCACCAATGGTCGAAAGCAAGGCTTTCCTTTGTGCTGGACAGGTTTGTAATACTTCGAGAGCAGACATAGCTGACGGTGCCTGTGCCAAATCTTCTACAATGTTGTATTTTTGGGTTGCACGTGCAGAGGTGTTATGAGTCGTGCGTCGAAGTGTCCCTTTCGGGGGACAAATCACGGGGTCAGCAGTAGGCCGTTCGATATGCAAATCGTTTGGCGGCGGTGGATTTGAACTAGTACCAGGTTCTTGAGCATCTATGGTAGGGTTTCCATAAAGCTTGGCTCGAGTTTGAAGGTCAACACTCTCAATGCCATAAATGGTAGATGGTCCTTCACCGGAAGGATATGAACCACCATTTCTCTGTTGATGGGGTTGTGGCGGATTTTCAACCATGTGTTGATGTTGCTGTTGTTGATTAGGGAAAGGATTATGAAGAACGGCAGGTGTTCGCCCAGAATCCTTGTTGGCAATAAAATCGGTGCATTCCTGCAGCTGAGGACATTTGTATGTCAAGTGGTCCTCCGCATAGATTTTGCAAGGAAATTTCATGGGTTTATCCTTCCCTTTGTCATTTTTGGCAGCGTTTTTCTGATTAGTGTTATTCTGATTATCCGACTGCTCTTCCGAAGAAGATGACTTTTTCTTGTTCTTCTTATTTTTCCCACTAGGTTTTTGTGAGTTTTGCACCATATTTACCTTAGCGGTGGGAAGAGTAGTCGTTTGGTGAGGGGCGGTGGCAGCCGAAGATGGCTGGGAGGTTTTCCCCCGAGACTGTTTTGTGGCTATGCCGGAGATCGTGCCAATGAGACCATCGGCATGAGCTCCGGTTTTCTGAGTAGCCGTAGGATTTGGGTTGCCAGGGGCATGGGGGAGCAAATCATACAGCGTGCCAGATTGCGAATAGATTAAATCTAAATGCTGGGCATGGCGGATGCATTGATCTTCTGTAACCGCACCAGAAAGGCCAATGTCTTTAGCTATGTGGGGTAAGAGAGACTTGCAAAACCAATTGGCTAAGAGATGATCTAGAATTGGCGCTTTGACTAGCCTCCTCCTACGTCTCCATTCATGAATGTGATCGGAGATGTGGGTGGCGGTGTCTTGGCGGAGCGAGGTTAATAGTTCCGTTCCGGTCTCAAATCTAATTGGTAGTTGGAAGTTCTTTAGAAACTCCGTTGCTAAAGCACCAAACGTATTGATGGTGGCGCGTGGTAATTCAATGTACCACTTGGCAGCATTGCCTGTAAGTGTGCGGGGAAACAGTCGAAGTCGGACACTATCATCTACCATGGAATTGGATATAGACCATAGGTGAAAGGTAGTGATGTGTGCGGCTGGGTCGTCCCCTTGTTTCCCGTCGAACTTCGGGATGTCGGAAGGAATCTTATGCGGTACTGGAGGCCAAAGCGGGTTGTGATTGATGGGATCGTTAGTCAGTTTATGGATATCGGGGATGTCCAAAGCTGCCAAGAATGGAAATTGTGGATTTTCCCCCGAATCTAACCAAGGCAGTATGGGCTGACTATTTAGACCATAGGGTCCACCCATCAATGTGTTACCAGGAGGATAAGTAGGACTTTGGTAAAAAATTCCTATAGGCGGAGGAGTAGGGACATACTGCTGCTGTCCATAGGGCATGTTGTATTGCAGGGCGGACTGTTGGTTGCCCCCAGTATAAAAGTGCCCTCCCATTCTAGATGGAGGTTGGGGTTGGTTAGTCCAAATGGATGCAATAGAGTTTCCCGGAGGCATGCTACTACTTGCATAGTTTGGCAACGGCATAGACCCTACACCTATATTTGAACCACTTAAGGGAAGAGTATTAACAATAGGTTGTCCTATTTGTCCTAAGGATTGCAGAGGAAGTGAAATGTTCCCTGCTACCTGCATGCTGGTGACACTGCCCCCTGGCATAGAGGCCAATGGGTTTGAACTTAGCAGAGGGTTCCAACCGAAAGGGTTGCTAAAAGGTACCGAAGTAGTCATACTCGTGGGAGGAGCTCCCGTGGGTCCCAACGTGGTCATGGTAGGAGTAGATGCCGAAGGGTTCGGCAAGATACTGACAGTTTTGATGACCATAGGGTTGGGAGTAGGTATATGTTGACTACTGGGGTTACCCAGTGATGGCATAGAACTGACCACCGATGGGGAGGATGGTGGCGAACCTGGGATGGTTGCCATTGGCATCGACCTTGTGGATGCCGGTGGTGAAATGGATGTTGGTGCGGCCGAAGACATATCTTGGCGTGGTGGAATATGAATTATCACAAGCCCCAATGGATCAGTGAGCGGAGGATTATAATGAGGTACAACCCCTTCAGTGAAAGGGTCCTCCGGAAATTCTGGATGATATGAGGCTATGTGATAATCAAGATTAGTCAGTGGAGACTGCTCTTCCGTAGAAGGCACAGGGTCACCAAGGTTCAGTTCTTCCTCAATAGTTAGAGGAGGTATACCTTGCTGTCATCTAGACAGACGGCGTGGGTCGGGGGACTCCACAGTGACCTGCTTAATTTTAAAATTTTTTAATAAATCGTGATGTATTATAAAGTCTCAATGACAGTAACCACACACCTAAAAAATAAAAAAAAATCTCTAAAATCAATCAGCAAGTAGCCAGAATAGGGTGCCCTGTCTGAGTACTACCGTTCGCTGGTGATGAAATCCAGTATCACAATAGTATACAGAGAGGGTTGGTCGAAAGTACAGTTACGGTCACTCTAGAGCTTCGCTCGAACCTCAGACGATAGGTGTAAGCACTCTCGTGAAGACGAGTACCCTCCTAAAGACCGAAGACAGAGTGGGTCCATCTGTTTCAGGTACCAAGACAGCCCGTCCCAGTCACCTTGTGTAAGTCCCTAAAAATTATGGCCACTAAGGATACCTCAAATCACAGACATCATCAGGGGGGTCCACGGTCAAGGACAGTGTGCTATATGGGCAGAATACCTAGATCCTCGATCTAGTTTCGACATCCCCGAAAGGAACCCCAATATATAACACACCCACAGGATGCAGTCGAAGGCGGGCTACCTTCTTGTGCACCCAAGTGTTGTCTCGCGCTGAGCTCCGGTAAAGGAACGGTCCCGATAATATGAGTGCAGTAGGATTTCACTTGTTAATGACTCTAGTTTCAAGTTTTGAGATCTTGGGTAGTTTTCTCACTGTTCCTAACCCAATATCCTAGCCTGAACTACTGTTTGTGTGAGTTGAAAAAGAGTTGATTGATTTTATTATCGCTTTATTCTTAGTGTACTTGATTATTAGTCTTGCGGAGGGGGAGTGGACGTATGAAATGTGATGAGACTCTGACTCAAGAAACCATGCAAAACATGCTCTAGATATTAAATTCGATGAAGAGTGTTTCTACAGGGAGAGGTTTCTTTTCAACATCCATGCACTAACATTCAAATAGCTCAGTTCAAATTTTAAAGATTCAGACTTCTATCTACCTCTTTTAAATAGTCTATGTACTGAAAATTTCAGAATAAACTCAGCTAGATGCAGAAAAAAATAAATAAATAAATAAATTTCCTCTTAAAAATTAAATGCTTTGGACACTGACTTTTCAAACAAGAGAAACAAATAGAAATGCCAGCTTAGCAGACAAGCACAGGGATTCAGTCAGCGAAAGGTACTGATGGGCAAAAAACTCTGCAACTAAAACACCATCACAGCAGTGAACAGCAAGGTTTTGGTTGAGTAACGCTCTGTCTGTGAGTAAAGATAGCGACTAACGCACTGCATTTAATCAGAGACAGCATTATAATGCACTGGACAACCTACAGAGGTAGCGTTAGCCAGGGCAAAGTTCTTCAGTTGGTCAAACAGAAATGGGATTCAACTCTGCGAGCGTTTGATATGTCTACTAGGCATCAAAAATGGTCGGAAGGGTCTGTGAACAGAGGAAAGAAGAGAGGAGGGAAGAAATAGTCCGGAAACTATGGGGAAACTCCCCAGTGGAGTCACCAATTCTGCTATAGGGTAAACTGCTTGGGTTGTTGGTTTTCGAATATCCCTCTCAGGGCTTTCCGGTGCCCAAGGCAGACAGTAAGATTAGTTGTGTTGTTCACAAAGATGGCATGAGCATGTTCATATTAACTTAAACTAACTTGATAGAATGCGATGAAGAATTACCTCTTTGACAATCTTGGAGTCCCTTGGAGAGCGCTAGGCAGCGAAGCAAGAGTCCTTCTTCACCGGCTCCAAATCTTAGTCCTGCAATCAGTCAAAGCACCCGCGTAATTTCTAACATAACATATATCCTATCAATCAAGTCAATATATAATGAACTTCTAAATTATACACATCTGAGCCATTCATATCATACTATGTAAATGTTCAAACAATAATGACAATATTAAGCATTGAATGGAAAAAACGAACACAGTTATATTGATTTTGAAAGAAGGAGGATTACAACCGTCGGTTGTACCAAGCCCTCCTCAGTCTCCCAATCTCTTTTATCTCTCAAGTGAAGAAGTCCAAGTCAACAAGCTCTCTAGGAACCTCTTTGACTCTTGGCCTTCACAATATAACACTATTCTCTATTCCACAAGTATGCAAAACCTTTAGCAATCCTTCGACCCTCAATTAAGAGCCTTCAGCTCCTTCTTATAGGAGAGGGAGAAAGCCATTGTTGCCTTTCTCTTTCCACTAGTTTGGAATGGAAAAAACTTAGATGTTTCTTTAATCTCTATGCTTTTGCCTCCTTTGGAGTTCAGTCTTGTTATAGCAATGACCAATAATGAACTGGTGCTCTGCAGTTTCTTTTGTGAACTAAATCTCTTGTGAGGGAAAGTCGGAGATTCAAATCATTCTCCGCAGGCTTTTCCCGATTCAAACTTAAAACACGGGTAACGCTGCCCTTTAATGTAAACAGAGCATTTCCCTAGCCACTAACGCGGCATATTCACTGATGTACTACGTTATAACGCTCTTGTATTGTTCTAGATAGGCGTTACCCTGGCAGAAATAGGTTTAATTTAGGTCTTTGTACTCCTTCCATATTTGTCTTCCCCTCTGAGCTGATGAGGAGGTATTTTTACCTGTAACATTAACTCCTACAAAAAATAAGCATTATTACTAGTGTTAGTCATCATTATTTTTCACCTGTTGATGATGACTAGTTTTTGAAGCCAAGTTTTCTAGCAGCTGATCTCCAATTTGTCAAATTTTTCAGCCAGAAAACACCCATAAAAAATTTTCCCTCCTACCTTTTCAATCAGCCTATTATGAGAAAAAACCTAATTTTCAAGCCCTATCTAGTCTCAGTCATACCAACTTGTCCATTAGCTCCAAAGAGAATACTCCAAATCTGTCAAAAATCTCCCCTAAGTTAGGTAGTGGCGCTTTAGGCATTCCTCCCTTGGCAAACTATCATAAGCCAAAAATAACCTTTGTCTAATACCAACCAGTCATAGATGGACTTCCTATTCTACAAATAAAGCTTGATACACCCTTAAGTCGCGCCACTAACAAGTCTTGGTGTCTCTGCAGCGCATGTTTCAAAAGCTAAACTGATGTTGTGTTGATATATAGTGTTTCAATGTCTTTTTCAAAAGCAGAAGTGTACTAGTGTTCCAAAAGACATTATTAAACTAAACATGAGAAGACAGTTGCTTCTCATGTGGTTTTGAGCCTAGGATGAAGGTACTAGTCAGAGAAGTAATTCAATGAACTTCTGCAAACACAGTAAAAAAGGCAGTGAAAGGAAAGATGACACAGTTTGAGAAAGGGATGGGTCACTTGTTGTAAAACCTCCTCCAAACATGAGCAGATGGTTGTGTGACTGTGTAAAACCTCCTCCTCATGAGCAGATGGTTGGGTGACTGTGTAAAACCTCCTCCAAGAATGAGCAGATGGTTAAGTCATTTGTTAAGGCCTCCTTCATTTAATAAGCAGAGGGTTAGGAACAGAGGTGTAGCCTCATCCAAAAAGCACAAGGCTAAAAATGTTGCAAATGGCCTAAAAAACTTGTTTACACCTTTTCTTCGATGGATGAAACCACTAACACAGCAGTGGTGTTTCAAGGATTGCTTATATGGTTTCACTGTTGAAAGACAAAATTGAAATGCAATGGGAAACAATTAAATAATCATTAGTAGAAAATGGTGTTAAACAAAGGACAAATAGTGGTATTATGATGAGTTAAGAAGCTTTGTTTGTCATGTCTACAAAAGCCTCCTTTGAAGAGTAAACAAAGGCTAGAATGTCCAAGCTTACAACAACCTCATAAAAATGACAAATAAGGTAGTCTAAGCCTTGCTTCTGAAAAGGAATTTTGCAAATAACACACAGAGACAGTATGTGTGAGGAAAGGGTATGATATATGTTTTAAATTCAGAGACAACACTCAAAGCAAATGAAACATACTACTGTCATAAACAAAGACCTTGTTATGAAACATGTGAAAAAACCATTGCTGTTGCATATGATTGCATTAAGGGTCTCTAAAGGCCTCTTCCCTTGATCAACATATATAAGTCAAGCTTCAGTGAATGAAACTAAGTTTTTACCCACAGTCAAAGAGAAATATCGTTTTAAGGATGCATCAGCAGTCCTTGATGTTGCTCCAGAGCAGTTTTTCTTGTTTAAAGGATAGAAATGGAAAGGGGTGATAGGGTTATTTTCTCAATGAAGAGACAGTGAAAAATATTTTAGCTTTGAGATGGCTTCTTCACTTTGGGAAAGGTCATATCTATGAAGACCTTCAAAATAACATCCGCAACATTTTTTCATAAACTTGTTCGAAAAGCAGGCTTCATGATATTTAAAAAGGTGATGAAATGATAAAGAATAGCGTGTAGTGTTGTTATATGAAAAAAAAAATTCAAAGGAAATTCAAACCCTTATGAAATACACACAAATATTTTTAAGTTCAAAAAGATGTGGGAAGATTAAGATCCTTATTGATATCGTTAGGGTTCCGAAGAATCGCGATGGAGAATCTTAGGGTTTCCTGCTCTAAAACCCCAGCTGTCAGAGTGTTCTCTGCGGCCGCGACTGCTGCAGCAGCATCTCCCTACGCTCGGTATCAAGAAGTCCTCTGCCATTGCCAAGAGAGCCCGTTCCTGCTATGGAATGCAATCTCCCAAGGGTGTGAAAACCATTACATTTCCTCTGATACAGCTGTGATTGCAGCCGCACCTCCCTCAAATCTGCAGCTTGGAGTCATCAACAGCTGCATGAAGAGCTCGATTTGGCCTCAAGACGTCATCAACCAGAATCATAAGCACCAAAGCTTTTTTTTGGCCGCCGATGCAAATGTTACCCTCGCTGATTTGCAGCGAAGCGCTGCCATTTTCAGCAAGAAAGGCCAAGAAATGCAGTGAGTTGCCCAAATCCCCTGTCTGGCCACCGCTGCATTGGGACACTCAGCATTGTTTGGTCCAACCGCCGATAATCCTCATATAGTTGCTCTCAAAGCGAAAAGCCCTCTAGATTTGGGGAATCCATGTAGTGTATCTAGAGGGGATAATATAGGGTACAGAGGGAGGTACCCAAGGGAATAATATGATGTAATAATATAAGAATGATAAATAAATGGGCCATAGTTAATAAATAAAGTGGTTAACCCACATTATGTAACGGACCACATGTAGCTAGGGAATAAAGTGATATGCCCATTGTATTGGATGTATGGTATTGAGATACCCATGGTAACTACTCATGGTATTGCATGTATGAAACTTATATAGAGGCTAGAGTCTCTCCATTGAGAGATGTCAAGGATTATTGTATGGGCAAGCATATGGCTTGTGGAGTGATCTCCTTCCTTGAGGAGTGAATGTATGGTGTTGCAATACCTTAAGGGTTTTGATATTAATGAAGAACTGAAGTTTTGTCTTCAATGGTGTTATTTCTTGGGCATATTTTCCATTTCTATACATTTTCTTATCAGATCTATTACAAATGGTATCATAGCACTTTCTTGGGCAGAGTTTGGGAGATTTGTTTTTTCATTTTTTGCAGTAAATGTTTGGGCAGCGAGTTTCCAGAGAAGATATGAACTTTTTGGCGCAAAATTTTCAAAAATAAATAGCAAATTTGGATTTCCTATGCGAAAATACCCAATTTTAAAAAAAAAATTTGAATCGGAGTCCGGATGAGGGCGATATCGCTGATTTAAATTCAGCTTTGTTGCAGAAATGTTTCTGACGACAATTTTTGTACGGCGGCTCTCTTAACAATTTTTGTAGATTTTGGTGCATAATTTTAGACAAATAATTAAATATCTGATATCCCCTTGAAAAATCACCCAATTTCAAAAAAAAAAAAATCGGTCAAATTAGAGTCTAGATGAGGGAGTTATCACTGATTTAAAATCAGCCATTTTTCAGAAATTTTGTGACGACGAGACTGTTGCAGCGCAGATATGTGTTTTCAGAGTACCTAGATCAGGATTTTAATCACAAGAATAGATGAAGAATGACTATTCCATTACTGAAAACAACTTATATTAAGAATTATGAGTTATATTTACCAAGTAATGTCCATTTTATATTTTTACCAAAGTAAGTGATTTTCTTCAAAACCCTTACTTTGTTTTAGAGGTTCTCGCGAGATGAAGTTTACAAGAAAAGATGATGGCCCTACTATTGAAGATTTTTTACAATATCACAAGGCTCAATACCAAAATTTTTGGATATGCTCCATAGGGCTTCATATGAAAGATGAGGCAAATAAATGGTTGACCTCACTTGACAGCTCAGTGAGGAAACTTCCCGAGAAAAAACTTGAAAATTTCCTTTTAGACAAGTGGTATCAAGCCGAAAAGAAGGACAGTAAGAGCCATAAAGACTTATTTTCTACTAATATTTCCATATTATGAGTTCATGGAAGTATTCAGAAATAGAACATCATTGTGTATATCATTCCTAGTTGCAAGCATAATTGTATCAATGTGAATTTGGCTAAAAAATTGCAAGTTCCAGCAAAGCATATTGAAAACACGTAGGTTGATAATGAAGATGTTCAAATTTATAAAGATTTGAAGATTTCTATGGATAAGTATGTGTTGCATTCTAATTTTTATGCTTCAGATATGGCTGTTATGGATGTTGTTTTAGGACACCCTTGGATGGAATCCGTTGGTACTGTCAATTTTAATGTGCAAAAGAAATTCATGAAGCTCTAGTATAAAAGGAAGAAAATTACATAGCACGATATTTGCATTAGGAACCATGCAAAGACCGGGGAGGAATAAGCACAAATATCTAATGACACCGACATGTCAGATGATGAGTCTTTGATGGTAGATAGCCAAACACAGACATCAAAGCAAGTACCAACAAAAGAACCTGACACCACTCCATCACTAATAATGGAGGAATTAATGAAAGATGTTCCATCAGTTAAAGCTTCAACATATCACCACCAGCATCACCCAGCAAGAAAAAAACCATGAAGGTGGAAACAAATTAGCAACAAGGACAACAACCCCTGGATGACACATAGAGACGTGCGACGATCCACTCACAACACATCAACACAGAAGAACCACCAGAACCCACTTCCATCTCAAGCGAGCGAGACATCGACTAGATCGAGTGTTCACCTTTCTCTGGGATGGCTAGATGCACGTGAATGGTACTAGTGGAATACTCTTTTGAGTAGATCTTATTATTTGTTTTCTTCTTATGTTTCGGGGACGAAACATGTTTAAGGGGGTGGTAATCTAGTATACCTATGGGGGATAATACAGGGTACAGAGGGAGGTACCCAAGGGAATAATATGATGCAATAAAATAATAATGATAAATAATTGGGCCATAGCTAATAAATAAATTGGTTAACCCACATTATGTAAGGGACCACATGTAGATAGGGAATAAAGTGATAAGCCCATTGTATTAGATGTATGGTATTGAGATACCCATGGTATTGCGTGTATGAAACCTATATAGAGGCTAGAATCTCTCCATTGAGAGATGTGAAGGATTATTGTATGGGCAAGCATATGGCTTGTGGAGTGATCTCCTTCCTTAAGGAGTGAATGTATGGTGTTGCCCTACCTTAAGGGTTTTGATATTAATGAAGATCTGAAGTTTTATCTTCTATGGTGTTATTTCTTGGGCATATTTTCTATTTCTACACATTTTCTTATCAGATCTATTACAAGTGGTATCAGAGCACTTTCTTGGGCAGAGTTTGGAGATTTGTTTTTTCATTTTTTGCAGGAAATTTTTGGGCTTAATAGGATTTCAGAGAAAATCCGAAAATTTTGGCACAAAATTTTCGTAAATAACAATGATATTATATGGATTCCTTATGAAAAAATACCCAATTTCAAAAAAAAAAATCAGTCGAATCGGAGTCCGGATGAGGGTGATATCGCTGATTTAAATTCAGTTGTGTTGTAAAAATGTTTCTGACAACAATTTGTGTATGGCGGATCTCCTGACATGTTTAGTAGATTCTAGTGCACAATCTCGGACAACAAATTATAGATCTGAGATCCCCTTGAAAAATCACCCGATTTAAAAAAAAAAAACGGTCAAATTGGAGTTCGGATGAGGGAGTTATCATTGATTTAAAATCAGCCATTTTTTCAGAAATTTTGTGACGCCGGGGTAGTTGCAGCGCAAATCTGTGTTTCCAGAGTGCCTAGATCAGGATTTCAGCCATATAGTTAGATGCAGAATGGCTATTCCATTTTCGAAAATAGGTTATATTAAGGATTTTGAGTTATATTGACCGAGTAATGTCCATTTTAATTTTTTTCCAAAGTAAGTGATTTTCTTCAAAACCCTTACTTTATTTTATGGATTCTTGCAAGATGAAGTTTATAGAAAAAGACGATGGCCCTACTATTGAAGATTTTTTACAACATCTCAAGACTCAATATTGAAGTTTTTGGATATGCTCCATAGGGCTTCATATGAAAGATGAGGCAAATAAATGGTGGACCTCACTTGACAGCTTAGTGAGGAAACTTCCCGAGAAAAAACTTGAAAAAGTCTTTTTGGACAAGTGGTCTCAAGCTGGAAAGAAGGGCAAGAGCCATAAAGATTTATTTTCTACTAATATTTCCATATTACAGGTTCATGGAAGTATTTAGAAAGAGAACATCATTGTGTATATCATTCCTAGTTGCAAGCATAATTGTATCAATGTGAATTTGGCAAAAAAATTGCAAGTTCCAACAAAGCATATTGAAAACACACAGGTTGATAATGAAGATGTTCAAATTTATAAAGATTTGAAGATTTCTATGGATAAGTATGTGTTGCATTCTAATTTTTATGCTTCAGATATGGATATTGTGGACGTTGTTTTGGGACACCCTTGGATGGAATCTGTTGGTACTGTCAATTTTAATATGCAAAAGAAATTCATGAAACGCTGGTATAAAAAGAATAAAATTACATTGCATGATATTTGCATTAAGAAACATGCAGAGACTAGGGAGGCAGAAGCACAAATATCTAACGAGACAGACACATCAGATGATGAGCCTTTGATGGTAGACAGCCAAACACAGACATCAAAGAAAGTACCAATAAAGGAACCAGATACCACTCCATCACCAATCATGGAGGAATTAATGAAAGATATTACATCAGTTAAAGCTTCAACATATTACCACCTGCATCACCCAGCAAGGCAACAACCAGAAAGGTGGCAACAAATTAGCAACAAGGACAACAACCCCTGGACGACACATAGAGGGGTGTGACAATCCACTAACAACACATCAACAAGGAAGAACCACCAGAACCCGCTTCCATCTCAAGCGAGCAAGGCACCATCTAGATCAAGTGTTCACCTTTCCCTTGGATGGCTACATGCACATGAATGGTACCAGTGGAATACTCTTTTGAGTAGATCTTATTATTTGTGTTCTTCTCATGTTTCGGGGACGAAACATGTTTAAGGGGGGTGTAATGTAGTGTACCTAGAGGGGATAATATAGGGTACAGAGGGAGGTACCCAAGGGAATAATATGATGTAATAATATAAGAATGATAAATAAATGGGCCATAGTTAAACACAGGAATGGTCGCATAGGTCATGTCCATCTACATAGTTCCTTGTATCTTAGCCCCCCAATACCTAGATAAAAACATTCCATACTTTGGGGGCACATTAGCCACAACTATATCCATGACCAAACATTTGGCTGGAATCTGGGCTAAGTTAACGCAGAGGTCTTTGATTAATCCTAAACATTTTACTCTGCTTGAGTCAAAGGAGTAAAGGTCTTTATAAGGTCTGGTGATTTCTAGACCCAGGCTCTCCATTATAGCTTTTGGCATTAAATTGTGAGAGGCCCTTGAATCGTGCATAGCATTATGCAAAATCTTGTCATGAATGTTTAAACTTACATAAAAGGGAGGAACAGGTCCCTCTTGATATCTACCTTCAATCTTTGGACCAAAAATAAGCGCTGGTTGGTCATCATTAAGATTGATTATGTCATTATTATCCTCTATGTTTAAAGCCCTCAAAATATGGGTCCTATATACATTTTGGGCAGCTAATTTAGAGAGAGGAATAGAGATTTTAATTTTAGAAATTTCCTACTCTAGGCTGAAAGGAATTTGATTCTTTGGAGTGCTTGTCTCAGCCTTCTTAACTGCCACCTTATCAGCAAATTCAATCTACTGATTTGTTCTATTTACACTTGCCAAAATTGTTTTCACAGGAGTACCAACTGAGGTGTTAGTACTACTAAGGTCTGCACTCTGTTTTACATTGTTTTGAGTGCCTTTCTCTTTACCTTTATCAGAATTTCCAGCCACTGTTTTGTCTTTTTGTTTTACAATTTTTGGTTTGTTTACAGTGTTGTTTTGTGAATATTTGTCAGAGGTTTTGGTGTTGGGAGTCTGTTGATTGGTTTTAATTCTAAGGTCATATTCCCTTTGAGATTCTATAATGACATTCTCCATGTCTTGATAATAGCTTTCATCATCATCTCTTTTGTCATCATAGGGTGTGTAAAGACCTTGTTTTCTATCATAATGAACCTCAAAGTCATCATTATCTACTTCCAACATGTTGATATCATCATCCTCTGTTTGATCATCCGTTTCTTCAACCTCACTCACATAGTTTTCATGGAAAGGAGGAGTGATCTGTTGATCATCTTCTCTAGGTCTTTTTGGAGGTTGGTTCCTTCTGAAATTCTGATTTTGGTTCTAGTTTATATTTTGAGGAGCAGCTTGGTTCTGACTTGCTTGCGCTCTCTCAAGAATGCTCATTTTCTTCATCATCTCCTCCATCATTCTTTCCATCTTCGAGCTAGATGTGGAAGGTGTGGATTCTTCTCTGAAGGACACTCTCTTCTCATTCTTCATTCTTTCTCTTTTCTCCATCAAGTTAACTTCCACTGCAAGAACCCCTTTTTTCATATCTTCAAGGGTTAGAGGATCTCTTTCTCTCAGCTGATAGGTCATTTCAGGATCAAACCCTTCAGGAAACTTGTTTAACGCTGAGAATTTTGGAGGTTTTAGATCTGGGGGAAGTGCATTATACACACTCTTAAATCTAGTGTTGTAAGCTTGTACACTTTCCCCAGTGTTTCTGTGGAGGTTCTTGTAATCAGAAAGTATTTGGAGAGGATTCTTCTTCACTTCCCACTTGTTTAAGAATATCTGATGGAAGGCTTGGATATCATTTATAGTATGGGTGGCTAAGCCTTTAAACAATTTTCTTACTTCTCCCCCTAAACTATGAGAAAATAGTATTAGTTTGACAGATTCATCATCAATTTCATTTCTGTCAAAGTAGTCATTCATTTTATCCACATGTTGTGATGCAGTAATAGCATTACTAGCATCATACAATGATATTTTGGACTAATAGTCCTGTGGAAGATTGACTAAGGGTACAGGAAGGACTAAGGGGGCATACCATGCTGCCATGATATAGGGTGGAGGTGGATTTACCAAAGGTGGATTAACAAGAGGAAAAGTGGGCTAAAGTGGAGTGGTTTGGACAGTGAATGTAGGATGAACAAATGTGGAAGGACTAGGAATAGATTGTTGAGCCGATCTTGGATGAGAGACACCTAAATTGAAAAGGAAATGTAAGTCAGGTGGTGTTGTTTCTCTACTACTAGGATGTTCACTTGTTTCAGGAGATGAAAGTGAAGACTCAGAATCTAGCTGATCTAAATCATCAAGAGACCTAGTTCTAAATGGATTTCTTAGATCTGCTTGTGATTGTTGTAGAGCTGCAAGGTTTTCAAGAACATAATTAGCTCTCAAGGGTGATCTGAAAACAGTTGAGAATTTTATCTTAGGAGACTTCCTAAGGATACTTTTCGGGTTATCAACTATCTCAGGTGGTTTTGGGTCAGGATAGACTCTAGTATGGATCTTCCTAGAAGCCATTATGTTGTATTTTTCGGACCCAACTAAACAAAGACAGTTTAACCAAATATGACAATATTTAAGAGGTTAACTGATATTTTTTACACGAATTTTAATCCTAAAAATCCTCTAACTGAGTTTAAATGATGTAGTAAAGATTATGGGTCTTCCCAGTGGAGTCTTAAGGTCTGTTTAGGATTGCGGAGTCGCAAAGTGGAAGTTTTTAGCTCTTTTGGAGGTAAAAGGTTTTATGGTCCACCACCATGTTTATTAAATACTGAAATATTTTTGGGTTTTCTGAGTTATTTTTCAGTCCTATTGGTTGCTAAGAGTGTCCTAAATCTGTTTCAAAAATTAGCTACGGTTATGAGACAAAGACAGTCTACTCTTATGGCTAAGCTAGCTGATCTTTCAAGGTTAGATAAAATCTTATGAGAATCCTAGGGTTTGCCTAGTTTGTCACTAATTCAAACAAGTTTTACCATGATTACCATTACTTGGTAGTGATTGAAAAGGTTGATTTTTACTCACAAGGTTTTATGAAGTGTTTAAGGGAAACCAAGATGAAATTTGACTCAGTTCCCCAGCGGAGTCGCTAGAAATGTTAGCTCCCTGTAATTAGCGAGATTGGAAAAAGTCCAACTACAGAGAGAACACTATTTCAACCACTTTGGGATTCTAGGATCTAGCCCTCCTGAATCCGGAGAGGGATCTCTCTAATAAGTGCAAAGATGGATTTATCTTTAAAGCTTTTGGGTAATGGTATTAGGATAGTTATGAAGTCTGAGGGTTTTTTGTTTTGTTTTGGATGGTTGAGCATGATTATTATTTGAGTGGAAAGTTATAAATGGAAAGAGTTTCAAAGGTGTGAAGTTGCAAGTAATCAGAACGAGTTTTGGCTAAAAGATAGATATAACGTTGGTTTTTAGTTCATTGGGCTATGGAGTCATAATAGGGTTTAATTGAAACAACAAGGTTCAAGAGTGGTCCATGGGGCAAGTCATCTATGTCTAAGGATCTCTTTAAAGTTGATTTTATGGAATGAAATGTTACAACAAGAAGGGGAATTAAACAAATGAAGAAAAAAGAGTAGCCTAAGATCAAGTAAGTACTTTGAAACTATCATGCTTTTGGCATACACTTAAAAAAGACATAAAATTAATCTAAGATCTCGTAATTACTTTGAAACTAGCCAGATTTTGATGCACTTTCAATAGAAAACATATTAAACACAAGGGAAAACACATAGGATAACGAAGAATAGTCTAAGATCAGGTAAGGACTCTGAACCTAGCCTGCTTTCACCACATTCTTAGGGAAACTTTCAGATAGTTTTTTGGGATAAAACTAAAGGACAGGGCTCACCATCACTTCCTTAGTTCATCTCTACTTAACATAAACTGAAAATAACATTCAAGAATAGCATTTAGCCTAGACAGTAGGACGAGGGAACGCCAGCATTCCTAACTTCTTAAGTTGAATTAAATCATTCCTAAACAACACAATTTGGAAGAAAACATGTAGATAAAGCTTATCAATCAAAGAAGGGTACTGATATACAGTAAATCCTAACTCTATGCTTGATGTTCATTATCAAAGAAGATGGACAAACTGAAAACAGAAATAAAATAAAAATTTACAATAAGAAATAACATCACCATTGACATAGACCAGGATTCCATAAATCTACTTGTATTGATGCTTCAAACCAGTTACAATCTTCAAGTCCAATGTTTCAGTTCAAAAATCATCTTCATTTCTCAGCCTAACTATTCTATCACAAACAGAGCTTCAAGAGCCTTTGAACATTATTTACAATTAGAAGTTTCGAGCACAAGTATATTTCAAAGTTCTACAACCAACATTTTCTCATCTTCTACATAAGTATTTATAGAAGAAATGAGGAGGTGGGATCTGATAAAAGATCTCCAAGGTCAATTAATACAGACTTTAATACTTCTCGGCCTTTGATGGACTCGATGGAGAAGTTTACATATGTTCTGTCTGTATTAATTGTTTTACATTTAAGAATTAAGCTCGGTGAGAGCTTTTTTGACATTTTAAGGCTCTGTGTCATCTTTGTAGTAATTCTGCTGATATTTTGCAATAAATTCTTCAGTTGATTTAACTATTCGGTTGCGTTGAAGAAAATATCTGATTTTTTTATTATAATTCGACCTCTGATGAATGCTTTGAGGCTACAGGTGGCGATGGGTAGCTGAGAGGAATCAATTAGCCTCTGATGTGGCGGCGGAGGCTCTTTCTGATAAATGTTTATGATTTTCTTTAATTGTGTTTTAATTCAGAGGATTAGGCTTTTGATTTCGATCTTAGCCGTAACCCATCCAAACTATAGAATTAATCTTCAATCCTTCATTTCTGGCTTGTTTTAGTCTCCAACATTGATACTCTTCATTTAATTTAATTCTCTGTGTCTTGTTGATGTGCAGGTATACAAAGGGTCGGTATGGCATCAATGCCCATGAAGTATTGATGAAACATGAAGTTGAACCCTGCTTAATGATTTCTCTTTGATAGATGAAAACCTGGAGGATCTTCATCCTCGGCTTTATTTTTTCTTTCAAATTATTTGAAATCCATTTGATCCTGCAAAATACAAACAAATGTTATGAAATCTTGCGTTATTTGGTAAAACTGCTTCAGAGGTTGTGGGGAGGAGCATGGACATTTGATGGCAGCATCCAACGGCGGAGATTTGTTCATGGGAGGTCAAAGAGGAAAGCGGGGAAAGAATTAAGTCAGATCTGTCGATTTGCAGAGATCGACAGTCAGGATTAATCGGGAGGAACATAATGCAAATGGTCACATTATTGGAAATTTGGAAGAAAAACAAAGGAAATAGATGAAATTTCCTTCGGTGGAGGCTGTACGAAGGAGAATTGAAATTGGGTTTTTGGATGACGAACGTCGAAGTCATCGACGAGATCGGACCATGACTTACCTGGAGAATGTATTGTGTTGAAAACGTCGAATATGGTAGAGGTAACATTGTGAATATAATGATTCAGAATTCTGTTGATCTCAGAGATCAATTGGGCAGGGAGCGGCACGATGAATTATAATAAAAATGGGAAAAGAGGTTTTAGAGGAAACTGCAGTTAGTATTTCCGCGCTACTTAAAAGCATGGGTAGGAAATTACCCTAATGCCGACATGTGCTCACAGTTAGCACTAAATGTTTCAAAACCACTCATTTCCACGCATTTTGGAGAGACATCACTCGTTGCTTAAAGTTACGGATATGGAACGTGTTGTTTGGGCCTTGTGTGCCCTTCCTCCGTTGACTTCGAAACATGCTCTTACAAAGTGATTTTATATGTCAAGGTCAAATTGTCAGTTTCATGAGTCTTCAAGCAAAATTTGGTCACTAGGCATTAGGTCTAGGGTTTGTTTTCACTCTTTTCAAATTTGTCCAAATGTCGGTCCATGTCACCATTCAGCTGAGTGTGCCATCATTCAGAAGGTTGTCATCATCATGTCAAGTTCTATTGGGTCATTTTACAACTTGTTCATGCTTCAGTTGTGCCTAGGTAAGGTTCATTTCCCTCTCCTAGGGTTTTGAAGGTAATTTCTCTTGGATGGTCAAATCATCAGCAAAACTTGTATCCTGATGTTCATACACCTTCCCCTATCCTTAATGTACCTTATTAAACACTTCCCATCACTGAGATCCCCCAAATTCCTCATTTTCACACAAACCCTAGTTTCTTGCTACAGCTTGGCAATTTTCTAGGCTAGGCCTGTGTTTTTCCCTTTGGGACCCCTTCCCCTCACTAAATATTTGAAATTCCACTTTCCCCTACTTCCTAACATCCCTCCCTACTTCCCAAAATTTTATCAAGAATTTAGAAGCCCCTTATCCGCTTCATTTCGCTTCATTTCGACAAATCCCTTGTTCCACATATCGGGATAAGTTTTACTCCAATGATGTTTCTTAGAAATAAAAGATAAATTCGGGAAAAATGAGAGGGTTTTTTGTCCAAAATATTCCAAGGAAGAAAAAACTCCTTCAATTTTTACACAGGTTTCATGGTTCTAGAGAAATGTCAAAAATACAGTCGCCTCAGGAGAATTGATGCACCTCTGAAGTGACCTTGGAAAAATCAAGATTTCTCCTAGCTTGTTTGGCCAAATGACTTTCTTTATGAGTCACATGATAACTAGACATAAATATCTTTCCAATTAGCTATCATGAGCTCAATTTGGAGTTGAGGAAGACCCTCAAAAGTTGACTGCAACATCACTCTGCCTTGAGGTAGCCTCATTTTTCACATTTTGACCAGTCTTGGGAGATTTGATTTTTTACAGGGAAAATGAACTCCAAATTGAAAATTTTCAGTTGGTTTGGAAAGCAGACTCAATACGATTTCCAATGAGCTATCCTACGCCTAATTTGGACACCGGGAAGGTCTCCAAAAGTTTCCTGCAAAAATGCGCGATGCATAGAGATGGCGCAACGCATTGGGCAACCCTTTGCAGTGTAAAAAATGAACTGGCGCGACGCATTGAGATGGCGCGGCGCATTGAGCTAAAAAGCCTAAAATCCATTCAAATATTCCACCAAAGCTCTCAAATTTATAAATTCTTCATTTCCCAAGTAAGTTAATATCCCTCCATGACCAATGAATGAATTTCTCTTTGTGCTTATGGTGATTTAATGAGAAAAAATCAAAACCCTACCTCTTTACATTTCTTGCCAAAAGAAGTTGCATAGGGTTTGAAAATTGCATTTTTCACTGCCAATTACACTCCTAGCTATCTCTCACTCCCTCACTCCTTTATTCCTTCATTTTTTTCCCTTTCGTTACATTTCATCCACTCATTCCTTAATTCCCATATACCTAATCAACCAACCCTAAATCCCTAATCCCATTATCCCAAACCCTAGTCAAATATCCCCAAAACCCTAATTCCCATCCCAAACCCTAGATATCATCCCCTAAACCCTTTCTTTCCCTAAAATCCTATAGCTAGCATCAAACCCTATCCTCATCAGTCCCATTCATTCATGGAGCTCCAAAACATGAAAGCAAAACGGCAAGCTGCCCAAAGGAGCCAAAGTGAGATGACATCCATTGAGCGAGAGATTGAGGCTGATCAAGAGACTTGGCTTGAGAGAGTCAATATTCATTTGGAGAAGCTGTTGGAGAAATCAAACAAGGAAAATAACATGTTGAGGCACATGGTGAATCATTATTGGGCAATAAATCATGTTTGCAAGGCACGAATCAAGATCCTGAAGGCAAAGTTAAAGAGGGCATTAAAGCGTCGCAAAAGGCATGATAGACTCCAAATTTTGGCCGAAGCTTCCTTGGCCTAGTATAGTGCATGATGGTAGGCACTCAGCCCAAATTTCAAGAAATTTGGGACACATTTTGTCAATTTTGATTTTTTTGGCCTAAACACAGATTTTTCTGCTCGACGCGTTGCACCACTTGGCGCGCGCTTACGATTGGGAGCTCCTCTTGGGTAAAACTTTGTATTTTTGTATTTTTCATGAAAATTTGTGCATTCCTACCCATTACCTAGAGATTTTGACAAGTTCTGGGCTTCCAGAAGGGTCAAAAACACCCTAAAAATGACCTTTCTGCCCCTTTTTGGACACACAGGAAGCAGTGTTGAGAAAACTAATTTTTGGAGGGTAAAATGGCAACAAAATTTAGAAATTTCACTTGGGTTGGAAATTAGACAGGTATAGCTTTCCAACGAGCTATCCTACGCTCAATTTGGACACTGGGAAGGCCTTCAAAACTGGCTCCAAACTAGTGCGATGCATAGAGATTTCAGGCGCGGCGCATTAGGGATTTGGCTTAGTTTTGACTCAATAACTCTGTTTTTCGCCTAGTTTTGGCCAATTTGACTTTTTTACTTCCACATGTAAAAATATTGATGTAATTTGATGTAATTTCATGGCTCTTGATGTAATTTTGACTAATTTTTACTCATGGAAGTAGATTCATTCATTAAAAGGTGAATTGTAACTGAAATGAATCAGTTTCCTATCTTATAGAGGCAAGTTGTTCCACTGCCTATTTTCCAGTTCTTAGTTTAGATATTGTTGAAACAGCTCCTAAACAAGTGAGCTCGACCCATAGAGCTTGGGGATGAGGTAGTGTTGTCTATATCTTGTATTTTTTCATTCATTAGCATGATTGGACACTTGGTATTGCTTGGAGCTTCATTGTACATTTCATCTCTGCATTTTGGCAAAGGAATAGACCAGGGTTTGCAGCTCTCTTTGGGATCCATGTGGCTCTTTGTTTTGATGATGTCTTTCTCTTTGTGATTGTAATTTTACTGATGTTTCATGTGTATCATCTTCCTTCTCATTTCTTCTTAAGTTAAACAAACAAGTAATAAAGGTAGAATTCATTAGATTTGCAGTGCTCAACCTTGAGTTTTGTTTAATTTTATATGTTTTCAACTATTTGAAGAGGATTCCTGAAAGCCTCTTCCCCTCTTCAACTCCTCACCGGTCTGAGCTATCCATTTCATTCAAATTTGAAGCTTCAAAACAATTGCCTTTCTTGCCCCATTCAGCTCTCTGCAAAACTGATCATTTCCCAGACCCAAAATCCACCCTTCCCTTTGATCCAAAAAACACCTTCAAAATCAAATCAAACTCTTTTACATATATACCTAGCCTAAAATAAGCCTTTATTCAAGTCATCTCAGGCCTCACTGATCATTTTTTGCTGAGATTGACAAGGAGAGAGCCCTCTCCTGATCTGGTAGGGCTAGCTACCAGATTAAGCGTGGTTTGATGTTACCCTAGACTATGCCTTCCTTCAGCCTGAGGTAGATTTAGGCTATAACAGAACGTCAGCTATTAGATCTGGGGCCTCAGATCTAACAGTGGGGAGTGAGCATGATATGGATATGATGCGTGGGTTATAGCAGGCGAGGTGGTTTTGTTCTAAGCCGTTGGATCAAAGATTGGACTGCTAAGATTAGATCTGGAGGGAGGCAGGACCCATAGAGGTTGGGCCTGTTGGAGTTAATACGAGCTGTTAGATGTATAGGATCAACGGTCATGATTCAATATGGGGTATAAACGAAATAATACAAAGGAGGAGAAAGGGTTAATAAGGGTCGTTGATCTGCAGAGATCAACGCATGAGAATTGGCCAAAAACATTATGAAGTGGGGCGCATGAATTTAACTAAAGTTGGGAAACGCAATTTGGACCGTCCGATATGGACACGTGGACGGCCTAGATGCGATTGGAGCATGCGATCGGCGGGGGGAAGAACTTGAATGGCGCCGATGTGATTGAGCGCTGGCCATCGATCTGTAGATCAGATCGACAGTGGAGGATGAATTGGAGGGGTTTAGGGCAGAGAAAAAGGCTTATGATTGAAGAAAATAAGGGTCGTTGGATCGGAGATGTGGCAGATAGATCCAACGGTGGAGGAGCCATCGGGGGTAGTCAATCGGAAGGGGGAATAAAAAGTTCCCGACAAAACCTGCAATGCAAGATTGCGTCGATCGTTGATCGGCTTTAGATCAACAATCGGGAATGGGTTTTAGATAATGAATGGCGGGACCCCTTTAAAACTTATGAAAACCAAAAATTAATGAAATACAAAGATTTTATGGCTCGGGGCGGGTTATATATATGAAATGGCTTGGTGCCCATCTGCGGGGCCATTTGGTTTATATGGAAAGTAATAGGCCCAGGGCTTTATATGTATAAGGGCCGATAGCATCAGAAGGAAAGGACGGGCTTTTTAATCTACCCATTTGTAAAATCTCCGATGCGAGATTATAGTGACCGCTTGATTGGACAAGATCAACGATTTTTCTCATTGAAAACATGGAATGGCGGGTTTAAACCAAAACTTAGGAAAAAGTGGGTTTATGAATTTACAAAGGAAAATATGCATCAGAAATTGGTTTATACAATGTTTAGTGCCCGATTGCGGGCCCAGGGTTCAGTGAATGAGACAAGGGGATCAAGAGCTTACAACCAGAGGCTAATAGCATCGGAAGCCTTATAAAGGCCCAAAGACTTGCGTTCATCGTTTTTTGCCGATGCGATAAGCGCCGAAAGAGTTTAGTGCTTGGATTTAGTGCCAGGGCACATGTGGGGAAGTGCTAGGACTTAGCCCAAAGGGGCTTAAGTCTGCATTTAAAAAACTTATTTTTCATGAAATTTTTCACAGTTTTTTATGGATTTGGGGGTTTTTACAAAGTTTAAAAAGGATTTTTAAACCTTGTAAAGAGGATCTTATGAAGGGGAAATGGAGAAAAATGGAAAATAGAGGTATTCCATGGGGAATAAAAGGGGTAAAAATGAAGGTTAGTTCGAAGTGAAAGGAAGGGAAAAACAGTGTTTTGCAGCAGTCTTTTCTCTACGAAATCAGCAGAATTTCAGAGTTTAAAATGGAAACAGTAGTGAAGATTTAAACAAAGGGTATGATGTCTTCATGAGTCTTCAAGAGATAAAATTTTTTGCAATAAAACTTATTTCTTGAAGGCTCCAAAAAAAATTTAGCCACCTTTTGATATAACAAATTTTACGGTGGCTAACAGAGCTGAAAGGAGAAATCCGAGGAATAAGGAGGGAAAGATATGCAGATCCCTAAAGAATATTTTCACATAAAGGAAGCCCCAATGTTTCATACTATGTGTGTGATCATTTAACCATACAATCTGATCTACAATGTTGTAGCATGCCTACTTTATTGACAAAGGAAGAAGTAGAAGGAGGAACATCAAAGGATGAAACTCTTGGTGATTATCTCCAAGAATATGAGTCTCAGTCAAAGATATTCAAGGAGCATCTAAGTTTCCTGGATTTCTTTCAACTTAAAGAAGAAAGAAGATCCAACAACTACAGTAGAAGAAGAGGGTGCATGCAACACACTTTGGGTAGATTCTCTCTACCTAATTTTGATGGATCACCTGAGATCTCAGCCAAGTCTTGGGTAAGGAAGATAGACACATATTTCCAGCTGCATCAAGTTTCAAAAGAAGAAGCCATGAGGGTAGCAGCGCTGCATCTTCAAGGTAAGGCTTATGCCTGGTGGTTATTTGAATCTTCTTCCTTGAAAAGTGTAAATATCTCTTCTTGTGCAAAGTTCACTAGGAGGTTAGTGAAAAGATTTGATTTAAGACATCTTGAAACCTCTTTGGGAGAGAAAATCAAGCCCAATAAATCTGAATCTTTGCATGAGTTGGAAGAATCCATAAAGCCAATTCCATTTCTGAACATTGTTGAGGGGGTTGAAGATCTGTTGCATGATTTGCCAAAGGTAAAAGCCCCACTACAACAAGAACTCTCTTCTCAATGAGAAGACATCAAGGTTCCTTCTTCAAGAAGAGATCAAGGAAAAGGGTCTCTTAATGATGAGGCATTCTCCATTGATGAGGAGAAGGGAGAGAAAGAGCAGAGAAGATCCTCCAGCATTGTGACAGCAGGAGGAGATCCACTTTTATTGGGAGATGGAGATGAAGCAATTGCTTCCACTAGGAGGAATTTTGTATCTTTTCAAGAAGGCCCCAAGGATCTTACACATGAAGAGCATGAGCAACATGTGTCTATGATGATAGACAATAAGGCATAGCAAAGGAGGGATCACAGTGCTGACATAGCAGGAGATGACCCACTATTGAATGGAAGAGAGAAAGGAGCAAATTATCCAATCAGAAGCACTCTTGCATCTTTAAGAGTGATACCAAATTATCATGAGACTTCAACACAAAAAACAGAGAGGAATTTTCACAGTGGAAGCAGGGACATAAGGATCCCATCTATTATGCATATGAGGATGGTCCATGAGACATCACTATCTAGTGGAAAACCACCTGGGAGGCCACCTAATTTAGATTTTGTGGGGAAGACCTCACAACATGATGCTCCAAGATTAGATCCAAGAGGAATTGGAGCACTTGAAGACAAAGCTATAGCTCTGGGAGACTTGGGTAAGCTCAAGAAGGAAGGAGATCTTCTTCCCTTATCATCATCACCCACTCTCATTTCTAGATCTGCGTTGTGGGAGGAGAAGAATGGAAGGAATGGCCTTCCAACACACATCTTTGGCATAAGAGATGTCAAGGAGGAGATCAGTAACATGACAGACATTCTGTTGATATATCATCAACGCTGTCATTGTTGAGAAGTTTAAATCTGTATTGGAAATCCCAATTGTTGGTGAATTATTCCAAAGATCTTCACACTTGTATGATACTTGATGACCAGCTGCATGAAGAGGGCTATCTAGTCCATGAAGGAGTCATCTATCATCAGGGTAGGATCTTCTTGTCTAGAGCTTCTAAACTCAAGAAGAAGTTGCTACAAAGAGCTTATCAAGAGTTTTTCTTCAGCCATATGTACTCCATGAGGATCTACAACATCATCATGAGGTGCTTTGGTTGGGAAGGCTTGAAAGAAGAACTGTATCAGCATTTTCAAGAATGCATGAACTATGTGGAGTTGGGGCAACAACATGACTCCATAAAGGGGTTATTTCAGCCATATCTTCCTTCTTTTGAAAGAGGGGAAATATCCATGCACCACTCCATTTGTATGAGGAGTATTGTTAGTGAAGAATTTGATCATGTAAAGCATGTTTTATTTTTTTATTGTACATATTATTTCACCATGGTTATACAAACCATGGCTCCAAGGAGGAGTGATACATCATGTAAATCTTATGGCAACATTTGGGCCACACAAATTTCTGAATTTGGCCACTCCCTTGATGTGCAAACGAAGATTTTCCATCATGATGGGTGCTTTCCCAAGGCACCAAACATATCTCACACTTTCAGCCATAGTGAGATGACATGGGCAGCAAGTAAGTGGTGGGGAAACCACTTACCATACCTTGATCTAATGCAATCAGGAGATGCACTGTGCTGGTACCATATGTGAGACTATGACCCACCTCCACATGCTCAAATTTATGTTTGTTTGTATGTAGTTTGCTTCCATACATTGATGATATACTTGTACTTTTTATGGGTATATATGGAGGGAGGATGAGAGGCATGTCTGTACCACATGGGATGGAGACTCTCCATGTACCTTATGCTACATGTTTCAGGAAGAGCATTGGTTCAACCATGTTTGTTTCATTTGAGTTCTTGACTCCTTGTGAAATGGACTATGTACATCTCATGATGACTTTGGAGGAAAAATTCATGGAGGGTTGGATTGGTGAACACTTAGCTTATGGAGGAAGCTTAATTCATGATGGTGTCACCAATGGAGGAGAAGAAGTGTTGCAACACTCACCCTATCAGTTGCTTGAGGACAAGCAACATTTTGGAGGGGAGGACTGTAATATTCCCAATTAGCCCAAGCTAATGGGAATATTCATTTTTGTTTCATTTTTCTTATGTATGAATAAATGTGGAAAGGAGGACAATAAAAACTCCTAAAACAGAAAATAAATCAATGCCACATGAGAACAAGGCTAAATATGGGCTAACTAAATGAGCACCCTTAGGTGTGAAAGGGGCTGAATGTTTTGAATGGGTCAACCATGACCAAATCAACATCGTTGTCTAGAAGGAGTGATCTTCATTGAGGCACAACGCAGTTTTAGTTGGAGGTGGCTCATGTGAAAAGAGTTGTTTCATTGAGATGGTTTACGGTTTTGCAAGCTCTCAATCTTATAAAAGGAAGAGGAGGACAACATGAGGAGGTTGTTGATGATTATGTTATTTCTGAAGATTTTGTTTGTTTATACATTTATTATTCTCCTTTATTTTTAGTAGAGAATACTGTTGTTTAGCACTGGTGTTCCTGATTGGGAATCCCACCTCTTTCCTTGAGTAGCTCTTGGAGGAGTTTTGCATTTCTTGTCCACTATCAGGCATTTGGCCAAGCTCTTCTTCCAACTACAACGCAGATGTTGTTGAGGGTTTGGTTGTCTTTGTAAGCTGCAACAAGTGGAGGCTAGATCTACTCAGATCTAAGCCATTCTAGTGCCTCTTTTTAGTGGGAAATGCTTCTATCCCATTGGAAAAAGAGTATTAGATGATTGGAGCACTGATTTCAGATCTTGGCTTGAGGCCAAACATGTTCTAGAGCCTACAACGTAGTTTTCATTCCAGTACTGTGTTATTTGCAAGGGTAGAGTTGCAGGGTGTTTTGGCACACTTTTGGAGGAGAGATTTCTAGTGTTGGGGATCTGCCCTTCACTACGGAGATCCATGCATTCTAGATCTATTCCATGTCATATTTAGATCTGATCTAAATACTGTTGTATATGCTTTAGAATTTATGAATCATTCTGCAGATCTGCTACATAAGATCTCAAATCTACTCCATGTACTTCACTTTTTGCTGAAAACCCCAAGGGGCATTTGAAGAGGAGCCTATCTAGTGTACAGATATGATATATATCTAAATTTTTGTACACATATCTGCTCTAGTTCTCAAGTGTATTCTACATTTTTTTCAGCTAATAAAATAACGTTGTCAAGCTTAATTAGTCATAATATATGGTTGCAACACCTTAATTTTGAGGATTTCTTCATGTAAAAGTATTCTATTTCTGATTTAAATCTTAAGGGCCACAATATAAATCTGATTTGTTGATGTAAATGTCACTTTTGAGCCTCCATATTGGTCTCCTACTCTTACTTTGCTAAATTGTGTTATTTCTCTGCAGTATTGTTTAATATTGCTGCTTGTTCCCTTTTGGGGATATTACATAAATACTTTTTGGAAAAAATGTTATCTTCAGAAGAGCAGCAAAAATGGGTCACAAAAATTTTGGGTTATGAATTTGAAATCATCTACAAAAAAGGAAAGCAAAATTTTATTGCAAATGCACTCTCAAGAAAGGATGAGGATGTGGAAGAATTGACTTGTGCCAATTATCCAACCAGATTGGATAATTGAAGCAAGGGATGTATGGAAGAATGGACGAAGAAGTGTGTACACTCATTCAAAATTTACAGCAAGATCCCAATACATTTGATACATTTAGATGGAAACATGATTCATTATGGTACAAAGACCACTTATATCTTTGTTATAATTCCCAAGTCAAACAAAATATTATTTTGGAATTACACACCTCTCCCTTAGGAAGGCACTCAGGATTTTTAAAAACTTACCACAGGGTCAAGAAGGATTTTTTTGGGATGGAATTAAATATCATATTCAAAATTTTGTGGCAAAATGTTTGATTTTCCAAAAAAATAAAGTCGAGACAATCCCCGAGTCTATTATAACCTTTATCCATTCCAAGTCAACATTGGGAGGAGGTTTTAATTTATTTTATGAGAGATTTACCCAAGTCCGAAGGAAACAATGTCATCATGGTGGTAGTTAATAGACTTACCAAGTATGCACACTTTTGTGCATCATCTCATCCATTTAAAGCCTATACAATTGCTACTGTATTTATGGAAACAATCCAAAAGCTACATGGAAACCCAAAGATTATTGTAAGCGATAGAGATCCCATTTTCATGGGAAATTTGTGGACAATATTATTTTCTTGTCTGTGTACTCAATTAGCTCATAATTCATCTTATCATCCTCAATTTTATGGAAGACTAAGATAGTGAATAAATGTTTGGAAGGATATCTTTGTTTCTTTGTAACTGATAAGAAAACACAATGGGTCAAGTGGCTACCCTTGGTTGAATGATAGTATAACACTTCCTTCCATACTGCATCAAAAATTACCCCATTTATGGCACTTTATGGATATCATCCATCGTCCATCACATCATCTTTAAGAGAAAATTATAAGGTTCAAGCAGTGGAATATCACATCGAGAATCAACAACATGTTCTCCAACTCTTAAATGATAACCTCACTTTGGTGCAAAATCGAATGAAACAACAAGCATATCAACATCACTACGAAAGAAGTTTTGATGTAGAGACTGGGTATTTTTACGGCTACAACCATACAAAAAATGTCCCTCAAGCAAGCTAAGAATGATAATAAATTATCACCAAAGTACTATGGTCCTTACAAGGTGTTGCAAAATATTGATACTATGGCATACAAATTGGAGCTTCTTGCATCTTCTCGAGTGCACCAAGTTTTCCATGTTTCATGCTTAAGGTTATAGGTGAAAAGTTACAATTTCAAATAATATTGCCATAAATTGAAGAGGAAAGAAAAATAATATTGTAACCTGAAGAATTCCCTGAAACAAGAACTTGACAACTACGAAATCGATCAATTTCAGAGTATGTCATCAAGTGGAAGTACTTGCCCACTGAAGATTCCACATGGGAGGATGAAAATTTTATACAAAATCATCTAGAACTACTCAAGCATTGAGGACAACACTTTTTTAAAGGAAAGGAGCATGCTAGGTCCCTGTAATACTAGTGTATCCCCTTATTTTTATTGTTATTATAGCCCCATTATTGTTATTATTGTTCCCATGTAGTCCCCATATTATTTTTATTGTTCCCTATAGAAACCCACTATTGTTATTTTTGTGCCCTTACATTGGCTTTGATTATATTGTGACCCCCTAGACTCCTATATATAGAAAGGAGGTTTTGTCATTTGAATCATCCAATAATTGTTCATTTATGTGATGTAAAGGAGGTTTCCCCCTCGAAGAGAATAATTTTTAATTTGTTGATCTATCTTTTCTTATTTTTTGTGAGATGGTTGCATAACAACTACTAATTGTAATATGCTAAAATAATATACTTGAATCTACTCTACCAATTGGAGAACCAATTACGATCAAAAAATCACAAAGCATACAAGAGAAAGAATTTCAATCACACATTACACAATGATTTCCCTAGGGAAATCCACAACTAAAAACCCCACTATATGTATATTGCATAAGTAAGAAAATATGAGAAGATTACAATGATTTTCTCAAACCAAAGAAACCTCTGCACTATCTCTATCTGTCTCATTACTTCCTAGACAAGCCGAGGCCAATACTTAACCAATTTTGTACGTGCCAGGATCCCTATTTCCTTGTGCTATTTTCTTGGGTAATCAACCCCTATTAACTATGGAAATTCCCATCCACAAATACACAATTCATCTAAGGGTCTTCCTCTGACTTGATGCACCACCTGTACAATTTAGATGATTATACAACTGATAGTACACTGCCCTTGAAATCTAATCTCAAATAGGTATTTCTCTTATCTGACATGCATTAGTTATTTATGGTTGATTTATTAGTTATCTGATTGATCACTACATGTGGTTCAAGTTCAAGTTCCACACTTTGACCTCTCACTAGTTCCTCCAACAATTGGAACTAGTTAAACTGACTTTAACTCAGATAAACTAAGTTAATTAATTACAACTCAAAATAAACTCAACCAGGGCTCCTATTTTGTAGGAGCCACTCTACATGACCCAAGTTAGGCCCTCAACTCGAATTAACTAAACCAACTAAGTAAAACTAAGTTAATTCGTACAAGTTGTCATGTGATGTGGAATTACAATTTTCTTCTAATTTAATTCAAGCGAAAATTAAATTAGAATATTTCTTAATGTCATTTTCAACACATGATTTCCTTGGAGATTTACAATGAGAAATGGGCATGAAGTAGGTCATAGGAAAAGCTATCTATTTTCCATGATGAGGATACTAAACTCGAAAAAAGGATATTTTCGAGATGGTGTTGTCGAGGTCAACAACCTTTTTAGAGTGGGGGAGGATGTCAGGAACCCAAGTTGGAACCAAGGCCAATGGTCACCCATGACCGCCCATAGAAACTTGGAGAGGAAAAAAACTGACGTAAACTATGACGATCACACCCACAGGGAGGGGAGGCACCTAGGTTGACACAGAGAGTTAGCACGAATGAGTTGGTGAGGCGCGTTCCCACACGAAGGCAGGGCATGCACCAGGAAGAGTATAGTGGACGGTGTCCTAGTGGAAAGCGCTAATCATAGCAGAGAGCACATGGGAATGTGAAAGGCATAGCGTCCTGTACCCACAGGCGCACCCACAACATGGGGCACCCAGGCAATGCGATGATGTGATGGGTGGAGGCAGAGGGAGCAAGGGAGTGGGGCGACAATGTGACGTGAAGTGTGGCTCAAGTGAGTGACTAACATTATGATAGCATGAGTGTTAAGGAAAAGGGAAGCGTCGATGAAGGGGCACCCACCTATCTAGTGGTAGGTCGGCTATGATCGTTTAAAATAATTGTTTAGTCAACTCAAACACATGAAGGGGCATCGACCCACTTAAATATTTAATCTAAGGAGCATATGAGTACAAAGGAGTTAGAAAAAAAGGAAAGAAAGGTAATTCAACCAAGCATATTGCAGAAGCAGAAGTCACACTTAGGCAAGTCTATAATATTGCAAGAAAACAAGAATTCACATAAGGGCATAAAGGGACAGAACAAGAGAATGAAGGGTAGATAGAGGCTCACCCAACGAGCCTACATGACCGAGATGAGTTAACCTTTGTTATGGGCAGGAATTTCGAGGTTTCTTGACAGGTCACACTATGTGTGCAGACGCTGCAAGTTTTGGGAAAAAAGTGCAAGTAGGTTGCATGACTTAGGAAGAACGTGCGGGGTGAGCTACATGACTTGGGAAAACGTTGGGTGGAAGAGTTGATGGTCTAACTAGGGAGCTGTCGCACCATTTCCATGTTGTAATTTGATGTTGTATTATATTGCAGAATATTAGTAAAAGATAAGGGGGGAACTTGTTTGGGAGTTTCCCCCTCCCACTGTACATGGTTTTCTTATTTATTTTACGATATCACACATTGTTATCACAAAATTGTATAAGTGTTAAATGTTAAATAAGTAAATGAATTTCTGCTACATATTGAATAATTGAAGAAGTGAACAATTAATGAAAATTGACTAAGTGTTGGAAGTAGGTGTAGTCTGGGTAAGAGTAATTTTAAAAGTGAAATTGCATCGGTGTCGCATAATGCCCACGATCGACTAAGTCGGCACAATGTGGGGCCATAACAGGGAGGGATCAAATATTTTTTCGTTGTAAAAGAGGCTTGCACCTCAAGGGATTTGCTCCATCTTGGTAGATCTAAAGTTAAGATGGATCTAGGCTAAAATACAATTATTAATTCTATTTTATTTTATTGTATTTTTATTTTAATGTAATTTGACTAACTCAAAATGTTTAACAAGACACGACAAAACATTACAACATCTCTTCCATACAAGGCTAGAGAAGGCCTTTCGATGCAATAATATGTAAAATAATCAATAAAATAAATTCAATTATTATTATTGTTATTATTTATTATTATTTATTATAAATGTTTTAAATTAAACCATTAAATTTTATAAATTTAATGTAAGAAAACAAAGAGAAAAATTTATAATTTGTCTTATTCTACATAAAGAATTAAAAAACAAGTGTAATATGTGGCGTTGTTGTTTAGTACTTGCTTCTTATGTAAAAATTAATTGATAGCTAATTTTAAGTAATTTAAATGTTTAGAGTTAAAAACCTCCAAAACCATTGATAGATACTTTAAATTAATTTAAATGTTTATAGAGTTAAAACCTCTAAAACCATGTATATATAAAGTTTTCTATATAGTAACCAAAAACCCCAATTTAAAGTAGCTTTACATATAATATCATATATATACCTCTTAAAATTAAATTATTATTGTTATTATGTAAAAAGTTGTGTTAAAAAATATAAATATATAAATTTTGAAATGCAACATCAAATTTTTCATATAAAAAGCATAAAAAAATTGTAAACAAGAGACTAGTCTACTAGTATCACTAACACATTTGTGGAATTAACTTTTGATCTTTGTGAAGGAGAAATTTGAATACACATTCATTTCCACATTTTGTTGAGCTTTATTATTTATCATGCCAAAATTATTAAATATTTTTGAACTTGTCACAATTTCTTTAATGATTATACTAATTTGAAGTGAGGATGAAAAATTAATATGGGTAGAATTAACGGTAAATATCATTGTAATATATATATATATATATATATATATATATATATATATATATATATATATATATATATATATATGGTTTTGTTAGGGTAGTTGGGAAAAATGTTGTTACTCTTCCCATTCACATTTAGTTCGTACATATAACATGTTCAACTCCTAATGAATATTTCTTATAATGACTTCAATCCTTATTATTTAAAAAGTCACAAAAGGACGAAAATATATATATTCCTCATATAGAATGTAAAAATATTTCTCATAAAGTGTGTGTATAATTAATATGTAATTTTTTTTTTTAATATAATTTTATAATTTTATAAACTATTTCAAGTATATATTCATGCAATTACTCTTCATCACACAAACCTTAAAAAAATTAAACATATTACTTTAAAAAATTCAAGTTGGTTGTGAGCTTTCTCTTATTGTCTTCATTAGTCATGGAGTTTCGCTCCACATTCCCTTGTTGTTGCTAGATTATTTTCTCTTCTTTAACTTCCTCCAATGCATACTCGATAGACAAATTGCAATTGAATAAGGTATATAATTAATTCTTCTTAGACATGCAACTGGGAATTGGAGAGTAATACACTCAACCCGAAGGTCCTCAATTTGTCAATTTTGACCACATAGGGCTTCCATTATGAAAGAAACTTCAGAATCCATCGTCTCTTTCTATGAGTGCATTGTATCTATTAATTAAAATAACCAATTTCTATTATTAATGATGTATATCTCTTATCTTCTTAGGATTGTGAATTTAGGTTGTTTCACATAATGGGCATATCCTATAATCCCATGTTCCATTTTAGTTTCCCAAAAATAACACCTGTTTGAGCCTTTCTTCTCCACCCACAACAATGAACCCAAAAACCCTATTATCATACTCCAACATCCCCTCAAGGGAAAATGAAAAGAATTTAATGCTAATCTTTAGCCATTTTGAGATGACAAAAGGGGGCCTCTGGAGAAACAAGTGCCTCTAGAGTAGAGAAATGCAACATGACCTAGACAAACCAATTGGAAAGCCATGAATATGATTAATACCCCATAAAGCCTAAGTTGTTGAGCCATCAAGATTCAAAACCCTACAAATTAAAGGCATAATCAGAGCTATCTATTCCTCATGAACCAAGGGAGACAAAAAATTATCCATCAAATACCCAAAGATAACAAAATATATATCCTATAGAGATAAACTAGAGGGTTCAATATCTAATTGAATGCCCCAATTCAAACAAAGTTGAATCAAAACCATGAACCATAGATTGAAAAAATACCACATGTCCCCAAGCAACAAATTGACACCAAGAACCATAATCCAACCCACAATAAGAATAAAATATGGAGTGATTAGTGTTCTAAATCATGCATTAACCTTCGAGTGTGTGAGGGTACTACGTTTGAATGTTCCTTGGCCACCGACTTTGATAATCAACCACCCCTTGTGTGATAATGTACCAAATGTTTAACATGCAAGAGTACATCATGCCAATGGTTCTTAGCTTGAGTGGTTGTTATTGTGGATTGCCATCCCATCCATGCAGGTTCAAGTCTTCGAAGGCATGCTCTAGCTTGTATTGATTAGGATCAAGGATTAGGTAGCCCAAAGGAGTTTTCACTTTGTCTGTGGTCAATATGGGACGTCTCAACTCTTGCTTAATCATTGTGTCTTTCGAGTGATTAAAAAAAGCATGTAAAAGTGTATCATAATGTTGAATTAATACTTAGGGGGTGGGGGAAAGGACCTCCCCTACTTTTAACCTCAATTTACTGCATTTTGGAAGCGCAATCTCATTGGTTAGACTATCTACTTAATGTTGAGTAACTTAAGAACATAGTGTAACTTAGCACCCTCGAACTTGATAACTTCTTTCTTAATTCACTTGATTATTCTTATTAAAATGCCATTACTAAAATAAGAAACTTTAAACATTAGTTCAATAATCAAAACCAAATTTTTCATAACAATTAAATTCTTCATATACTTTACCCAATCCTCTTCAAAAATATTTTATATATTTTCTTCCCAATCAAAATTAATCCTTGCACCCAACATTCCTAATTAAAACCAAAGATATTAAGTATGAATATTATATTATATTTTATTATTAAAAAAACACTCACCCCAACCTTTAAAAAACCCAAAAATATCACTAAATTTTATATTTAATTATAATAATGATTATCAAACTAATTTTGGTATACCTAAACATTGTTTCCCAAATTTATTCTCCGTGCACAATAGAAACAACATTATGATATGCATCCAACTTGCAAAATTTGTTACATTAAATATGATAAAACAATCAATCAATGACATCATCATATTAACTAACATTTTATAATTTAATACAAGTTAGTAATACATGTACTATACTGCAATATATATATATATATATATATATATATATATATATATATATATATATATAGCAGAATGACACGAAAGTATTATTCTCCATGAAAGTATAAGCGAATGAATTTATGTAACCTCATGAGCTACCAATTTTTTTTTAAGTAAAAGTTACTTTACATATAAAGTGTATCTTGTTATGAAAGTATTAAAGGCTATTTTACTAAGAGGTTAAATTTTTATATATGTTTATGTTATGGTATATTGTAATTATTTTATATTCAAAATATTAATATTTTGATTTTCAATTATTTTTGAAATTTTTTAAAAGATTTTATAAAGTTTAGTAAGTTTTGAAAAAATTAATTATTAAATTATATTTTTAAAATAAAAAATAATTTTGAAAATTTTGAAATTTGAATTATGTTTTTTATTGGTTTATATAGATGAATTGACTAATTTTATGAATTTATAAATAAAAATTATTAGAAATAAAAATTATTTTGAAAATAAAAAATTATATATGCTACCTAGTGTCATAACAGTACACATATCAAATCTCAATATTTATTAAAAATTCATTATTTATAAAAAAAAAAAAAAATTATATGCCACCAAGTGTGATAATAGTACACACATCAAATCTCAATACTTATGAAAAATAGTACACACATCAAATTTCAATATTTATAAAAATTTCATTATTTATGAAAATTTCATTTCTAAGTGTGTCAAACTCAATTTGACTTTTAATTAATATGTAACTTTTGAAAATAATTTACAAAGTTAGCTCAAAATTTTTAAAAATTTAACAATTACATTTTATTTTATGATATTCCTTTTTAGTGGCTTAATAAATATATATGTGTGTGTGAAATTACTTTATATATAGATTCACTTTTCTATATAATATTAATATATATAATCTACTTAATATAATAAAAACGTCTAAAATTATCATGTCATTACTTCAATAAAATATTCTTAAGCTATAATGGGAAATCTTTAACAAAATCTGACTCCAATACTATTGCAACAACTACAAAAAAATCCAACGTGCACATTTGTGATTTTCTATTACTTCCTATATCAATATAGAGATATTTTTGAAAATACAATCTAAGTTCTCGCTACATTTGAGTGTATTCCTACATTAATACAACTTCTTTAGATAAATGATCAACATTTGAGTTGAATTATATATATATATATATATATATATATATATATATATATATATATATATATATATATATATGAAAAAAATTATCAAAATTGATTTTTACCTTCATAAATTGATTACTATTTGAAACTGATATTATAGTCTCAATCTTACATTTATTTCTTATCAAATCTATTAATAATTTAAAGTCTCCCAATACTTATACATGTTTTTCTATTGTTTTTCATAAAAGTATAAAAGATCTATTCTTTTACTAACAACATATTTCAAAATAATATAATGTATTGATAAGAAAAAACAATGTCCTCTCCATTACAAATCTTTATAGCTCTTTGGTATGCCCCTAATTCAACATGTATTTTCGCAATTAATTATGTTTTCCTTTAATATTATATAATGTTTTTCTTTCAAACGTTTTTACCTATCTTTAATAGCTAGCTTGATTTTAAGATATTAAATATTTTTCTCTCAAACATTTTTACCTACCTTTAATAACTAGCTTGATTTCATGGGAACTTGTGTAGGAGTTGTTGAGGTAATTTAATTACTTAAATTCCTTTCCATAAATTGTCAACTCGGGGGTCCTTGAACTTGTGAGGCGCAAGTGCACTATATGTGCTAGAGATCGGCTTCCAATTTCGAAAGAGAAATTTTAATCTATCAAATGAAAAACAACAATCGTCATGAAAATAAATCTAATCGAGAAAGCAGTAAATTACACCACACTTTCGGAATTAAAAATCCCACCACACCTATTGAATTAAAACACACTTGTGATAATGAAAAGCACAAATTTGCAGAAATAAAATAACTAATCTAAGCACACTTGCGGAAATTGAAATGACTAATCTAAAGCGCTCTTGCAGGAATTGAAATGCACACTTACATAATTGAAAAACTATCCTACACACTTGCATGAAATTAAAGCATACCTGAAAATGGAATGAAATAATGAAAACAAAATTCTAAGTTACCTCTACCAAAGTATGCTTGTTGTGATAACGGCCCTCCACTCTTCAACAGCATACCAACACCATGGTAAACACACTCAAACTTAGATTGGCACACTTAAAATGACTTTATGTATAAATGAAAGAATAATTACATTGATCTCCAAATAAAACTCTAACTACATACTCAAACTCTATACTATAAGCCTACTACTATTTATCTCATTACATGATCATTTCACATCTTCTTCCATGATTCTAAACTTCTCAAATTTACATTACAAAGTTCTAAATTACAAATGAGGAGAAGGATCTCCTATTTATACAAAAACTTAAGCAATTACCTCATTAATGGAGATATGCCATTCTCTCCTTAGATCCATAAAATTTTCAACCAATTAGCTAATTATAAGACACATATCCATTTATCCATGATTTTCCTCCATGAGATATGTTTGATCCCTATCCCCAAATCTCCTTCCAACCTTGAAGAGAATTCAAAATTGGACCTTGGAAGCCACATAAAGATGTCTTGGAAGCTTCCTAATCGCCTACACATGTCACCAAACTCATTCCACCTTTAGGAATAAATAAATATATGCTATTTTTCTAACTTTTAATCATAATTTCTCTCTAACGACATGAAACTAATAACTTTGGAAAATGGAAATATAAACCCATATTGTAATGAAAGTATAGGGTTAGGTAATGATAAGGTGATGAAATGAGGTAATAAAATGAGGATGAAAGGTGAAAGTGGAGTGAAATTGAATGTTAATTTGGCTGTCCAAGAGGAGTCATTAAGGTCTTGAAATATCAAGTTGGCAATTAATGCAAGGTAAAAGAATTATAAGCATTTGTAGATGCATTAGTTATTTAAGAGTATAGACAACAACCAAAATCTAATTGATGCCATTTGGTGCGTAAATTTTTGTTATAATTTTTTTTAATGAAAAATATAAATTTTACTGTTTTAACTAAACACTTATCGAATCTTAACTTTGTGAATTCAACTATAAAAATCTCCCTACTTAAAAACTTTAACAATTTTTTTTTTTTAATATTTTGAAAATTTGTTTCAATATTCTAGAGTAGAAACATAAATTTAAAAGTTGAAGAAGATCTAAACTATTATAATGTCATTTACAAAATGGAACCTTGCAAATCATTTTAATAATAATAGAAAAATTAATATTTTTATGCATGGCGGAATTGTATACTTTTGCTATCAATTACTTTTTGCATAAGAAACGGGTACTAAGCAACAACACTACATATTAGACTTGTTTTAATTTTAAAATGTTATTTAAAGTAAAATTTAAATTCTTTACATATAAGGTTAAGTTAATAACATGATTTGAAGATGCAAGATTAAGTCATAGCAAAATTTGACGGTATCAAAATAATATTTTTATTAAAATTTAACATGTGACTTGTGAGAATAAATTTTGACATTGGATTTTTTAAGTGTCAAATTAATAAAATAACATGAATTCATTACAATGATATATTTTTTAAAATTTAACACATCATTTGTAAAAACAAATCTTGAATGGGAAAATAACACTTCGGCTCTTAACTACTTGTACTAGGTCCCATTAATACACACTCTCTCTATATGGTGAGTGCGAAAGAGATATATTTTAAAGTTATTAACATTAACAAATTTAGATGTGTAACGAGTGAATTTTTTTTTTAACTTATTTTAAATGAAAAAATATACAATCATAGGTAGGCCACTCTTGCACTCCTAATTACATGCACCAATCCTTGTTATTCAAAACGAAGTATTGGTGCCTTTGTATATATACTTCTACATACATATTGTTAACATCGTTTTTTATCTTAGTTACTTAGTAAATATTTTTTCTCTTACAATTCTCCTTTAAACTTTGGCACACAAGATTTCTCAATATCTTGATCCTTGGTAGAGGTAGATAATGTATTTTTTTCATTTTGGCGATTAATAGAAGAGCTTCAATGATATATCTACATATCAATTATGAATGTGTATGCAATTTGATAGCATGGCTCTTTCTACACGCTTGCGTTTTTTTTATCTCTAAATTCTGTCAAATTTTGAGGTTATCCTATATGCTTAATGTAGTGGGCTCTTAGCATAGATAAATTTTTTCACTATGACTAATGAATTACAACTACGATCAATGAGGCCCAAACTTCAACTCAGTTTCTTGACATTGTCTAAAGTTACACTAATTGATGTTGGAGATCCTCATTAGGTATATTATACATTCAAAGGCGTACTCTTTTTCCCCTCTTATTTTTACAACCTTTTCCTTTTTCAAATGGTGTGAGGTCGATGGAGGCTATAGTAAAACTAGCAATCCATCTTCAATGAAATTAATTACGAGATTGTTTACATTCCAAATATCAATTGTCTAATCCACGTGAGTGCTTCATCCCCCCAACATTTTGTTGGTTAAGTAATTTTCATATGAGGTGTTGGATTTTTGGAGTATTGTATCCATATGTATGTCCCCTACCTTGCATGGATGGATTGGAACATCTTTTGATACATCAAGTTCCAACCAAACTACATTTGATCCATGATCTTTTCTTCCATGATGTTAGTGGAAATGCATAAAAGATTATGTAAAACCATAAATGCAACACTTTAAGAATAAGAAACACATAAAGAGATTATAAAGACAATGCACCAAAACAATAACATCCACTTCCCCACCTGAAGTGGCATCCTCTTTCCTCCAATTAGTTGCTAGAAGACTATCCATGGGTTTGCACCTATCCATGTGGAACCTCTGAATTATCTCATTGGCATACTTTCCCTGAGAAATAAAAAAATCCCCATATTCTTTCCACACTTTCAATCCAAGGAAGTTGTGCATGAGACCCATGTCCTTCATTTCAAACTCTCTTGCAAGGTCCTCCTTGCAAGATCTAATTAGATGCTCATCACCAGTTAAAATCAAGTCATCAACATATAAGACAATAATCAGCAATTTACCTTCTACCAAAATATGATAGAGTTTTGCATCCACCTCACTTTTGGTGAAGCCCAAACGGGTGAGATAGTTATCGATCTTAGTGTACCAAGCACAAGGTGCTTGCTTGAGACCGTACAATGCTCACTTGATTTTGCACACATTAGAATCTGAATCAAAAGTCTCAAAGCCTTTTGGTTTCTCAATATACACCTCCTCCTCAATAACTTCATTGAGGCATGTTATTTTCGCATCCATCTTGTGGATCATCCACGCCATCTGCACAGCCAAAGAAAGAATTGTTATGATGAATGAGTACCTTGCTATAGGAGCAAAGGTATCCTCATATTAAATCCATTCAACCTAAGAGTACCCCTTGGCCAAAAATATGGCCTTTTACTTTTTTATGCTTCCGTCTACTACTTGCTTCACCTTGAAGATCCATCTTGAACCCTCAACAGATTTATCTGTTGGTCTTGGGACCACTTCCCAAACAATGTTTCTTACAATGGATTCATACTCCTCCACCTTACATCAACCCATATAGGTTTCTCTACTACTTCTTTGAAAGAGCATGCCTCGGTATCTTCAAGCTCAGTCATTAGATCCATGGCCCATGTAGCTAGTGTACTGATCTGGTGACCTTCTCTACCTGCATTGAATTGAAGTAGCATCCACATTCTCCCTCGCATCCTACACAAGTCTCTCAGCTTCCATGGTTATTTTCCTGCCTTCTCTGGATGGTTCTACTTGAGTGGTTGTCTCCACTCTCTACTCCTCAATTTTTGGTTGCTCCACAACTTCTTGAAGCTCCTCCTTTGGAGTTAAAAGCTCCACTTTTGGTGTTTTATGAAGTTACCTCTTAAGATAGCACCACATCAATTTATCCTTGTCAAATTTTACATGCCCTCGCACCACTGTGATTCTGAAGGATGGAAAGGACACATGGTAGTTGTGGGGAGTTTCGGTGTAACCCACAAATATCCCTAAATATGATGTCATCTCTATCTTCTTCCTAGCATCTTTGGAGACATGGTAGTAGATAGAGGCTCCTAAAATCCAAAAGTATGACACATCCAACTTCCTCCCTGAGAAAGCCTCCTCTGGTGTAATCATTCCCAAAATCTGATGAGGACTTAAGTTTTGCAAATATACTATTGCGTTGCATGCTTTGGCCCATAAGTGTAGAGTTAGGCCTTGATCATGCAACATTTCCCTCGCTGGTCCTACAATTCTATGGTTCTTTCTCTTAGCCACCCCATTTTTGCTATGAGTTGTGGGGTTTTGTCAAATCTCATTGAATTCCTTCTTTTTCACAAAAATTTTGAAGCGCATTAAACATGTACTCACTTCCATTATCTCTCTTGAGAACCTTCACCTTCTTTCTTGTTTATTTCTCCACCAGTGCCTTGAACTCTACAAACTTGGAGAATGTCTTCTCCTTCTTCCACATGAATATTATCCAATGCTTCAGTGAGAATTCATCAATAAAAATTAAAAAATATTTGTGTGTGGCAGTGGAGGCTATCGAGAAAGGTCCACATACATTAGAGTGGATCCTTTACAGGATTGCATGTGCTTTGTTGTCCTAATCATGGAAAGTGGATTTTGTGTACTTCCCCAAAGTACATCCTTTGCATACATCTTTCTTCTCAAGTGATCCTTTGGGAAGGAATATGGTAATATATTGCATGATCTTTAGGGATCCATGATGAAAATGGCCAAGTATTATATGCCAAATCTCACTGACATCGTGGCTCTACACCTTCTCTACCTTTGTGCTCAATGCAGCGCAATCCTCCACATCTAGCTTGTAAAATTTCTTCACACGAACCCCTATTTGCTTCACCTGTCCGGCGGATATGTGTCTTGGGAATAAATTTCCTTTTCTAAAGATCACATCATAACCACGGTCTTCCAAAACTATAATAGAGACGAGATTTTTCTCTAGGTCCAGTTGAGATTGGAGTTAAAGGGAAGTATATTATCAACTGTATAATTAGAAAATTGTACAGGTCATGTATAAGGTCATCAAAATTCCTTGGATGTATTGCACAATCAATTGAAGTTAATTTCATAATTAATAGGGGCTCAATTCCCTCAAGAATGTGTAAGCAAGGCTGGTTAGATGAAGACAAGGAATTGGTTAAGTATTGGACCAATTTTTCCTAGATCAGAGTGAGATAGTCAGAGATAGGGTAGAAAGCTACAAAGCCTGAGAGAAGAATTTTATTGTTTCATATTCTTGACTTGATGCTATATAAAAATAGTGGGTTTTTTCACTAAGGCTTCCCCCAGATAAATTTTTGTGTTATGTGATTGAAATTATTTCTCTTTCTTGTTCATCTGATTATGCGATCATAATTGTTTTATGCAATTTGTAGAATAGATTCAAGTATTTTGTTTTAGCATATTACAATATAAGTTGAATATATGTGTATTTTCTACTTGGTATAAGAGAAGGAATCATTATAGAAGAGAAGAACCATAGTTTGTTTTGAACAAGTGAATCAAATTTGTAGATTTATTCTTAAGGATTAGCAGAATATCACAATGTATTTATGTGGATTGAGACTCGAATATTCCCTTGAGGTTAGTTTGAATTACATAGCATGGAAGGACATGATGTTGGTAGTATTAGAGGACAACATAATGCAGGAATCCATAGACAATGCTATTCTAAGGCTCGCAACAACGGATGATCAACATCTCGATGTATGGAAGAAGAATGTAGCAAAGGCGAGAATGATTTTGTTAGAAGGAGTAAGAGATCATATTTTATCTAACCTTCATGGAAATGAAACTCCATATGCTATGTGGAAGGCCTTAACATATTTATTTTATAATAGGAACAATCATAGGAATCGTGCGTTAAAGGACAAGAAAAAAATATCAAGATGGAGGAGGGCGATACAATACCAAAATACTTGATGAAGTTCACTCAATTTCGAGATGAGCTTGGAAGTGCTGGTGTAATAGTTTCCTAGGATTATTTGGTGAGCCTAGCACTTCTAGGCCTTTCCAAGAATTGTCACAACTACCAGGATTTGGTAATGGGAGGGAGAAGTTACTAGAGTGGGAGTGATTATGGTCCGACTTGGTACAAGAAGAGATAAGGCGAAACACCAGAGATGAGACCTCTTCCAAAGACAAATAAGAAAATTTTGCATTAGTCAGAAAAGGCAAGAAATCCAAGGGAAAGAAGTCCCAAGGTGCAAAGGGAAAGAATAAATACTTTTCCAACATCAAGTGTTTTCACTGTCACGAGTATGGGAACTATTCCACAAAATGTCCACAGAAGGAAAGCAAGAAGGAGCTTCCAGTAGCAGCAACAGGTGAAGCTCTAGCTTCACATTTTGAGCTTGATTTTACTCTCATTGCATGCATGGCCAACACTATAATGGGATGCATGTGGTATCTCAATAATGGTGCCTCGTTCCATATGACATGAAATAAATATCTCTTCAGTGACTTGGAGGAGAAATACCTCAAGAAAAACATAGATTTTTGAGATGATGGGAGGTATAGCGCGGCTAACATAGGTACAGTTACCTTTCAGAGGGAGTCTAGATCCCCTCTTAGAATTACATATGTTTTATTTGTTTCAGGACTAAAGAATAATATTTTTTCCGTAGCAGTATTGGAAGACTATGGCTATGATGTGATATTTATAAAAGGAAAGGTTTTCCTTAGACACATCGCCACAAGACAGGTGAAACAAATCAGTGTGCGAGTCAAGAACCTCTATGCTCTTGATGTCGAAGATGCATACAAATATTTGAGGATAAAATCAAAGGTTAGATACTTGGTGGCTGAGAGGGAGCATGAATTGCCTCTTAAAATGCAACCTAGAAGAAGCCTCAAAAAATTGTGGAGCAACCACAATTAGAGAAACAGAGAGGAGACCGAGTGGAGGCATCCACTCAAGAAAAGACCTCCAGTAGGGGGGGATTTTGAGCCAAGTGGGTAGAGGGAGAATATAAAACTATACCTCCAAGTGAGAGGTGGGGTAATGTGAAGTCGTAGTCCCAAGAGTGAAAAAAAAATTGGAGGGCCCACTGAGATGTATTTTCTCATGGATCATTACCTTGCTACTGGAGCCCACACTACACAATAGTAGAATGGATCAGTGGTGATTTATGCAGTTAGATGTTAGAGTGACAGATGTAGATATTAGTAGCAGTCATATATTGGGGAGCATAGAGAAACGTTGGCAATAGTGCAGATGGCACAGTGCAGAGTCAGCAATAGCATAGATTTTTTCAGTTGACAATGTAGTAGCTAGTAGCAGTCAGAGACTCTGGTGAAAAATGCATCATACTGATTTAGTTTGGATGTTTTTCAGTTTCAGAAGTTGTAGTAGCAACAACACTAGAGTGAATTATTCCATGTAGAACATTCCAAAGGTAGTTAATGTGTATCGAATCAAGATAGATTTTAGTTCCTTTCTTGTTGAGAGGGAGTGTTAAAATTGGAAACAAGAAATATTTAAAATGGCACCAAAAGGGTTTCTAATTTAATTTATCCTTGATTAAATTAGAAGTAAAATGTAATTCCACATCACATGACATCTTTTATGAGTTAAATAAGTTAAGAATACTTATTTAATTTAGTTAATTTGAGTTGCGGGTCAAAGTAGAGGCATGTAGGGTGTCTCCTACTTTTTAGGAGCCCTGGTTGAATTTATTTTTAGTTACAATTAGTTAACTCAATTTATTTGAGTTAAAATCACTTTAACTAGTTCTAATTGATGGATGAGATAGTGACACGTCCAGTGAATTAAATCTGATTTAATTCACATGCAATGATCAATCAAATAACTCATAATTCACTATAAAAAGTTGTTTCATGTCAGTTCTAAGGAAGGCCCAGTTGAGATTAGAGTTAAAGGGAAGTATACTATCAGTTGTATAATTAGAAAATTGTACAGGTCATGTATAAGGTCATCAGGATGCCTTGGATGTATTGCAAAATCAATTGAAGGGAATTTATTAATTAATAGGGGCTCAATTCCCTCAGAAAATTTTAAGCAAGGTTGTCCAGAAAGACTCAAGGAATTTGTTAAGTATTGGACCAATTTTTCCTAGATCAGAGTGAGACAGTCAGAGATAGTGCAGAGATCTCTCAAGCCTGAGAGAAGCATTGTATTGTTTCATATTATTGACTTAGTGCAATAAACAAATAACGAGGCTTTTAGTTGAGGCTTTCCCCAGATACATATTTTCATTGTGTGATTGAAATTATTTCTCTTTCTTTTTCATGTGATTATGCGATCATAATTGGTTTCCACAATTTTTAGAATAGATTCAAGTATTTTGTTTTAGCATATTACAATATTAGTTGTATCTATGTGGATTTTCTACATACCACATGGTCCCCATCACTGTGATGGCCATGCATGCAATGAGGATAAAGTCAAGCTCGAACTATGAAGCCAAAGCTTCACCTACTCCTCCTCTTGAGGTCTTCTTGCTTGCATTATTGTGTGGACACTTCATGGCATAGTGCCCGAATCCATGACAATTAATTTTCTTGTGTGGCCAATTTGTGGCATAGTGCGTTTAATTTTTACAAATATTTCTTCTTTCCCCCTTGAATGGATTTTGGTTTGGATTGGGATTTCTTCCCTTTTCCCTTCTTTACCTTTCTAGCCAATGCAAATTTTTCTTCATCCTCGCCCTTGGATGAAGTCCCATCTCTGGTATTTCGCCTTATTTCATCCTATACCAAATAAGACCATAGGTGTTTCCAATTTGGTAGTTTCTCCCTTCCATTCACCGAATCTTGATAACTGAGCAAACTCTTGGGAAGGCCCATAAGGGCTAGTCTCACCAAGTCTTCTTCAGGGACATTAACACTGACCCCGCCAATTTCATCATGAAATTGTGTGAACCTACTTAGATACTGCCGAATTGTCTCATTCTTTTGCATCTTGATACTTCGAAGTTTATCCTTGAGCACTAGTTTCCTGTGGTCACTATTATTCTCAAACAATTATGTCAGTGCTTTCCACATTGTGAATGAATTTTCCTTTCCATGGAGATTTGAGACAATATGATCCCGTACTCCCTCCAATATGATTCACCTCGCTTTGGCTACATATTTCTTCCACTAAGAAAGGTTTTTGACATCAAATGATTTTGGTTTTCCAAAATATGACTTGGTGTTACATTCTAGAGATCCATTACCATCCAATACCGCCTCCATGTGTTCCTTCCATGCAATAAAATTAGAGGTGCCTTCCAAGGCATACTCTAGCCTTGGTCCATTGAAAGCCATCTTCTCAGTTTTGAAGAAAACCTGCAGCAATGATCTCCAAATTCGAACCTTTGAGTAACAACTTCGAATTTTTTCTCTTGTCAATCCAACTCTGATACCATGTAGAAAATATTTTATATATTTTTAATGGTCATGAAATTTTAATCAAAATCACAAGACACAAACCTACTCTACTTCTTTGTGGACATTATTTCACAATTTAGAACAAAAAATTCAGACATGCACGAAGAAATACCACACCTGAAACAAGTGTTTTTGTCTTGGGAAAGCACTCTGCTAAAAACCCCAATGCCTCTTGCATTAATCAGATGAAATAGAGGTGTATTACAATTTCTATCCTCAACTCAGCTCACCCTACAAATGCACAAACTATCTCTCTGCTCACTGAAAGCCTCTGAACCAAACTTGGTCAATTTCTACCTTGGCTTGAGCTCCTATTTCCTTACGTTGTTCCCTGAGAAATTAGGCCCCTATTATTTAGGAAATTCCTGAAATTTATTGTGAAATTCCTTTAAGCTAATCATATGACTTCATGCAACACTTGTACACTCAGAACTAGTCTACACTTGATGTTACATTGCCTTGGAATTTCCATCTCAGCTAGGTAAATCGAATTCTCTTCATGGAATAGCTATTTTTGGTTGATTGATTAGTTAACTGGATGGCCACTGATTTTGACTGAAGTCCCACTGCACAACTTGACCCTCCACTAGTTCTTCTAATAATTGGAACTAGTTTAACTGAAAACAACCTTAGATAATTGACCTTGTTTGCTACAAATTAGCAATCACACATGCTTAACTAAACTCTAACTCCTCCAACTTGAATTTACTGAGTAAAATGGGTGACAAAAGCCATGTCACACAAGTTAACATCATCCAAGTTGTCTGCTTATGTGGAAATTCAAATGTTCTCAATTTAATCAAGGAAAAAATAAATTGAGAATTTCTCATTGCATTTTTCAAAACACCTCACCTTTCATAAAAACAAAGGGAGGAGAAAGTCTTTTCATCGCTTGTATTTGTTCACTCATGTAGTCACATACTTATGTTAGGGACATGAGAATTGGTTTGAATTTGTATCATAATTATTTTCTTCATGTTTGTTACTATAAATATATAGAGCACTAGAATTATAGGTTGAAATTCAAAGGAAGACTAGTGTTAGGGTTTTACCTAAAGAAAGAAAGAATATTGAGGTTTCAGATACATTCTAGAGGAGTAAAGGAAGCATTTTTCTTGTATCTCTTAGTAGAGAAGAATACCAAGGATTTTGGAAATTGGAACCTTAATGCTACTTTGTATTCTTGTTGTGGAGAAGGGAGAAAGAGGCATTCTTGCACATTCATAGGATGCACACGTACATGCCAAGGAGGACTTGCTAGTCTATTTGTTAGCTTGTTTAGGATCTTTGGAAGAGTAACCAACTTTGGTCAGGCATGATTTTAGGCTAAGAAGATTCAATGAATAGGGTTTTCTTATAATTTTCCCTTGCTAGGGTTTGTAGAGATTAACTTGTACCAAACTTTTATAAGTTATTCATATGTATGTGTACTTCATATTCTATATATATGAAGCATTTTGGTTGTCCAAAATATCTGTACTTGCATGTTAATTTTTAGCTTAGGTAATTTTCTTCATCAGGTAGATTCTAGTGTTGATTGTGTATGCTAATCGACACAACATAGAGTTGAATTGGTTACATTATTAAACACATATCTAGAAGATAAATTAGTATATTTTCTATTTTTATAATTTGTTGTAATGAGAAATTTCAGATCTATTATAGGCTTGGACAATTCTAGAGGAGTAAAGAAAGCATTTTTCTTGTAGCTCTTAATAGAGAAGAAGACCAGGGATTTTGGAAATTGGAACCTTAATGCTACTTTGTATGCTTGTCATGGAGAAGAGAGAAGGAGGCATTCTTGCACATTCATAGGATGCACATGTACATGCCATGGAGGACTTGCTAGTCTGTTTGCTAGCTTGTTGAGGATATTTAGAAGAGTAACCAACTTTGGTCAGGCATGATTTTAGGTTAAGTGGATTCAACGAATAGGGTTTTCTTATAATTTTCCCTTGCTAGGGTTTGGAGAGATTAACTTGTACCAAAATTTGATAAGTTATTTATATGTATGTGTACTTCATATTCTATATATACAAAGTGTTTTGGTTGGCCAAGATATTCATACTTGCATGTTAATTTTCAGCTCATGTAATATTCTTCATCGGGTATATTCTAGTGTTGATTGTGTATGCTAATCGACACAACATAGAGTTGAATTGGTTAAATTATTTAACACATATCTAGAAGATAAATTATTGTATTTTCTATTGTTATAATTTTTTGTAATAATAAATTTTAGATCTATTATAGGCTTGGAAAATGTTCCATAAGGGTTGTGGCTTTGTGGTATTGAAGTACACTTAAACAACATTTATTTTCTTGGCCTACCTTGTGAAATGGTTTTGAAGATAAACAAAATATTGCTACAATAATTCAATATTTAAATTTTATCCGTAAGAATGAAAGTTTAAAAGAAATAAATTTAGAAAACACCAAGGTTGAAGTGAAACTATTGAATTTTCATCGAGTAATTGATCCTTAGATTTTCTACATGATATTAGGGTTAGTTTGTTTTGGATTAATCTATTTCTAAGTATCGAATGTACTGTAAGTGATATTTGTGCTTAATATAATACAATTTGTTGGGTGGGAAACCCTAATGTGCTTTGAAGAAGAACTGGAACCTTGAAATGGTTATTAAACTTTATTTGTTGTTTATTTTTCTTTGAGGTGTGCTTTATATTTGAAAGGATGATTACTCTTGGTTTTAGATAGTTTTATAGGTTGGATGGTGCTTACAAATTCATACTATGGAAGTTTAGGCTAAAAATGATTTTGGAGGAGGTTGAGATTTAGGAGCATGGAATGAAAGAGATTCCCACACCTACCAATATAACCGAGTTGGATGATTGTGTTAAATGGGAGGCTAAGGTAATGAAAATTCTTCTTATTTGGGTGATGGATAACTTGATCCACCACATTACATAGAATACAATTGAAAGGGAGATTTATAAGTCTTAGATTGGATTATATCAAATTTCGTGTGTCTTTAGATAGATTCTCATACAAAAAAATATTTAAATTATTCACAAGTATCAAAGTTTAATCCATATGAGAAGACAAAGGAAAAATATCACATTGACGATTTCTACATGCAATTACGAATGTTGGAGGTAAGGTATGGTGATGTTTCTTGCATATTATTTCCTTTTACATTAGAAGGTAGAGAAAAAACGTGGTACCATAGTCTGTCTATCAATTCAATCCATAGTTGGAGGGATTTTAAAAAAAAATGGAGAAATTTTCTAATGATAAGACTCCCTACATGTTATTGAAAGAACTCGGAATGGTAAGATGGGGTAAAGGAGAAAGTGAAAGATTTTAATAAAAAATTCAATCACATATTGAAAAAATCCCCCCCAAGAACACAATTGCATGATTCAATTACTATTGGTTATTACACAACTACCTTACCCACTAACATTTACTCATTCATTAAAAGAGATGCAAAGGAAACATTGGAACTAAACATTTCAGAAGCAATCATCATTGAAAAAGACTTGCATGCTATTGGGGTTATTACTGATGACAATGAATCCAAAGACTCTATTATCATATTAACTCTATTTTTAATTTATTTTTTTCAAAAAATGTTGACAGTCTCAGTGTCAACATTTTAGTTGTAATAAACATGGAAGTTATTGATAACGGGGCTATTAGCGTTTTAGTGTTCCAATAATTTTTCTGAAGAAATTCACTAACAACGGGCTTATCAACATTTTCGATATAATTGATAGGCTGATTGTTAGCGCCCAAAATGAGTTTTAAATTCAAATTTTGGAATTACACTAACCACGTCAACGACAATAATGAGGTTTGCAAAATGTGCCACGGGTAAGTGAAATGTTAAATCATTGTTTTGTAAGCCATCATCGATATATTGTTTATCGATCAATCATGGTTTAAAACATGATTTCCCCGAATATTAATGATTTCCTTGTATTGTGAATTTACCCTGAACTGTAATAATCTCACTTGAATATGTAATAATCTGCCCGCTCCACCAATTAAACATAGTATATTTTGTAAATTGGCTATTTCCTTTGTAATATTAGTTAATTTGTTTTGAAAGAGGTTAACGCCCAAGATCCATGATCAAATCCCATGTTTTTTCATTTCTGATTAAATTTTGTGATGTGGAAAGGTGGCAAGGCTAATCGGGCCGAGCCTAAAGCACCTGATTTGTTAGAAGTATATCTCGATTTCTAGCATCAGTTTCAGCAATCTGGTTGGCGTGATTTATTCCACCACTGTATTGATTACCATGATGCCATGACTCATTCATTTTCTCATAATTTCGATGGAAATCAGGTGGAGTTCGTTGGGCTCTCCTTCTCTGTCATAGAGAATCTAATCTCAGAGGCCACAACCTTACCAGTAGACGAAGAGTGAGTCTTAGAAGCCATGTGTTGGTAGGATTTGATGTTCCCTTCTTTCTAAAGGATGAATTCAAGAATCAAAAGTGGAAATCCAGGGTTCAAAGGGTCTGGCTACAAGAAAAATAGAACTAGATTTTGAATATCACCCAGTCATACTTCACCTGCGAACGAAGGTTTAATTGGGTAAACCTCTATCACTTCCACTTTCTTGCACATTTTTCTTGTCAGGTTAGGATGACCACTTGTTTCTATTTGTTAGAGAGTCTCGGGAATATGGAAGCTCGTTTTAGATCAAGGACAAAACCTTCCCCCCATTTTTTCTACCACAAATCCCTCATTAAGTTTCTAATTGAAAACTAGTTGGCCAAGGCAGGGAGAACTTGGAGCCACTTCCTATTCTGGGGAGGTTTTCAAACTCAACCCCCTAATTCCTTGAGAGGAAGGAAGAAAATTGTAAAATATGGGAAAAGGACTCAGCAAACATCCCCTATTGAGCCAACTCCTAACCAAAAAGACACAAAGGTCCCTTCTACATCCTCTGGCCCAAAAATCACCAAGGTATACCAAAGAAAAATTTTCAGGCTTAGAAAACTAGCCCTTGCATCCCCTGTGAGATTACCTTCAGATATTAGTTCTCCCCAGGCCATGAGTTCACCTACAGAAGCCTCCCCTACAGACACAATTATGTCAAAAATAATTAAAGGCAAAGAGGTCAAAGTTGAGACCCAAGCGAAAGAAACACCTTCTAAAACCCTTAAAGGAAGTAGACAAACTCATACAAGGCCAACAAATAAGTTAAGGTTTAAAATTAAATTGAGAAGCAACCCAAAGTTGGCTAAGGAGGTAATAGATGTTGATAATGTGCCATCAAATGACCTTATCATTAACAGAAAGAAGATCGTAGTATCTAAAAAGAGAAGAGACAAAGAAATTGAGAAGAGACAAAGAAGCTAAGGGAAAAGCTCCAATGGAGAAAAGGAAAAGAAAGAAACAGAGGTTGGAGAAGGTGGTTGTGCTTCTAAAAGCAACCAACGCCCTCATCTAGGAGGCTTGGGGTTATTTTTCAAAGTTTTGGCTATGCACTTGGGAACAACAATTTTGGTTTTAATATTTGACTATGTGCCTGACAACATTTTACATACAACAGAGCAGGGAGTAGCTGAAATCCCCACTATCATCATTTTTTAAAGAATCAGAGCTGATAACTCCACTGTCAGCAATTTTCAGAAACATGCACTGGCATCCCTGTTGTCAGCGATTTTGAAAGGAAGCGTTGACATCTTTGTTATCAAAAAAATTTGGCAAAATAAATGTTGGCATTCCCACTATCAATGAATTCTGAAAAAATAGGCAGAAGAAATGTTGACAGTCAAACTGTCAGCACAATTTTCAGCACAGGAAACCAAAAATTTGACAACGACAGTATCATCTATTTCACCAGGAAGCCCGAGAGGATAGGAGCACTAACATAAAATATTTTTTTTTTGAAGGATTGAACCTTTCTTGTAGAGGGACCTGTTTTCCAGCAAGGAATCAGTTCTATCAGTCAAGGACCTGCTTCTATTTTTGAGGAAGATATTCTGAAGATATTTTTCCTAGCCTATATATTAGAATATTTTCTAGAAGATATTTTATTTTAGAAAAAAAAATTAATGTAATTAGATATATTTTCCACATGCATGAACTTAGAATATTTTGATATTTTTTTATTAATGTAATTAAGTTTGAAACTATAATCCTATGATCAGTTGATGTAATTTCTATAAAGACAATTTCTGAAGAATGGAAAAGGGTTAGTGTTTATTTTAAACATTAACATTCTAGTGTATTTGAGCATATCTTAAATATATTACAGTTTGATGAGAATTTGCAGAAAATTCATGTGTTGTAATTCCCTGACTGTTATTTCTTTGTTATAAAATGTTCTTCATGTCTAGAAACTTTAGTTTTTGAGATTGGGATTCATTCATTCTCCTTGTTCGTATTTTTCAGTTATTAGTACTTGTTGCTTCTGTCAGCTATAATTCTTTTTTTCTTTTTAGTTCATTTCTTATAAATCTCTCAAATTGTCTAAGGATTTATTACTACATTGATTTTTGTGTCATGCTCATTATATTTGTAGCATCATTTGATAAAACTAGAACTCATGCCCAATGGTATGTTTTATATACAACCCAAAAAAAATTCATCATGTTTAAGATAAACCTGGCCATAGATCTTAAAGTAAACCTACTACTACAGTGACCTAGAGTAGTTGTGTTTTTGGGAGAGATCCCTCTCCAGGTTGAAGGGACAACTTTCAGCCTAAAAGAGGTTCAAGGTTATGTTAGATTTTTCCCCTAATAACCAGGGTTTCTCTAAGAGATAACAGACTCCAAGGAAACCAGTAGAAAGTATCTTCAAGTAAGGCTAACTAAAAGGACTCTACAGATATTGAAAGCTTGACCATGACAATAAAAACACTTACCAATGAAATTTCAGAATTAAAGGGAAAGCAAGCAAGACTTCTACTAGTAGAAAGCCTCCCAAGTCTTTCCCATTTGAAGGAATAATAACAGTAACAACAACAATCATCCCATCAAGTTTGCCTAGATTTTGAATGTTGTGCTAAATATAAAGAGTATGGGTATGAACAACTATTGTTCTTTCCATTAGGAATATCATTTATTAGCATATGAGCAGATGGAACAAATGGAAGAAACAAAAGAACCTGCAACGACTGAAGAAAGTATTGGTATTGGACATGTAGTGAATAATTTTGATTGTATCCTTAATGCTGACAATAAAAGTGCTAAAGCACCACCACAAATGCAACCCCTCCTCGAAATAAAATTGGTCCATCCTCTGACATAATTAAATTTTCATACGAGAAACATCAAATCATCACATACAATTGTTAGTGAAACTACACAAAAAAACATGTCATATATATAACCCACTCTTACATCCCACTTGATTTATGTCTTCTCAATCCAAGTTTTCCCTTAGTCATTCCATAAGACACCCTTAAATTCACATAATCTTCATTATTATTCACTTCTCTTGAGAATCAATTATGAATGACTCAGGTAGAAGATATTAATTCCAAAAAAAATTAATGATATATTTTTGAAAGTCACTTGTAATCAAGAACAACTTTCGTAATTGTGAAAATATGATATATATATTATTGAATCTATCTTGGTAAATGCAATTCAACCTGTTTTCCAACTATAAAATAACACATGATTTGTGTTCAATAATTAATCAATTCATTTGGTTTCAAGTTTTATTCCTTACTATTAATACATACACACAAAAAAATCAAGCTATGAAGACATACATTTCTCAAACTATGAATAATCTTGTTGAATTTAAATAAGATTTAGACTATCACAAGGGAATTTCTAGCCTAAAGCTAAGTTTTTTTTTGAAGGGAGAATTACCACCCTCTCAAAAGATTACAAAATTTTGTAGAACTAATAACCACTCATAAAAATATACATCCAAGCACAAAATTCCTAAATCCAACAATCTCTCCCATTCCACATACAATACAATCATCTTAGGCTTCTAAATCATGCATTAATTCCAATTCATCAAAACGTGATCTCACTCTCCTTCAATATATCCCTCAAACAAATATATCACAAGCACATATTCTTGTAAAACAAGAACTCAAATAATCTTTTCATTAATAACATACATTTTCCTTTGCATTCATATAGAACAAAGTTCTCATCACATAAAATTTTATCTTCTAAACATGTTATTCTCTTAACAATTTACAAGTTAATTAAATTTCAAGAAAGTAATTCATCAAGTTCATAAACAATGTGAATTTTGACTTGATCGCCTAACTAACAATAGTTTATAGAAGTTCATGAGTTCAATCCTCATAATTTCTCTAATTAATTTAGTTTATATAGAATTCAACCAATATGCAATTGATAAAATTATTAAGGCAGCTATTATGACTTTCCTAGATCAAATTTGTCTTAAGCCAATAGAAAAGATCGACTTATCACAATAATAATTTTTTCTACATTTCAAGAATTTGAAAATCAATTTAATTCTACTTAAATCCAACACATACAAAATAATTACAATAATAGAGGATAGATACCTAGTTTAGAGTTGATTCCATATATCAAAATCAGTTATTCCAGACATCCTAAATCACTTAATGGTGTTCACTATACCAATCTTAGTATCTTCATTTGTAATAAAATGAAAATAATGGATTTAATCCTCAAGCAAATTCATGTTACGAACCTCTATCCATTTAACTTTAATTACACATAATTAATCCTCCTTGACCATGTCTATGAGATCTCATCAAAATAATTTGTTCATTCTAACCAGAAGAATTACCTAGCTCATAGATATATGTTAATATGGATTGCACACCCATACCTTACCTGATAGATATATGTTGGTATGGATTCCACACCCATACATTGGATCATAGATATATAGTAGTATGGATTCCACACCCATACATAACTTTAGGAAAACATAACCTTCAAGTGTTCCTTAAAATGTCTTCCACAACCCTCCATGCACCAGTCATTTAAGCCTTTTGTTTATTAGGAATGTCATACCACAACCTAGTATTTGAGTAATTTTCAAGTTATTTGATGCATAATGTCAACCCAAACTACACAAATTCATGTCAAGTAAATAATAGGAATTCCATTCTTAATAGTTAATAATGTATTCCCAAAACATATTTTAACACATCATATTAATGCACATCTATTACTCGTGAATCTACGTTCACAGTTAAAAGTGGCATCCTTCCAGGTAGATTTTGTTAAGTTTTTATTAGTGTAGATAAGAAAAGAGTCAAAATTAATATGATGAACTCCATCATCATGTTAATTAAATCTTAGCCTTACACTTGTTACACATTCCCAAAGCATACACACCAAGGTCATCATACTATAGTTTAGATTAGGCTAATATTTTTCTTGGTAGATACAATTTCAACTAGTAAAGATGGCTAGTAGGCCCATATCACATTGATAATGATGCATTAAACATTTATGCAACCATGCATGCACTCCACATATCTCACTCACCCATTGACATTCAAGCCATTCACATGCTTGGGTTTAACCCCAACTTGTCAAGAACATCCTTTCCCAGCATGTCTTTAAGTCCTTTAACATATTTCCAATCATTTTTCTTAACAAAAATATAAAGGAATATAATAAATAATTAATTTTCTTTCATGAGTTTATAAATGACATAATAATAATAATATCCCTTATGCAACCAATATGCTTCCAAGTCAACATACACAATAACTCAACATGCATGTAAAAACAACATTCATACATCATCAACCTACAAACAAGCATGCTGGACCATTAGGCCATAGTGTTGTAGTTGGCTCTGATACCATATGTAAGGTCCCACCTTACCATCCATCAATAATATAGAGAAGTATAGGTCAAATTAATCACTCATACTACATTTGTTTTTTGTAACATTACTAACTTAGTTATCATGTAATCATGTTCCTTCATCTATTTTAATATAATAATATCACATAAGAAGTTAGAGATAACTTTCCCTTAAAATCAATTCCAAAATACATTTCCTCTCAAGTTTAAAAGATGATAGCATGTGCTCTTTTCATACTTATACATGAGCTCTAAGTAAGTATGGAAATAAATTCCACCCTAATGCCATTTGCGGACATTAAGTTAGATAAACCTATTTGATTTCCTATATTATGATAAATAGACTCCACTTATTGACTCTTGATATCATAACCACAAAAGTATCATTCTTCTATTACAAAATCACATATAGGTGTATGAGTATTAACCTACCTATAACAAGGTAACCGAGGGAAGGACATGCCTCTCTTCATCAATAAATATAATAAATATGATATGTTTATGAAATGGAATCACAAAATATATTGACCCAACAAAATTTCCAAATTCATCAATTAAAAATTCTCAAACCCAATTATTAAGGAAATTCTTCAATCATGAGAATTGTATAATGAATGTTGCATCAAGAGAAACTATTATTACCAATTCAAAAGCATGTTATTCTTCAAAAATTTCCAAGTAAAACAATGGACTTGCCAAAATTAGGCACAATTAGTTGTTTTCTACAACTACTCAAGCATAAGACTGCACCCATGAATACATGCTACTTGGTCAACTTATTATGCTTACTTGCACAAGTAATTAAATCCTACAAAATTGTTTACTGTAAAATTATTTCCAACAACAACCTATTTTTTTCATGATATCTTCTGATAATACAAATAACAAATTTTCTATTCTCTATTCACACTTCAACAACTTATTGAATTCATGTTCACATTCATATAAAATCTTGCAAACATAGGAAGTTACATCTATTAAATAATATATTCTTAAATTTCTAGTACATAAAAGTTACAGTCAGTAAGACATTTACTCTTACAATTTATATGCACAAAATATATAGCCACTGAGGCCTTTTGACAAACACTTTGCATGCAATTTACAACCATTGAGGCCTTTTGACAAATACTTTTTAAGCATGCAATATACAACCATTGAGGCCTTTTGAGAAACACTTTGCAAGCATGCAATCTACAGTCATTGAGACTTTAAAACAAAAATTTAAAAGTGAATGAACTAGATTAGTGTTATCAATATAGATCACCAGATAAATCCAAGATGAAAAAAATTCAGCAAAACCAAACAATAGACAGTCCATACAGGTAACAACAAATCTGCAAAATTGACTGGATTAGATAATAAGAGTTTGAAAACCTGTTTTTTGGAATCAAAGTGGGGGTTACATGGTCATAAGGTATAGATACCCCCTAATGTTGAGCTGAATCACAACAAAAAATTCCCAAAAATGAGATTCTTTAAAACAACAACAAAAAAGATTTCCAACTATCTCATTTATCACTTTTATCAAACACTTAGTGTGCAAACTTCATCTGCAATTGTACATGGAGAAGGAAAACCTAAATTTATGCTAATATGACATTTTCATCAAACTCATGACAACCTACTATGGACAAAAAATCATTATAAATTGAACTTAAAAACTTTGGCAACACATTCTTGTTTTAATCACCCTACATATACATTCTCATACATAGCTGCCATGAAATTGTTAACTCATTGATGGTTAGATGAGAAATAACTTTCTGAATATTCATAATTTTGTAATAATTTAAGATAGAAATTTCCAATAAATTTAAATTTTCCACAATGCTTTAAAACATAATAAGAAACCAAAATTTCAATAACATTGATAGATATACCTGACAATATATAGATCTAGCTCCAAAAATATAAGAGTATGCTCCAACTCCAATATCCTTACCAACTCATTGTGAACCATTTTGTTTTCCACCCAACCATATCCAGGTAGAACTTCTCCCCCTAGAACCCCCGAGCTGAAAGAGCTCGTAAATAATACCAAAATATATTAGTAGAGAGATATACAGGCAAGATGAGGAAGAAAATTTTCACTTCGTCCCAATACCACTCTTGGTCATCTCCACCAGGTAGAGCTACTTAGTAATTTAGTTTAGGAATTTCAAATTCACTTAGAAAGCAACTGGCTACTCTCCAAGTATCTTCCTCTCATAATCTAATTTTTTTTTTTTATATCTCTCTAACTCTTGGTATCATAATGCATCTCCTCCAAGTCACAATACATGAAACACATTTATAGGAGGAGAAAAAAATTCTTGTCATAAAGGAGGAGTAATATGCATGCCTCGTATTCCATTTAGAGGAGTGTAACTCATGCCATTAAGGAGAGGTATGCATGCCTTAGTTAATGAGAGTGTAACATATGCATTAAAGAGTGTGTAAGAGGAATATTTTATGACATGTCTTTAATGAGTGTAAGAGGAATATGCCATTCTTTGATAAGTGCATAAAACAGAGTGTAATGTATGATTAAAAGAGAGAGAGAGTTACATACAACCAAGAGAATCATCAAGGAGAGAGGTGTGAAATTATTGAGGACATGAGGTGATTTATAATTCCATTTTTAATAAGAATATCATAGTCCCATAAAATATAATAATAATAATAATAATAATAAGGATTAAGTCGAGTCCGCATCTACATCACCATAGTTTTTCGATATATGGAAATTTCTAGAGCATGGCACCTTTCCCACGCACTTAGAGAATTAAAAAAAGAGGGAAATTCGTTTAAAATCTATATGCTACCAGCTATTTCATGGATTTCTTTTCATAAAGCACCACAATGGTGTGCTACTAAGATGCCTTGACCCACATGATACATAGAAGGTACTCATATACTTGCACGATGGACTAGAAAGTGGTCACTATGTGGGTGACACTACAATGCATAAATTCATGAGGGATGGTTATTATTGGCTCACTCTATTCAAATATGCTCATGGTTATGTCTACAAGTGCCCATATTGTTAGAGATGTGTGGGTCGAGATCATAGGTCAACCACTCCACTACTACCGGTAGAAATTGAGGAACCATTCCAATAGTGCGGCCTAGATGTTATCGAAGAAATATTTCCTCACTCGGTGGTCATAAGCAGTTCCCTTGATGCAAGTTAATGACCAGGAAGTCACCCACTTTTTTCGACAAAACATTATAACCAGGTTTGGCATTCCAACATCACTTATCTTTGATAATGAAACTTCCTTTTCATCATTAAAAATTTATGAATTCACATTATAAAATGGGATTTTATTAAATCGTGCATCTAATTGTTATCCGTAGGGAAATAGTTTGGTTGAATCGACAAAAAAATTCTTATATGCATAATCAAAAAAACCATATTCTTTGAGCAAAGGAACTAGCATAATGCTTTAACCAATGCATTATGGGTTGATCGTATAACTCAAAAGCCTTCCATTAAGACCTCGCCATACTTTTTGGTTTACGGTAAAGAAGCTATCTTGCCCCCGAACCTATATCTCCCAGCCTTGCAACTCTCCCAAGGGTTCAAAGTTAGACCTTGCATTCTGGTTCAAATCAAGATAAACACTTTACTCAAACTCATGGAATATATTCTCAAATCCAAAGAGATATTTTTTGTTCAAAAAATCCATGTAAAGTGTTGGTTTGATAAGAAATCTATAGGGGAAAAGAGTTTCAATGTGTGACCCAATACTTATTTCATCCTTTCAGAGGAGGAGATCCTTTTTATTTTGATTGTTATGCAGAATTATGGATTACAGATAAAACATTCTTCCCTAGATGTAGTGCTCATCTAGAACAACAGGTTAAATACTTTGCAACTACTTTTCCTAACTGTAAATAAACACAGAGAACAGATCAAAGAACTTTCTTGGAGTACAAGTGCTTCCTATTCTCCTTCTGTCACTTTTGTTGTAGCTTCAAATCTGAGCTAAGTCGCCAAAATATTCTCTGCAAAGATGAACACTAAACAGCAAAAGATAGAAATAATACAAACGTATATTCAATTTAATCAGTTAAATCAATAAAACATGAACCATATGCATCAAATAGGAATTCATAATATGAAATACATGAGCTTATACAGATACATATGTGGGAAAGTAAGCAACAATATTTATTAATGGATAGAAGGGGAGGTTACAACCCAGTGATTAATTTCATGTCACCATCTCCAGAAGCATCCCAACCTCATCACAATGCACATCTCTCCAAAAACATGTCACTCAAATCAATTCCTCAATTGAAATTCCACCAACATTTCTCTACTCAAATTCTTCCTTATCAAACACTAAGATCTGTGCTCAATTTATAGAGGAGATGAAGGTCGTTTTACAATCAATGAATTTCTAATAATAGGAAAGACATGTTCCCAGTCTCAGAGGTATCAAATGGACACATGGATTTGAAGTTTGACACATGTGAACTCTTATAGAAGGCACTGGCCAAGTGGAGATCCTGGAACAATGAGAATTTCGCTCCTAATGTGACCAACACACCCTTGAATGTCGGGAAGTGCTTTGCAGAGGACCCTTGGATGGGGTTACTTGCATATGAAACACACTTAGTCCCTTTAGAGGCAGTGTTGGTGAGCTCTCATATGATATATTATTACTTCAAATCTTGTAACCTTTACAAATGAAAGTCATGGATGATTTGTCTTGTTCTTTGTCTTAGGGCATATAACAATTGAAATGAAAGGGGATGATAGAACCTATTAATTGGTCCTGGAGATGATCTCCAGTTAACCAGATCACTAGGAATGGTGCCCAAATTGACCTATAACAATTGCCCCCTAAAGCATGAAGTCAGAATAATAACAACAATATTTTGATTGAGATGATTTACACTGTGATGGGCTAGAGATGAAGCGGAGTGGCAACCTGAATCAATATTACAATACATTAAATCATGATATATCCTCTTGATCAAAATTTTTGAGGGAAGGCATTCCCATGCTCAGCACATAAACTTTCTAATAACATGTACATAATTCAGAAAGTCATCTACATTGGAATATTGCCCAATACAGACATGCCTATAGATATAGGCCCATGTTCGGATGACGATCTTTATGTAAGGTCACCGTACAGATGATGTGTACAACAATCCTAAAATCACAGCCCAGATGGCTGAAACTATATCTAGGGTCTTCTTATCTCGTTCACTCAATCATTCGGGTATAATTCTAGCCATGTGAATATATGATTTGTAGTCGAACATGGAAAGACATTGTTTGATTACCAGCCAATGATGTGAGCTGTTAACAAATGCGAGAGAACCATCATTGATGTCAATGGCCCTCAAGTTATTGCACTAAATTTCGTAAGGCGTGAATAGACGATTTGATGTCAAATTCCAAAAAAAATCTTTCGGTCAAAATTCCGGAAGCGAGGATCTTGTCGATGTTGTAACAAGCCTCATGGTACTGGAATATAATGTTTCTAAATGAAATTCCTAGATAATGATTTTTCATCGACAGGAAGCCACCTTATTTCGAAACAGGAGTTACTGATTTTGGAGACAAATGTATGACTTTATATAGCAATGTCCAATGATGATTGTCATGAGAATGAAGGTTTATGAGTATTGCAGAAGGATGAGTATCCATTGGATGAATCCTCTTGAACATATCGGCGACACTGAGATGAGTTGGAAGCATTGACCCAAAACCCGAAGTGAAGGTATGAATGAACCGTCAAGAAGATTGCCCAACCCAAACAGTCATGGTGATGGAATGAAGTGTCATGTTCAAGAGTGACCTGTTATCGTAAAAATTTATGTTTACTTTCCAAATTTTCCTGGTCATTTATCGACCAGTACCTCTTTATTTTTTAACAAGCTTGAGGAGGATAACATTTTCTTGATCTATAATTCAACCTTTCAGGTGAATAATGTATCGCTATTTAATAATTTAACGAGTCTAGCGATGAATGAAACTCGATTCTTTCCATGATTGACAAGCACGTCGCTATTTTATGTTTTAACGAACTTAACGACAGTGATAGCCCAGTCCTTTTTAATATTTAGAGAGTTTGAAAAAAAGGACGAAAGAAAACTCCATAAGTACTTTTTCATAAACTTATTGCTCAGATCTGAAAAAGTGTAAAATAATATTTGAGAGAACCTCTTTAGTCATGTTTGACCAAGGTATTCCTTTTTCGTAAATAATCTATCTCAGTCCGAAAAAGGGTTAAACTTATACTAAGTAGATATCAATTCATTTACTTTTACGAGCTCGAAAAGACAAGTGCTCGGCAATATTTTCACATTATTAGAGTCTGAAAAGAGTGTTAAGAACACTCCATGGGTTCCATTTTCACTGTTATCGAAGCTCAAAAAAGAGATAAAAGTGTGCTTCAAATCCTTTTTTTTTTTAACAAAGCTCAAAAAATAAGGAGAAAAAGTATGCTTTGTGGTCAAACCATTCTTGAAATAAATCTGCACGACTAATTTGTTCATCAGTTGTAAGACATGTTCAGAACAATGTCAAATGGATTAAAAATACCTATTTCATGATAAAATCATAATAAAACCATATTCATAGCAATAAATATGATTTGCAAACAATTAAATGACTATTAAAAAGAGTTTTTACTATTCATTTTTACCATTCCATAGTTACCATTTGCATTTTGGAGCTTTGAACCTGATTTTTCCCCTGAACTTCAGCTGCTGATTGCGATCGCTTCTGTGGACGGATTTCATTTCCGTTTGATCCATATTAGTGATATGAACCCTCTCTTTCATTCAGTAATCATTTCATTTCCATTCATTGCAAATTTTTTAGGGTTTTAGGGCCCCTAGGGTAAATTTTGCTCCCAAAGAGGGCAATGCAACTTTGGACATCAAAAAGTGCATTGCATAGTAGCTAAAATGAAGGCTACCTACATGTACAACGCACTGTCTCTTGTCCTAGGTTGCATTGGGCGCAATATTAATTTTTGTTTTTTGCATTATGCCCAAAATTTGTCCAATTTTTTGCATTGAATGGAATCTAATGGTTCTTATGGTTACATTTCAGGTTTTCATCGGATTACAATGACGATTACATGGACGGAAAGAGAGCACGAAGAATAGGATACGATTTCCCTAAATGATCCAGGCACAATAAGATCCCTAAGAGATTGTGGACTATTAAAGTACTTCTGGTTGTCAGGGATGAGGCAACAAATAGAACTCTTGGAGTTCTTAGTTCAAGCATGGGATCCAGATATCAAGGCATTTCATATTAAGAACCAAGTGGTTCCCATAATAGTAGAAGATGTATACTTTCTTATAGGTTTGTCGAGGAGAGGCTTTCCCATTTCGCTCTCATGGTCTATTGTTGGAGGAGAGACTGTGAGAGATTATGTTTTGCAACATTGTTATCCAGGGGCACAACCAAGCAAAGATGGAAAGACAAATTTCCGGGATGTTAGAGATTTTCCTTTGAGAACTATCCTGTTCACGATCACAAAACTTACTGGCACCATTACACTACATGTAGTGAATAGATCGTATATGCAGTATGCGCTAGAGTGTATGGAGCCAACAGTATTCAACTAGTATGAAGCTGTACTTTCTCAAATAAAAGAACAACTGAACCAAGAAAAGGGAGGAAGGAAGAAGAACTTTAGTTATGGTTCGATCCTCATATCATTCGCCTTAGAACGGATTCCACAGATGCAGCCACAACATGTGACACTGGATGTGTCTAATCCTAGAGATCCATGGATGCAAAGATGGGTAGAACTAATGGGTAGGCATGCAGGCCAATCGACCATTGTGTTCTCAACTACGTTATTTGCTTGGTTCTGGCGACAGATTTTCACCATCGATGAGTATGCATATGCAGGCATTGATTTTCGAGGAGATCTAGATTTAGCTTTACCAAAAAGGTGCTCAGTGGGGTGCAATGGGTAAGAATGTTTTGACCATGTTTTTTTATTTTCCTAAGTTTTATACAATGCTTTTGTATTTTTGATGTTTTCCAAAGACTAAACTAAATGTTTGATGTAATGCAGATGTTGGTCGAGTTCAACTGGTGGAGGAACTGGAGCGTGTAGCGGATGAGCCAACAGAGACAGTTGTCGAGAGAGTAGTCCTTCAGGATCTTGATATGGCTGAGACTCTGGTTGAGCTTTAGCAGCACATATAGGGTTTGACCTTCGAGATTTCAGATTTTTGGATCGAAGAGTTACCCATGTGACTGCATCATCACACTATAGGTGTTCCTAACCATTGGATGTGGTTACTACATAGGATAGCTAGATCTATAGCATGTTACCACGAGCACCACTAGTTTACTTTTGACATTTTGCATACGTTTTGAGGTCAGATGACCAATGTGTCTTGGGCACAAATTTTTGCAAAAAACTATAACTATCTATCTATTTGATTTCAGTGTTTTTCTTATGTTTATTGTGCAATCCTATTCAATGATGTGAATGTTTTCTTTACATGTGTTGCAAATGTCTGTGTTAGGGTCCCATGATTTGGCAGATTGGCTAACCAAATGACAGGGTAACTTCAGACCAGTATTTGGAGTCCTAGGACCTAGCCTTCCTAGACTCAGAGAGGTCTCTCTCTATTGTGCGAAGGATGTGAGCTTGTTCGCTATGGATGGTTGATTTTAGGCTAGTTGTTAAGTGTAGGTTTGTTTGTTTGTTTTGGGTTGGGGTAAGATGATCAAGTAGGATAGGTGGAATGAGAGAATATCAAATTAATAGGGCTATGGGGTTAGATGAACTCTAAGGTGTCTAAATGCTAAATTTAAGTGTATTGCAGGGCTGATTTAGCAAGGTGAGTGGATCCTTAGAGTGATGATGAGGTGTAATGAACATTAAGTTTGGGAAGAAACTAAGAGATCTTAAATGTATATAATCTGGAAGAAATGACTCATGAGGTAGGGAAAACCATTAATCTCTATGAACAATACTCAAACTGATAAACATATGAGATGAACAATCTAGTGGTACATAGAAGCATTAGAACTCCTAACTTTAGAAATCCACCTTCAGTTTTTTGAGAAAAACATATGAGATAAACAAACAATTCAATATATGGAGAGGGAACTCCTAAATAGCATATATCAAACTATCAGGAACTGTGAAACAAGTTGATAAGCATGGGCAAAGGGCAAGATCGAAACAAAGCCTCTTTGCATTATCCTAATCAATCAGTATTCCATAGGAAAGCTTCACAATGAGTTTTTGAAAACTTTAAATAAACAGGGCATACCATGAAACATATTTATAAGCCAACATACTGATCATTTATGAAACAAAGAACAATTTTAGTATGCCTAAGGAGCAGTCAATAATTCCTTAAGATGAACTAAAAGAAGAAAACACCAAAGCTATAGCATGCAGGAGGTTTGAGGTGCTTCCACAAGCATGTCTCAACCTATACTTTTCTTATCTATAGCAAGAAAGTAGACTGAAACAAAATGAGGACAAGAAAACACTAACAAGTTAGAAAAACATCACCATTCAGCAAGCTATGGAATCCTGCAAGCAAGCTTCTCCAACATCAAGCCACACAAGTCATTCATTTACTTCATGAAACCAAATATCTTCTCCAAGCTCATAAACCATGTATTTCTCTATAACACATCAAGTCCCAATAGTTTACAATAAATCCTCAAGCCTTATATAACAAATAAGGAGAGGAGAGCCTACTAGAGCATCTAGAAGCCTATTGGCCAAAGAGAAATATCCTAACTTTTCCTTGAGGCTTTGCAAAGCCCAAGGCACAAAAATATCTAACAAAATATCTTATACGACTATAAATGGAAATAAAATTGACTTTTAGGCCTGACATGCGCATAAAAAATTTCCAAACGCACATCTTCCCAGTCATACACAGGAATGCAACACTCTGTCTCTAATTTCTGAAAAATTTCCAGGCGCGCAACACCAAAAAGGGTCTTTTTGCAGCAAGGTTTGGAGGTCTTCCGGATGTCAAAAAAGGCTCCGTGATGGCCCGTTGGAAAGCTATGGATGTCTACTTTCAAAATATTCTTTTTTTTTTTCTCAATCTGATCTCTAGAAGTTTCCCAAAAAGTAGAAACAGTGAAGGTTCCTAGGAGCACAACACCTGCTGAGAAAAGGTGGCAGAAAGGTGAAAAAATGGGTGTTTTTGGCCCTTTTGAGGGACCAAAAAAACTCAAAATGAGCTAAAATTTTGTGAGCATGCTACTCTTGTGCCAAGGGATCTAGAAATTTAAATTTTTCCTGCTGAATATGCTCTAGGAAAAAGAGCAGCGTCCAAGGTGTTGCACTCCTAGGCTTGAAAATTTGCAAAAAACCAAAAAGTGTTCAATTTTGCTCAAAATTGGTGAGTAAGTCCCTTAAGGGTACTTAGAGACCTCTAGTGAAGCTTGAGCCAAAATTCCAATCCTAGCTTGGTCGTTTCCATCAATTAGTGCCATGGCCCTCCTTTGGGCAGTTTTGAGCTTCTTCCTAGCAAACAGATTTCTCTTTTTGTAATGTTCAGTCATCCTTCTCTATAAGCCTAGATATTTGTTTGCCTTCTCCAACTTAGCCTCCAAATGTAGATTTGCACTTTCAAGCCATGATTCTTTGTCATCCTCAATTTCCAATGCAAGGAGCTCAATGAGAGGGAATTGTTGTGCTTGGGCTGATTCTTCCTCTCTCTGCTTTTCCAATGCTTTCCTAAGACCCATAGTCTTAGGCCTCTTCCTAGCTTGCCCCTCTTCCTCATTATCTTCTTCATAGGTTCCCATGTATTCCTCTAGTTGTACTTGTGATTTTTAAGCTTCTCTTTTGTATTTGAGCGCCCGGTCTTCATAAATGGCAAGTTGGCCACTCATTTGCTTGTTTTGTGTTTGTAAGAAATGAATGAGATATTTCGATCTTTCCAACTCAACCTCTAAATCTCTAATTTGAGCACTCCAGTCCTATAGGAGAGAATTAAGTATTCTTGTTTCATTTTCCTCATCACTGCTCAAGTGAATGAGTTCAAATTCCCTCTCTTTTTCATGATTGCTTTCCTGTTCTTTCATTTTCTTCTTGCCTTTTCCCTTCATGGGCTTCTTACCCTTGTCTTTCTTCGACAGTTTACCCTTGCTCCTCAATGATCTGGTGACTTTGCTTTTCACTGTTTGAGTGTCCTTGTCTTTCACAGTTTTGGTGATTTTTTATTTTATTGGTTTTGAGGAGGAGTGCATGGCCCCTTGCATTTTGGAGGTAGCAAACACATGCCTCGTACCTCTCTGATAAGGGATGATGAGAGGTGTCACAAACTAGGCTTGCACAATTTGATCATTTACAGCCTTAGGAATGTCCTTCTCTTTAAGAATGTTTTCTGCGTGTATCTTTTTGCTACTTTGTTATTGGGAGTCCCTTTGACTATCAAGTTCAACATATTTTATTCTCTCCTCAATAGGAGGACCTTCAAAGCTACCATGTTCTATTTCTGCATTGTCAGAGGCGCCTAGGTTTGACACATTTTCACCTTTAGGACTATCCATCTCTTCACCTTTTTCACTATTGTTTTTATTGTCTTCATTCTTTGGATCTTGGCCATCATCTCCTTGTTTATTTAAAAAAACTTTGAAATTTGTTTCTGAGCTATCTTCATCAATTTTTTCACTTCCATGACTGTTCATTGTTTCTTCATCACAGTCTGTTGTAAGGTTTTCAGTGTCTTTTTCTTCACTTTGATACCTAGTACTTTGTCCTCCTTTATCACCATTGTTTTCATTTCTTGTAACTCTATTTTATTCTTGGTTTACCTCTTCATCTGTTCTGCTATTTTCACTATCTTTCTCTTGGCCAACATCTTCATCTTTGCTATTGTTTTGACAGTTTTTGTAATATTCCAAATCTGGAATAGCACAGCAAACCTGCTGAAATAACACACTCCTGGGAGATTTATGCACAGAAATGAGTTTACGGCCCTTGGATCCCTTAAATCAGCAAATTTGGAGTCTAGATCCAAAAGGGTAGCAAAAAAAAATCAAACTAGGTGTGGTAAACAGATCTCCCACCACCTAGTCTAGCTGAAAAACACCCTACAAGAGGGGTTGCAGCTATGCACAACAAACTGCTTTAGAAATAACGCAGTCTTGGAAAATATGAGCAGGAGGGCATCAAATATGATTAACTTATGAATGTACAGCAGCAAATCAGAATTATAATGAAACTCTTTTAGTATAAAGTAGAATACATGAGGCAATAGAGCAAGAAATCCTCAACAAAGAGAGCTACAACACACATATATCTGCAGAAATGGCTCAACAGTGTTATTCAAAGGAGCTGTAGCAGTTGCATATTACAACTCAGATCTAGGACAGATCTATGGACAAAACATCAGATCTATTTCAGATCTGGAAACTACATAGTCTTGTTTACAAGATCTCCTTGGGGTTTTGACAAAATCATGCATAAAAAAAAGTAGATCTGAGTTTCAAGTTGCAGATATGTAAAATGTTGCAGTAATTTTGAATATAACATTACATGACAATAGATCAAATCTAAACAAAGCATGGATCAGCAAGCTAATCCATGGATCACCAAAGTGGGAGGCAAAGCCCAGCACCAGAGATCTCTCATCAAAACTGTGATCAAAACACCATGAAGAATCTCATATCAAAATAACACAGTTCCTTAATGGAAACAGTGATGTAGCTCAAATGACATAGATTTCCCACTGCCAAGTTACAGATCTGAAGTGAAAACAGGAGAGGCACTCTTCCAGGAGGTTAAAAGACACACTCCATAAGAAGAGGCTCCCAAAACAAGCTGGATCTCTGCAGATATAGAATCCCACTTGCTACAGCTTGCAAAAGCAGACAAGCCCTCACTAGATCTGTGCTGCAAATAGAAGTAGAGCCTGGCCTCAAGCCTGATAGTAGATCAAATCAGCAAATACTCCTCCAAGAATCCTTAAAGGAAGAGGTGAAATCGCTGCATAGGAACTCCAAGTGCTAAGCAGCACAATCCTCCACTAAAAAACAGAGAATAGTATTTATCTAAGCAGACAAGATACTCAAAAATATAATCAATCAACAACCTTCTCTTGCTGCCCTTCCCTTCCTTTTCTAATATGAAAGCCTTTGCAAACCCTAAACCACCTTGATGAGTTAGATCCTTTCACATTAGGAGCCTCCTTCTTTAACTTCATTGTCCCTTTAGGAGATAAATTGAACCTAGACAACACTGTAGATTTGGTCAAGGTTGACCCAGTCTCACAGCTCAAACCCCTTTCACACCTGCAAGTGATTTATTTACATGGCCTTGATTTTTCTTTGTTCACATGGGCATTGATTTATTTAGTCTTTTCAGGAGTTTTACATGTCCTCCTTTATTCATTTATTCATGCAACATAAAGTAAAACAAAAATGAATATTCCTCTTAGCTTAGGCTAAGTAGGAATATTACAGTCCTCCCCTCCAAAATGTTTCTTGTCCTCAAGCAAATGATAGGGTAAGAGCTGTAGTTCTTCTTCTCCTCCATTGATGGCATCATCAAGCCCTCATCATAGGTCAAGTGCTCAACAAGCCAATACATCATGAATTGTTCCTCCAAGGCCAACATAATATGTGCATAATCTATCCCTTCCGGAGTGAAAAACTCAACGGAAATAAAAATGGTGGAAGCAATGCTACATATAAAACATGTATCATGGAGTACAGGTATAAGTTCCAAGCCATGTGGTACATACAAGCTGCCCACCTTATGTCCATACAATCCCATAAACAATACAACTATATCATCCAAGTATGGAAGCCAGACTACATATATGCAAACTGAAATCTGCACTTGAGGAGGTGGGTCAAAATCCCACATGTGGTGCCAGTGCAGTGCACCTCTTGTCTTCATTAGATCTAGGTGTGGCAAATGGAATTCCCACCATAATTTTTCTGCACGAGTCACCTTAACATCGCTGAAGGTGTTACATAAGTTTGGTGCCTTTGGGAAGCACCCATCATGAAAATGAATCTCCCTTTGCACAACAAGGGAGTGGCCAAGTTCAGAATTTCTATTGGCCCCCAACAAGCTATGAGATCCACATGATCTCTCACTCCCTTTAGGAGTCTTATCCTTCAAAAACATGGCAAAGGAATGTAATAGATTATAAAATACAACTTTCTTGGCATGATCAAATCCTTTACCATCATATTCCCTCACACACATGGAGTTGTGCATGAGTACTCCCCTCCTCTCAAGTAAAGGAAGAGCTGGCTAAGATGACTCTTGCAAAGAGTCCATTGGCTTCCCCAATCCTCCATAGCTATTGCACTCTTTAAAGTGTTGATGTAATTCCTATCTCATGCCTTCCCAATCAAAACTCTTCATGATCAGGGTATAGATCTTCATTGAATACATATGGCTGAGGAAGAATTATTCATATGCTCCTTGTAGGATCTTCTACTTGAGCTTGGAAGCTTTAGCCAAGAAGACCTTACCATGATAATAGATGACTCCCCCTTGGACTAAGTAGCCCTCTTCTTGATGTATGCCATTTAGTATCATACCTGTGTGGAGATCTTTGGAATACTCTACAAGCAGTTGACATTACACATGCCAAAAGTGTTTGTTGGAAGGCTGATCCTCCCATTATTCTCCTCCCATGGCGCAAATTCAGAAAAGTGAGAGGGTGATAGTGATGTAGGAAGAAGATCCTCCTCATCCTTGGGTTGTCCCAAGCCTCCCAGCACTGTAACTTGGTCTCTCATTTCTCCAATCCTTCCTGGATCTAGATTTGGATCAACACTTTGTGGAGCCTTCCCCACAAGATCTGAATCTGATGGAATTCCAGGTGGCTTTCCATGAGGTAATAGTGTCCCTTGCAGCATCATCATGAACATGAGAGAAGGAACTGTGAGATCCCTGCTTCCACTGTGCAAATCAATCTCTGTTGTTTGTGTGGAAGTACTAGGTGAAGGATAAGTATGCATGACTTGAATCATTTGTGGTTTCCCACTCTTCAAGTCCACCCACTCCATTTGCAAAGCCTTCCAATGAGTGGTAACCTTCCCCAAGGTAATCAACCATTGGACACCCAAGATGATGTTGGTTTTTGGTATGTCAACTACAAAGAAGTGATCCACCAAAGTGTAGGATCCCATAGTGACAGAGAGTGATGGAACATATTGCATGCATTTCATGGTCCTATCTCCTGGGACCAAAACAGAAAATCCCTCAAAAGTATCAGTGGGGATTCCTATCTTTTGCACAAGATGAGCATCAATAAAGTTTTGGGTTGCCCCACTGTCAATTAGGACATATACTCTCTGATTCATAACTGAACCTTGTACTCTTAGGGTCAAGTACTTAGGCACTCCTCTAAAAGAGGCAAGAGTCCCACTTTTTGGAGCAAAGGCTTCCTTCCCATCTCTGGATGGTGTTTGATCTTCCTCATCATCATCATCAGTGCTATGACCCCTCCTAGGTTCATCATCTTCATCTTCCTCCTCAAGATCTGAGAAGACTTCTATGTAGTGTGCTTTTATTGCAGCACATCTATGTCCTAGTGCCCCTGAATCTTGGAAAGTGAAGCACAATTTCTTCTTCCTCAATTCCCTCCTGAGATCAATATTAAGAGGCTTCTTCAAAGATCTCTCCTTGGGAGGAGCAAATTTTCCTTCCTTCCCCTTAGATAAGTGAGGGGCCTTGATTTGGAAAGTTGCCTTTGCTTTTGGCAAGGCATCTTGGAGGTCTCTAGCCCTCTCAATGGCATCATGCAAAGTGATGGGCTTGGTAGATTTAACCAACCCATGCAAAGGTTCCTCCAGGCCATCGATGAACATGTAGACTCTTCTAGCTACAGATAGATTAAGGACCATGACCTTCAATCTCATAAACTCAGAGATATAAGTCTCTACATCCCCTGATTGCTTCAGCTTTGCAAGGCTTATGAAGGGTGCTTCAGGATCCTTCCTGTCAAATATATCCATCAGTCTTCTAGTAAACTTTGAACAGGTAGTCACATTGATATGTCCCAATGTAGACAATCCATGGAACCACCAATTGTGTGCTTCACCTTCAAAGTGCAGCGCTACAATCTTGATGGCTTCAATCTCAGGGACTTTGTTCAACTGGAAGTAAATATCCAACTTTTCTACCCATGCCTTGGTAGAACTGGAGGATGATCCATCAAAATTGGGAAAAACGAATCTGCCCATAGAGTGGTGTCTATCTTGATGATGAAAGAACCCACCATCTCTATACTGCTGCCTTGGTCTTCTTCTGTCCTGGAGGTGACAAAAGTCTTGGAAACTCAAGTTATGCTTGAATCTCTGACTCTAGGAATCATACTCCACAAAGTAATATTCAAGGGAGGCTTGTTCTTGTGGTCCTTCATTCTCCACAGCCAAGAAGGTAGGCATAGTGGAGCATTGTGTAGCTTGTGGAGCTTGTGGTAGATCCATTGGTTGACCAGTCCCATGATGAGACATGTCAAAGCTTTCTCCCAGATGAAATATCCCAGGAGATTCCCTCATTCTGTCCACTCTCATCTCTTTGATCTCTCTGGCAAGATCTTTCATGGCCACCAAAAGAGTTCTTGCAAACTCTTCTGCTTCTTTATCATTTACAGCTTCAAGGGCTTTACCCTTGTCTTGACCCTTGTCAGGATCATCAGTAGTGTAATCAAAATTCTTGTGGCTCCTATTCTGATACCTCTTCTCCCTCTCAGTAAGAGGATCATCTTCTTCTGAATGCAATATGGCTGGTGCTCCAAGGCAAGCACAGGCTGTGCCAAGAAAGGAGCTCTGATACCACTGTAATATCCTAGATCTGGAATAACATAGCAAGCCTACTGAAATAACGCACTCTTGGGAGATTGATGTACAGAAATGAGTTTACAACCCTTGGATCCCTTAGATTAGCAGATCTGGAGTCTAGATCCAAAAGGGGAGAAAAAACAAATCAAATTAGGTGTGGTAAACAGATCTTCCACCACCTAGTCTAGCTGAGAAACACCCTACAAGAGGGGCTGCAGCTATGCACAACAAACTACTTCAGGAATAATGCAGTCTTGGAAAATATGAGAAGGAGGCCATCAAATATGATTAATAAATGAAATTACAACAACAAATCAGAAGTAAAGTGAAGCTATTTCAATATACAGTAGAATACATGAGACAACAGAGAAAGATATCTTTAGAAAAGAGAGCTACAACACATATATATCAGCAGAAATGGCTCAACAACGTTATTTTAAGGAGATGTATTAGCTGCATATTAAAAATCAGATCTAGGATAGATCTGTGGAAAAAACATCAAATCTATTTCAGATTTGGAAACTACATAGTCTTGTTTACAAGATCCCCTTGGGGTTTTGACAAAATCATGCATAACAAAGAGTAGAACTGAGTTTCAAGTTGCAGATCTGTAAAATGATGCATTAATTTATGAATATAACATTACATGAAAATATATCAGATCTAAATAGAACATAGATCAGCAAGCTAATCCATGGATCACCAAAGTGGAAGGCAAAGCCTAGCACCAGAGATCTTTCATCAAAACTGTGATAAAAACACCATGAAGAATCTCACATCAAAATAACGTAGTTCCCTAATCGAAACATCGCTGTAGCTCAAATGACATAGATGGCCCACTTCCAAGTTATAGATATGAAGTACAAATAGGAGAGGCACTCTTCCACGAGGTTAAAAGACACACTCCATGAGAAGAGGCTTCCAAAACAAGCTAGATCTATGCAGATCTAGAATCCCACTTGCTACAGCTTGCAAAAGTAGCAAAACCCTCAATGGATCAGCACTGCAATTGTAAGTAGAGCTTGGCCAAAAGCCTGATAGTGGATCAAATCAGCAAATACTCCTCCAAGGATCCTCAAAGGAAGAGGTGAAATCTCTGCATAGGAACTCCAAGTGCTAAGTAGCACAATTCTCTACTAAACAATTGAGAATAGTATTTGTCTAAGCGAACGATACACGAACAATGTCAGTCAACAACCTTCTTTTGCTGCCTTCCTTCCTTTTATAAGAACAAAAACCTTTACCGACTCTATTACCCTAAACCACCTTAATGAGTTAGCTCCTTTCACATGAGGAGCCTCCTTCTAGAACTACGTTGTCTCTTTTGGAGATGCATTGAACCTAGACAACGTTGTAGATTTGGTCAAGGTTGACCCAGTCTCACAGCTCAAACCCCTTTCACACTTGCAAGTGATTATTTACATGGCCCTAATTTATCTATGTTCACATGCACATTGATTTATTCATTCTTTTTAGGAGTTTTACATGTCCTCCTTTATTCATTTATTTATGCAACAAAAAGTAAAACAAAAATGAATATTCCTCTTAGCAAGCTAAGTAGAAATGTCTGATTTTCTCTATATATTCATGTCTTTTCCCTCACCTTTTTAAGCATCATCTTCCTCATCTTCATCACCTTGACCATCACTCTTCGGTTCATCTTGATTGTCATTGTTTTCTTCAGGGCCTCCGTTACTTTCTTTAAGGCCATTTCCTCCTCCTTTATTCTCATTATTTTCTTCCTCATCCTCATCAAACTCTTCCTCACACTCTTTCTCACTCATTTGTTCATTTTGATCATCACTTATTTCTTCTTGATCATCAGTGCTCTTATCATCCTCACACTTTTCCTCATCTTCATTATTTTCTTCCTCATCTTCCTCACATTCTTCCTCAATTTCATCATCCTCTCTCTCACTGTTTTGTTCACTTTGATCATCATTGCTTTCTTCTTGATCATCGGTGCTTTCATCATGATCACTTTTCTTAGGGGAAGGTGTTTGAAGAAGGTCTATTTGGGAAAGTGATTCATGTGAGGAAGGTGAATCATGGTCAATGGAGGGCGATGGAGGAGTAGGAGGAGGATTTTGGGAAGATGATGGCACATTTTGCAATGGGATGGAGGGTGAATTGGTGAAGTAATCATGGGCAACAAAGGCCTCCCAAGGAATGCCTTGTTGGTCCAATTGGTGAGTTACAATGACTTTGATAAGAGAGTGATGAAATAGGCTTCTCATCTGCTGGGCTGGAGGCCTCTTTTTCATGATGGAGGACATTTTTTCAATGCTTTTGCAGAGGAAATAAGGCAGGTTTAGTAGCTTGGCCCTGGTGAAGTGCATGAGGAGTCTAATATGATAGGAGTATATTCTGGAGAACCTACCCTCAGAGGTAAAATATTTCATGACAATCTTCATGAGGAGGGCATACTTTGTCCGGTAGATGTGAAAGAAGAGGAAAAGTAGCTTCCTAGGAAGAGCTTAAATGTTAGGTTTTAGAAATGGATGATAATGGATCAAGTCAAGATGTTTTGTTTAAACCACCTTTCTCCTATGCAAGGTATCCAAGGTTTTCTTTGAAGATAGCTTTAGGGGAGTGGGCATCCAGAAGCCTTACCCCTAACTGAACTAACTTTCTGCCTATGAAACATGAGAAATTAACGCTACTTGTCCAAATTGAGGATGGATTTTGATATGGTGTACCTTGTTGTGAGAACTCAAAAGCTGGCAAATTGGCTGAATAAATCACTTATTCAATGGAGATTAACCCGATTACACATCAATTTCGAATTGCATGCATAACACATAATCTCATCTACAATTAATTGTCACATGCGGAAATAATAGAAGCGATCGCACATCAAATCAATCACACATTAACTCGGTATGTATGGGGAAAGCCTATAGCTGAAAACCCCGCAGCTATTGTGTATATTATAATAGAGAAATCATGTAACCAAACAAGTACAATACTTCTCACAAGTACTCAGTACTTTCTCATAAAGTCACACACAATCTAACTCAGTTTTGAACAAGTCACTGGTTCAAAACTCACTGCTGATTGCCTTGCCTCTATTGCGCAATCATGGCCTGGTTATGTAGAGATCCAAGGTTCGAATCCCCTTGGCTTGACTGTGCAATTGTCATGGACAATTCCTCCAAGTGTAATGCAAATCCCATGCAAAACTGATCCTCCAACTGATAGCTATACTCACCCTTTCATCTACCTCTTCCACTGGTCTCCACTGAACTGATCACGCACTGTAGTGAACTGATGTGTTCTTGAGTTGACTAATGAGTTACTAATTAGTGAATTAAATAATATTTAATTCACTCCACTCATAACTAATTGATTAGCTAGTTAAACTAATCTCAACTAGTTCAACTAAAATAAGCAGAACACAACTCCACTATCTGTCTCATTAACTCCTCCAAACTTCTGCCACTGAAGTCCAACTGAAGTCAACCATGCATGATGCCATCAAACCCTTGGGAACCACGTGATTCCTCTTTCAGATGCATGAGCCACCTGCGCCAGCTCGGCCAGAAGTGCTCCCGAAGAGGATGGCCCATTTGTTTGGAGTCCAAATACAGCAAGGGTGACCATGTTGACTTCCATGTTACAGGAGAGGTGGTCTAAAAAATGAACTTCGACCTCTTTGTTAAAAAAATAGAGTCTCATCTATTTTACCAACATGTCGCATACTCCAAGAATCTCCTTGGAATCCCGAACCATGCCTCGCATTATGTCTAAAAATAGACATAGTCTAAAAATAGACTTTGCGCGAGAATTCGCCTGAACCCATAGTAAGAGGCGACTTCTTCACTGCGCTCCATCATCTTGCTGCATTCTCAACAAAACACCCTAATTCTTGGAAATAAGATAAGACAAAAGGGGAGGCTATCAGCTCTTTGGTGTCTATAGGCTCAAACCTATTGGGTTTCCCTCCTTTCTTATACTGTCTTCTTGGTCTTTGAGGCTCATCACTCTCTTCTTGAGACATGGTGCTTACTTTACCTCTTCCTCCAATTTTTTAAATAGAAAAGGTTTTTAGCTGATGAAGTGACGAGGGAAAGGTTTTTTAGGAGATATGAGCTTTTAACCAAGTCTTAGGTGACTAGCAGTGCACAGGTTTAGGGCTTCTTTTCAATTTTATTTCAAGCTTTCTTTGACATAAATTTAGAATTTACTTGGTGCTTTATCATTTGAAAAATTTATGAGGAAGTGGTATTTTTAGGAAAAATACCTTTGAAATGGTATTCCAAAACCAAAAATGCAATTTCTGAAATTTTCTGGGCGTTCTTGCACCTTTCTGGGTGGTGTTGCGCTTTTCCGCCAAGCGAGCAACGTCATCGGCGGGTAGGCCTGCATGAGGAGTGTGCGATAGTTGCAGTAGTGAGCGCGCAATGCCATCGGCCCAGGCGTTGTTTGCACGATGAGTGTGCGACAGTTGCAGTGGTGGGCGCGTAGCGCTGTCGGCCCGGGCGAGACTGCAAAAGGAACAAGCGTCTGGGGCAATGGCGGGCGCGCAACGTCTAAGGCGCCAGGCAGGCTTTGCACGCGAAGTCGGGCGCTGGTAGTAGTGGAAAACTCTGTACATCGTGTAGAATCAAAGCGTGCAACACCCATCTACAGGTGCAGCTTCCATAAAAAAAAAGCACATGAGCAGACTGCAGGCGCGCAGCGTCCATGTACAAGCGCACAGCCTCTGTGAAAAAATTCCCGAAGATGCCTTCTGAGGCTGGAAATTTGCGCCCCGCTTTGCTAAAGTTGGAATCAGGGGGAAAGGTTTATTGAAGCTTTTATACTACATTTTTGAAAGAATTAAATTCCAAAACCCCTTTTCCTAAAGTCTCAATTTCACTCTTTTAATTTCCTCTCTTTGACTGTCCTTTCAGTCTTTTTAACCACTATCTTTTATGCTTCTATTTGTTCTTTCATAGTTCTTTAACCACTGATTTATTCGCAGCTTGGGCAGTTGAATAAACTGTTGATAATAGTGTTTTTTGAGAATATGTGTAGAGTGATGTAAAACTAAATTTGCCTTCTTTATCCTTTGAAACATACTTGTGACTGTTTATTGGTGAAAAAACAGAGTTTGAAATGATGTTCTGCTTGGTCAGTGAAATGGAGCTTAATGCCTTAAAATCCCTTCCTTTTGACTTTTTGAGAATTCAGAATTGATCCTTTTATTCAATGGAATTGATGCCTTCCGGTCTAACTGCTGAAAACAGTTGGGAATTATATTTTGAAAATATCTCCTATTTGATGAAGGAGGTGCTTATTTCTACTGATCATGTCCATTTTCTCATCATCCCAATGTTTGAGTTTTTTGGGGATATGTAGTAAGATAAACAAAACTTTCTTCTAGTTTTTCAAAGAAATCATTTTTCCAAATTGATTACTTCTATTTCAACAAGGCTCCCACTGATTTATTTGAGGTGTCTTTCAGCTTTTGTAGCCCAACTATTTCTCCACTGTTTGTCAAATAGTCACCTTTTGTATTTTCAACTAAAGTGCACCTACCGCTTTCTTCTTCAGTGTGATTGTCTTTCTTGATAGTGGCCCTAGTCTTTTCCTTCAACTTGTGGCGCATCTGATAACTTTTGTCTTTTTGCAGGATTGTGGCAAAGGGAAGTTGTCCCTCTACCATTCTTATGCTTGAGGCAAAGATCTTTTCAATGATTATCTTTGCTGAGATGAACCAGGTTGCTCATATGTTACTGATATTTCTGAGATTTTCATAGACCTTTGTATGAGCATTATTTTGCTTCTTGTTATGATAGCAAGACCTTTCTTGTAGCTTTCAACTTGTTGTGCCTTTTATCCATTGTAAATGGCATTTTGAAGCTTCTTAGGCATCCCTTTGTCTTTGCTTTAGACTAAACTTCAAGGCATCCCTGCAGAGATGCATTGGACATGATAGTCTATTCTTGGTAGATTTTACTGTTGGACCAGGAGGGCGCCTTTGGAAGTTGCTTAAGCGCTTTTAAGAATATGAAAAACTTTAGCTCTGTGTTTTCTTGAATTCACCCTCGATTTTCTGTGAAAATGATAGTGCATAGGAATTATGATGGTGCATGACCTAGGAAAACCTAATTGACTCATTTGCAAGGTCTTAGAAAGGGGCTTTTGATTGATGGTTTAAATCATAGTTTTGAATAAGACACGGGGTTTAGATACTCTGCTTATGCACCATCACCTATAAACCTAGACATCTTCATTTTAATTTGAAGGGCTTTCTAGATAGACCTTTGACACCAACAGTGATTGAGGCAGTTGGTGAGTGGGAGAGAAAACTTGGTTTAACCTGGCCAAACAATATTGTAAAATAAGAGGGCTTAGGCATCAAAGGTAGAGTGCTATATACAGAAATAGCAAGCATGGATGGAGTAAGGGACATTGGTCCAGGATGGGATCTTTGTAGGATGATAGACTGAACACTACAGACAAGAGAAGAGGGATAGGTGAAAATTTATGTTTGAGGGGATTTCTACAAGAAACAAGATCCCTTGAATCTTGTTTCTAGAAAACCTGGACAAAGCATTTAGTCATCTAAACAAGTGAAAAATATTGATGACTAACAGTGGCTCCACTTGGGGAGGGAAAATCCTTTTCAGGAGGTGTCTAGAATTGCAGATCTCTAACTTACGAAGACCAATGCCTCATACATTGGGTGGATTCTTTATTTTCTTTTGTTGCTTTCCCTAAAATGGTGATTTGGAAATCTGAAAGCATGATTAGCTCAACTTCCCCTTTACCTACCCAATCTACTTTTCCTAACATTTTTTCTTCTTCGGGTGCACTTGAACTGGCAAACCCATTGATATTTTATTTTGAAATAAAAACAAACTATCTACTTCCACAATTATACCTTCTGGGAGTTCAGATTAAACTGATGAACTCCATCGATTCTCTACCTATACTAGTCAACTATCAAGATTAGGCTATTTGATAGGATTTCATTCACTAGACTAATAACATGAAATTGAAAATATGACCAAATTAGGATTAGATAGTTTGATTTGTCATGTGCTTGTGGCATAACAACAAGCTACACACAAAAGTTTATTTTTGTACAACATGAGATTTTAGAAAAATCAGGGCTAAGATACATAGTTTGCTATTCATCCCTATTTTCCTCTTTGGTTATGTTTTGTGCATGTGGAACTAGTATCTTCTCTCCTAATCTATTTTCTTCGACAAGTCAAGTTTGAATATTTTGAACAACATTCTTCTTACTAACTTATCAACAATAAATTTAAAGCATGTTCAGCTATGATTAGGCTAGATAGCTGAACAAGACATCATTTTGTGCTAGTAGTGGAATTTAGACTTGCATACTTTCAGTATTGCTATTTTTTGGGTATGGGGTTGTACCTTTTTTTAGAATCTGCCCTCTTTTTCTACTTTTCTTATGTTTTTTGTGTTTTCTCTCTCTTTGACTTTTCTTCAAACTATGGTATGTACAATGAGTAAAAATTAAAGCTGGGAATATTTGCAGCAGTGATACTTGAGCATCCTATCTTCAAAAGGATCTCCTGATACTCTTTTTCCATTCAGTTTTTGGGAAAAAATATCATAGTTGTTTTCACTTGCAAACATGGCATAAGAATTTTTCCAGAGATCTTTAAATAACTCATGTTTTGCTTGATGCTTCTTTTTATACTCTTGATTCCCATACTTGTTTCTGTTACAGATTTTCTTTAGGTAGAATAGGTATTCTTTATCATTTTTGAAACAAATGATGATGTCATCAAGGTAAACCATAGTGAAGAAATTTAAAACTAGAAACATAGTTCTTTGGAAGGTGTCTTCGGTGTTCTTTAGATCGGGAAGTATTGATTTAAGCTTGAAGTTGCTTCCTGTGAATTTGAAAAAATCTCTCTGAGTTGATTGTTTTGAAGTGGTATCATCTGGTGGTAACTTGAAACACTATTATGAAAAGACATATGATTAGAAACTCCTAGATTTTATGAAACATGATCTGTTTTGGAAACAAGATATTTGTTCCTTTGGAACGGTTTCTCCTAGTACCTAAAATCTATACAAAACCTATGTCCTTTTTCCTTCTTTCTTAGTGAACTCAACTGCTCAAAATTTTTCTGATTCTTTTTGAAAGGAAGGCCTTTTAGACCAATGGATGTGTTACAAGGTTTTGGACTAGTTTCCCGACATATACTAGTGTTCTGAACAATTTTTCACAATCTTGTTTTTCTTAGTTTTATGTGCAATGATAAGATTTTAGACAACTCGATAATTTCAGCCTCCTTAAGTTTAACCATGCCATCCTCCTCTATATCAACTTCAACAAAAAATTCTTTGGGATTTGTAGCAATATTTGTGGAAATTGGTAATTGTTCTGGAAAGGAAAATTTCTTGGAAGATGAAGCATCCAGGTAAGGTAGAAACATTAGACTCTCTTGTTCCAGATTTCCCAAGATTTTTGTTTTGTGGGGGTGTTTTATTTTTTCCGGATGAGCAAAAGGAATAGGTTTTGTTCTTGTGATTTATTTTCCTTCTGAGCAACATGTTTCCTTTTCTAAACTAATTTTTGTTTCTGACATTTCATTTTCAATTTGTAGGAAATCAATTTCAGTTTTATTGTCTTGTGGTGTTTCAGGATCGTGATAGTTTTGATTTTCAAACTCATCATAGATTAATTGATCTATTTGTTGTAATGTGCCTATTTCTTCACAATATTCATTTACCGGTTCCTCAAGGTCATTTTCATTATACAAGATGAATGAGTCCAAATCTGAATGAATGGAGTAGATAGGGGTGTTATTGGGTCTATCTAGGCTACTTACCATATACTTCATGTGATATTACTAGTATAATCTTCTTGTTTGGTTAAAAATCGGGATGGTAGCATAATACATGTCAAGTTGGAGGTTTCCCGGAAGTTTGGCTCCCCAGGATTGAGACAAGAGCATGCCATATCTGGGGGGAATGTCAGCCATGACTATATCCATGACCAGGCTCTTAGCGGGAATTTGTGCCAGATTGACACATAAGTCCTTGATCAGTCCTAAGCATTTAACTCTGCTTGAATTGAAGGAATATAGATCTTTGTAAGGCTTGGTTATTTCTAGGCCCAATCTTTCAATCACTACCTTCGGCATGAGGTTGTGAGAGGCACCAAAGTCTAGCATGGCATTATGGAGAATTTTGTCATGTATGTTTATGCTAACATAGAATGGGGGAATGGTTCCTTCTTGGTATTTTCCATCTACTTTGGTTCCGAACAACAACTCTGGTTTATCATCTGTCAAATGCAAAGTGTTGGTATCATTTCCTATGTTTAATGCTTTCAAGACTTGGAATCGGTACATATCCTAAGCTACCAGTTCGGTGAGGGGGATGGTTATTTTGATTTTCGCATTTTCTCCTTCAAAACTGAAAGGTACTTGAGTTTTAGACATATTTACATTAGTTTTATCAGCCATAAATTTTTCCACGTTTTTAATTTACTGATTTTGATTCAGGGCTTTGGTAACTAGAGTTTTCTCGAGGCCACTACTAGAGGTGCTAGGGCAGGTTGCACCAATACTTGATTGACTGGTTTTGTCCATGTTAGTATCAGCTTTCTTAGCCATGGTATTGTTATTATCTGTTTTTCTTTTAAGAATGTTCTCGGGAATTTTCTTACTAGCAGTGTCTGAATTGTTTTTCTTGGAGTTGTCTTGGTTTTTTCTACTCCTAAGATCATATTGCCTATGGACTTCCATTATGGAATTTTCTAATCTGAATTCATGATCTTCAGAATCTTCATAGCTTGTTTCATCTTGGTTTGAGGAGAAAAAATCTTGTTCTTCTTCTGTGAGAAAAACATCACCCTCACTATCAGAGCCTATTAAGTTTAGATGGTTCTCATCTAGTTGTTCAATATCTCTTTCCCCTTCATCAACATAGTTATCTTGGAAGGGTGGTCTGATTTGTTGATCATTTTCCCTTGGTCTGTTTTGGGGCGGGTCTCTTCTAAAGTTTTGATTCCGGTTTTTGTTTTGGGGGTTTGTTTGGTTGTCCCTAGGGGGTGTTCTTTCATTCATGCTTATTCTTTCCATGGTCCTAAGAATATTGTCCATCTTGGAATCAGATGAGGAGGTGGAGGGCATGGTGTCATCTTTGTATGTTACCCTCTTCTCTGATCTTAGCCTAGCCCTTTTTTCAATTAAGTTGGCCTCTACACTTATATCTCCCTTTTGCATGTCTTCTAAAGTAAGGGGCTCTCTTTCTCTTAGTTGGTTGGCCATGTCAGGGTCAAAACCTTCCGGGAATTTAGTTAAAGCTAGGCCTAATGGGGGTTTCATGTTTGGAGGTAGCGCATTGTAAACACTATTGAACCTTGTGAAATAGTCTTGGACACTTTCCCCCGTGTTTATTTTGAGGTTTTTATATTCCAATAGGATTTGAAGAGGGTTTTTCTTGATTTCCCATTTGTTTATGAAAGTTTGGTAAAGGGAAGGGAGATCATGAATGTTGTTGGGAGTTAGGCTTTTGAACCATTTCTTAGCTTCTCCTCCTAGGCTTTGGGCGAACATTCTCATTTTCATGGTTTCCTCTTCTAACTCCATGTAATGAAAAGCATCATTGATTCTATCTACACGTTGTTGGGCAGTAGTGGATTCAACCCCGGTGAAGTGTGGGATCCTGGATTGGTAATCATTTGGCAAAGGTACCAAAGTTTGTGGTTACACAAGGGGCGCATACCATGTTTCCATGGTGGGAGCTAATGGTGGATTTACAAGTGGAGGATTTGTGCTATGATATGGAGTGGTTTTCACAGTGGAGTTGTGAATGGGTGTGGTGGAAGTACTTGGAACAGTAAACTGATTTTGAGCAAACTTGGGGTGGAAAGACCCAAATTGATGGAGAAGTTTTAGATCAGGTAGTGTGGAAGGAGAAGCTTCTCCGCTAGGACTCTGTTGCAAGTCTATGGGCTCAAGATCGGTATGGTCGATTTCATTTTGTGACTTGGTTCTGAAAAGGTTTCTAGTATGGTGCAAGTCAAATTGGGGGTCTCGCAATGCTGCAAGATGTTCTGGTATAGAGCTTGCTCTATGAATGGTCCTATAAGTAGCTAAGTTTCCAGTTTCAGAAGTTTTCCACAAAATTCTTTCCGGGTCATCAACTATAGTAGGAGGGTTTGGGTCCAAATGAGATCTGGTATGGATTCTTCATGGAGCCAGTTTTCAAATTCAAAATTTAGAGAGGCTGAAGTTTATGATTGTTTTTTGGAAGGCTGACCTCTCTAGGTGTTACCAAACTCGCACTGTGTGTGACTAAGGTTCTATATTCTCTGAGGTTGTTTTGATGTAGTCCTACAAGATTTTATAGATATTTTAACAAAATTTAGAAGGCCTACTGGAGGCTAGTGGAGTCGCCAAGTGGATATTTTTAGTTATTTTGAAGGTGTGTTGTCTATGGTCCACCACCAATACTAACAAGAAGCCAATATAGAAATTTTTTGGGGTTTTTTTGAGTTTCTATATGCAGCCTGAATATTTGTAAGAGTGTCCTATAGCTGAGTCATCATTTTTCTAAGATGGTGAAAAAGCTAGATTCTACTCTTAGTCTATCAGTTCAGTTTCTCTATGCTTTGACGAAGGTTTCTGAAGTCCTAAGGGATACTTAGATTTTCATTGACATCAGAGGTTGCATCATGATCACCATTGTGTTGGTGAAAGTGATGAGGTGATTTACAAATCACAAGATTTTAAAGCTTAACTGAGGGTTAAAAGAGTCAATAAGAATTTTTAGGCTACTATGTACTTGGTCCCACCATGATTGTCATTATGTTAGAGAGCGGTGGGATGAATCAACCAGATAGTATTCCTAAGGGCTGCTGAAATGTTTAGGGAAGTCTAAGTTTGTTTCTTACTCAAATTCCCACCGTGATCGCCATTATGTTAGAGAGCAGTGGGATGAATCAACCGGATAGCATTCCTAAGGGTTGCTAAAATGTTTAGGCAAGTCTAAGTTTGTTTCTTACTCAAAGTCCCACCGTGATCACCATTATGTTAGACAGCAGTGGGATGAATCAACTGGATAGTATTCCTAAGGGCTACTTAAATGTTTAGGGAATTCTAAGTTTGTTTCTTACTCAGAGTCCCACCGTGATCGCCATTATGTTAGGGTCCCGTGATTTGGCAGATTGGCTAACCAAATGACAGGGTAACATCAGACTATCCTTTGGAGTCCTAGGACCTAGCCTTCCTGGACTCAGAGAGGGCTCTCTCTATTATGCGAAGGATAGGTCCTAGCCTTCCTGGACTCAGAGAGGGCTCTCTCTATTATGTGAAGGATGTGAGCTTTTTCGCTATGGATGATTGATTTTAGGCTAGTTGTTAAGTGTAGGTTTGTTTGTTTGTTTTGGGTTGGGGTAAGATGATCAAGTAGGATAGGTGGAATGAGAGCATATAAAATCAATAGGGCTATGGGATCAGATGAAGTCTAAGGTGTCTAAATGCTGAAGTAGAGTGTATTGCAGGGCCGATTTAGCAAGGTGAGTGGATCCTTAAAGTGATGATGAGGTGTAATGAACATTAATTTTGGGAAGAAATTAAGAGATCTTAAATGTATATAATCTGAAAGCAATAACTCATGAGGTAGGGAAAACCATTAATCTCTATGAACAATACTCAAACTGATAAACATACAAGATGAACAATCCAGTGGTACATAGAAGCATTAGAACTCCTAATTTTAGAAATCCACCTTCAGTTTTTTGAGAAAAAATATAAGATAAACAAACAATTCAATATATGGAGAGGGAACTCCTAAACAACATATATTAAACTATCGGGAACTGTGAAACAAGTTGATGAGCATGGGAAAAGGGCAAGATCGAAACAAGGCCTCTTTGCATTATCCTAATCAATCAGTATTCCATATGAAAGCTTCACAATGAGTTTTTGAAAACTTTAAATAAATAGGGCATATCATGAAACATATTTATAAGCCAACATACTGATCATTTATGAAACAAAGAACAAGTTTAGTAGGCCTAAGGAGCAGTCAAGAATTCCTTAAGATGAACTAAAAAAAGAAAACATCAAAGCTATAGCATGCATGAGGTTTGAGGTGCTTCCACAAGCATGTCTCAACCTATACTTTTCTGATCTATAGCAAGCAAGTAGACTAAAACAAAATGAGGACAAGAAAACACTAAAAAGTTAGAAAAACATCACCATTCACCAAGCTATGGAATCCTACAAGTAAGCTTCTCCAACATCAAGCCACACAAGTCATTCATTTACTTCATGAAACCAAATATCTTCTCCAAGCTCATAAACCATGTATTTCTATATAACACATCAAGCCCCAATAGTTTACAATAAATCCTCAATCCTTATATAACAAATAAGGAGAGGAGAGCCTACTAGAGCATCTAGAAGCCTATTGGCTAAAGAGAAATATCCTAACTTGTCCTTGAGGCTTTGTAAAGCCCAAGGCACAAAAATATCTTTTATGACTATAAATGGAAATAAAATTGACTTTTAGGCCTAACATGCCCAAGAAAACTTGCCAAACGCACATCTGCCCATTCATACACAGGAATTTAGCACTCTGTCTCTGATTTCAGAAAAATTTTCAGGCGCGCAGCACCAAAAAGGGTCTTTTGCAGCAAGGTTTTGGAGGTCTTCCCGATGTTGAAAAAGGCTCCGTGATGGCCCGTTGGAAAGCTATGGATGTCTAATTTCCAAATATTCTTCTTTTTTATCAATCTGATCTCTTGAAGTTTTCCAAAACGTAGAAACATTGAAGGTTCCCAAGAGCACAACACCTACTCAGAAAAGGTGGTAGAAAGGTGAAAAAATGGGTGTTTTTGGCCCTTGTGAGGGACCAAAACAACTCCAAATGAGCTGATTTGTGAGAATGCTCTTCTTGTGCCAAGGAATCGAAAAATGTAAATTTTTCCTGCTGAAGATGCTCTGGGAAAAACCGCAGTGTCTAAGGTGTTGCGCTCCTAGGCATGAAAATTTACAAAAAACCAAAAAGTGTTCAATTTTGCTCAAAATTGGTGAGTGAGTCCCTTAAGGGTCCTTAGAGACCTGTAGTGAAGCATGAGCCAAAATTCCAAGCCTAGCTTGGTAATTTCCATCAATTGGCGTCGGGCCCCTCCTTTGGGCAGTTTTGAGCTTCTTCCTAGCAAACTGATTTCTCTTTTTGTAATGTTCAGTCATCCTTCTCTGTAAGCCTAGATCTTTTTTGCCTTCTCCAAATTAGCCTCCAAATGTAGATTTACCCTTTCAAGCCATGATTCTTTGTCATGCTCAATTTCCAAGGCGAGGAGCTCAGTGAGAGGGAATTGTTGTGCTCGGGTTGATTCTTCCTCTCTCTTTTTTTCCAATGCTTTCCTAAGACCCATAGTCTTAGGCCTCTTCCTAGCTTGCCCCTCTTCCTAATTATCTTCTTCATAGGCACCCATGTATTCCTCTAGTTGTACTTGTGATTTATGAGCTTCTCTTTTGTATTTGAGTGCGTGGGCTTCATAAATGGCAAGTTGGCCACTCATTTGCTTGTTTTGTGTTTGTAGGAAATGAATGAGATATTTCGATCTTTCCAACTCATCCTCTAAATCTCTTATTTGTGCACTCCGATCTTGTAGGAAAGAATTAAGTATTCTTGTTTCATTTTCCTCATCACTACTCAAGTGAATGAGTTCAAATTCCTTCTCTTCTTCATGACTGCTTTCATGTTCTTTCATTGTCTTCTTGCCTTTGTCCTTCATGGGCTTCTTACCCTTGTCTTTCTTCGGTAGTTTACCCTTGCTCCTCAACGATCTAGTGACTTTGCTTTTCACTTTTTGAGTGAAATTTTCTTTCACAGTTTTGGTGATTTTGTCTTTTATTAGTTTTGAGGAGGAGTGTGTGGCCCCTTGCCTTTTGGAGGCAGAAAACACATGCCTCCTACCTCTTTGATAAGGGATGATGAGAGGTGTCACAAAATGGGCTTGCACAATTTGATCATTTACAGCCATAGTACTGTCCTCTTCAAGAATGCTTTCTGCGCGTATCTCTTTGCTAATTTTCTATTGGAAGTCCCTTTGACTATCAATTTCAACCTCTTTTATGCTCTCCTCAATAGGAGGACCTTCAAAGCTGCCATGTTTTGTTTCTGCACTGTCAGAGGTGCCTAGGTTTGACACATTTTCACCTTTAGGACTATCCATCTCTTCACCTTTTTCATTGTTGTTTTTACTGCCTTCATTATTTGGATCTTGGCAATCATCTCCTTGTTTATTTAAAACAACTTTGAAATCTATTTCTAGGCTATCTTCATCAATTTTGTCACTGTCATGATTGTTCATTATTTCTTCATCACTGTCTGCTATAAGGTTTTCAGTGTCTTTCTCTTCGCTTTGAGACCCAGTACTTTGTCCTCCTTTCTCACCATTAGTGTCATTTCTTGTAACTCTGTTTTCTTCTTGGTTTACCTCTTCATCTGTGCTATTGTTTTTACTGTCTTTCTCTTGGCCAACATCTTCATCTTTGCTGTTGTTTTGACTGTTTTCCTCTATGCTTTCATCACATTTTCCCTTAATTTTTTTATCATCTTCCTTATCTTCATTACCTTGACCACCACTCTTTGGTTCATCTTGATTGTCACCGTTTTCTTCAGGGCCTCCACTGCTTTCTTCAAGGCCATTTCCTCGTTCTTTATTTTCATTATTTTCTTCCTCATCCTCATCACACCCTTCCTCACACTCTTTCTCATTGATTTTTTCATTTTGATCATAATTTCTTTCTTCCTGATCATCAGTTCTCTTATCATCCTCACACTTTTCCTCATCTTCATTATTTTCTTCCTCATCTTCCTCACTTTCATCATCCTCTCTCTCACTGTTTTGTTCATTTTGATCATCATTACTTTTTTCCTGATCATCAGTGCTCTCATCATGATCACTTTTCTTAGGGGAAGGTGTTTGAAGAAGGTTATTTTTGGAAAGTGATTCATGTGAGGAAGGTGAATCATGGTCAGTGGAGGGCGATGGAGGAGTAGGAGGAGGATTTTGGGAAGATAATGGCACATTTTGTATCGGGATGGAGCGTGAATTGGTGAAGTCATCATGGGAAAAAAAGGCCTCCCAAGGAATGCCTTATTGGTCCAATTGGTGAGTTACAATGACTTTGATAAGAGAGTGATGAAATATGCTTGTCATCTGCTGGGCTGGAGGCCTCTTTTTCATGACATAGGACATTTTTTCAATGTTTTTGCAGAGGAAATAAGGCAGGTTTAGTAGCTTGGCCCTGGTGAAGTGCACGAGGAGCCTAATATTATAGGAGTATATTCTGGAGAACCTACCCTCACAGGTAAAATATTTCATGAAAATCTTCATGAGGAGGGCATATCTATCTAGTAGATGTGAAAAAGGAAAAATGGCTTTACAATCAGCTTGACAACTAGGTTTTAGAAATGGATGATAATGGATCAATTCAAGATGTTTCTGTTTAAACCACCTTTCTCCTATGCAAGGCATCCTATTGGCTTTAGAGATAGCTTTAGGGGTCAACTCAAACCTTACCCCTGCTAGATAAACTTTATGCCTATGAAGCCTTAGGGAAAGTAACTCTGTCAACTAAGGATGGCTTTTGATTTCTTGTACCTTGTTGCAGAACTCAAAACACCCTAATTCTTGGAAATAAGATAAGACAGAAGGGGAGGCTATCATCTCTTTGGTGTCTATAGGCTCAAACCTATTGGGCTTCCCTCCTTTCTTATATTGTCTTCTTGGTCTTTGAGGCTCATCACTCTCTTCTTGAGACATGGTACTTACTTTACCCCTTCCTCCAATTTTTTAAATGGAAAAGATTTTTAGCTGATGAAGTGATGAGGAAAAGGTTTTTTAGGAGATATGAGCTTTTAACCAAGTCTTAGGTGACTAGCAGTGAACAGGTTTAGGGCTTATTTTCAATTTTCTTTCAAGCTTTCTTTGACATAAGTTTAGAATTTACCAGGCGCTTTATCATTTGCAAAAGTTATGAGGAAGTGGTATTTTTAGGAAAAATACCTTTGAAATGGTCTTCCAAAACCAAAAATGCAATTTCTGAACTTTTATGGGTGTTCTTGCACCTTTCTGGGCGATGTTGCGCTTTTCCGCCAAGCGCGCAATGTCATGGGCAAGCAGGCCTGCACGAGGGGTGTGTGACAGTTGTAGTGGTGGGTGCGCAGCACCGTCAGCCTGGGCGAGACTACACAAGGAACGGTCGTCAGGGGCAGTGGCGTGCGCGTGGCGTCCAGGGCGTCGGGCGGGCTTTGCACGCGAAGTCAAGCGTTGGCAGTAGCGGCAGACTCTACACATCTGGTAGAATCAAAAGGGCGCAGTGCCCATCTATAGGTGCGCAACATCCTTAAGAAAAAAGAATAGGAGCAGACTGCAGGTGCGCAATGTCTATGTACAGGCACGCAGCTTCTGTGAAAAAATGCCTGAGGATGCCTTCTGAGGTCGGAAATTTGCACTCTGCTTTGCTAAAGTTGGAATGAGGGGGAAAAAGGGTTATTAAAGCTTTTATACCACCTTTTTGAAAGAATTAAATTCCAAAACCCCTTTTCCTAAAGTCTCGATTTCACTCTTTTATTTGCCTCTCTTTGACTGTCCTTTCATTCTTTTTAACCACTATATTTTATGCTTCTATTTGTTCTTTCACAACTCTTTAACCACTGATTTCTTTGCAGCTTGGGCAGTTGACTAAACTGTTGATAATAGTGTTTTTCTAGAATATGTGCAGAGTGATGTGAAACTAAATTTGCCTCCTTTATCCTTTGAAACATACTTGTGACTATTTATTGGTGAAAAAACAGAATTTGAAATGATCCTCTACTTGGTCAGTGAAATGGAGCTAAATGCCTTAAAATCCCTTCCTTTTAACTTTTTAAGAATTCTAAATTGATCCTTTTATTCAATGGAATTGATGCCTTCTGGTCTAACTGTTGAAAACAGTTGCGAATTGTGTTTTGAAAATCTCTCCTCTTTGATGAAGGAGGTGATTATTTCTACTGCTAATGCCCATTTTCTCATCATCCCAATGTTTGAGTTTTTTGGGGATATGGAGTAAGATAAACAAAATTGTCTCCTAGTTTTTCAAAGAAATCATTTTTCCAAATTGATTACTTATGTTTCAACAAGGATCCCACTAATTTATTTGAGGTGTCTTTCAACTTTTGTAGCCCAGCTATTTCTCCATTATTTTTCAAACAGTCACCTTTTGTATTTTCAACTAAATTGCACCTATCGCTTTCTTCTTCAGTGTGATTTCCTTTCTTGATAGTGGTCCTAGTCTTTTCCTTCAACTTGTGGCGCATCTAATAACTTTTGTCTTTTTGCAGGATTGTGGAAAAGGGTAGTTGTCCCTCTACCATTCTTATGCTTGAGGCAAATATCTTTTCAATGATTATCCTTGCTGAGATGAACCAAGTTTCTCATATGTTATTGATATTTCTGAGATTTTTCACAGACCTTTGTATGAACATTATTTTGCTTCTTGTTATGATATCAAGACCTTTCCTGTAGATTTCAGCTTTTTGTGCCTTTTATCCACTGTAAATGACACTTTGAAGCTTCTTAGGTCCCCCTTTGTCTTTTCTTTAGACTAAACTTCAAGGCATCCCTGCAGAGATGCATTAGACATGATAGTCTATTCTTGGAAGATTTTACTGTTGGACCAGGAGGGTGCCTTTGGAATTTTCTTAAGCGCTTTTAAGAATATGAAAAACCTTAGCTCTGTGTTTTCTTGAATTCACCCTTGATTTTCTGTGAAAATGATAGTGCATGGGAATTATGATGGCGCTTGTCCTAGGAAAACCTAATTGACTCATTTGCAAGGTCTTAGAAAAGGGCTTTTGATTGATGGTTTAAATTGGAGTTTTGAATAAGACACAGGGTTTAGACACTCTTCTTATGCACCATCACCTATAAACCTAGACATCTTCATTTTACTTTGAAGGGCTTTCTAGACAGACCTTTGACACCAACAGTGATTTAGGCAATTGGTGAGTGGGAGAGAAAACTTGGTTTAACCTGGCCAAACAATATTGTGAAATAAGAGGGCTTAGGCATCAAAGGTAGAGTGATATATACAGAAATAGAAAGCATGGATAGAGTAAGAGACATTGGTCTAGGATGGGATCTTTGTAGGATGATAGACTGACCACTGCAGACAAGAGAGGAGGGATAGGTGAAAATTTTTGTTTGAGGGGATTTCTAGAAGAAACAAGATCCCTTGAATCTTGTTTCTAGAAAACCTGGACAAAGCATTTATTCATCTAAACAAGTGAAAATTACTAATGAATAACAGTCTGTCTAAAACTTGATTAGCTAAAGAATCAGTCAATGTGTTCAAATTTCTGGAAATGTGTCAATATTGAATAAAATTAAAATGTCTTTCCAAAAGTCGAACTTTTAGGAAAAATCTATGTAGTGTTGGATTTATAATAGTATAAACACTAGTAAGTTGTAATACCACAAGTTGTGAGTCTAACCTTCTAATGATGCGGTTAATACCAAACAAAATGGCATCAGAGAGAAGTTTGATCAACGTGCTATATTCAACGATATTGTTCATCAATCTACCGATAAAAATCCCTTGAAAACTCACTAAATCATCGTTCGGAGTGAAAATGGCCCACGCTACAGAGGATAGATTCTGTGTACTATGACTAGCACCATCAGCATATCCAACAAATGGTTCTGAAGATTCAGACATCTGCAATGAAACGTAAAATGGATTACTAACGTCAAGAAAACTCTAAAAACAAACTAAGATATTGAATTCAAATCAACATCATATATATACAATATAATACAAAAAATTACTATGCTCATGATTAAGCATAATAACGTTTCAAATACAACCCATTTCTGGGTTGCGCCAACGAAATTCCATCGTAATCAACTAACTCATAGGCACCCTTAGCAAGAACTCTTTTGACAATATAGGGGCCATGCCATAATGGCTCAAATTTTCCTGTACCTATTACATCAGCTTTTTGATCATAAATTAGGACCAAGTCGCCCTCTGAGAAAATGCGAGGCTGGACATTTTTTTCATATTGTGCCTTTATACGTCTCTTATGTGCTTCGTTAGCCAATTGGGCTTCATGACGCGTTTCATAAAGATGGATGAGGTTAAACAGACGTGCTTCTTCTTCTGATGTGTCAAGTAACAAGTCGATTACAAGTTTTAACAACGGTATTTCACATTGGATTGGAAAGATAGCTTCCAGGCCATACACCAATTGAAAGGGAGTAAATCTAGTTGCATTTCTCATCGAGGTTCGGTACACCCACAAGGCTGAGTATAGGATCAAATACCAGTTTCTGTTACGAACTCCTATCATTCGTTGAAGCATATGTTTAAGAATCTTGTTGATAGCCTCAACTTGTCCATTTGATTGTGGATAATAAGGAGTAGAATTATCATGTGACAATCTTAACTTGGCAGTTAATTCAATCATCATGTGGTTGCGAAAATGCTTCCCACAATTTGTAACTATAGCTTACGGGACCCCAAACCATGCAATAACATGATTAAATAAAAAAAATTCAGTTGTCTGTCCTGTGTTGTTGAATGTAGGCATCGTTTCGGCCCATTTGGTAAATTAGTTGACTGCGACAATAATATAACCATACCCCCCGGGCGAATGAGGGTTTCAGGTCATGAATTAAATACCCCATTTCGAAAATGGTCCCAAAGAGACAACAAGATACATTGGCACTGGCGGTTTGCTGATTTTACGATAAAAAATCTGGCATGCATGACAAATTTTGAGCACGAGGATGTAGTCCCGAAATATTGTAGGCCAAAAGTAACCAACGTGGAGTATCGTCTATGTGGTAGTGTATCCAGATAAATTTCCGCCACAAGCCCCAGCATGAAAATCATTTAAAACCTTTTCAGCATCCTCATGAGTGAGGGACCTCCTTAAAATGGTATCGACACCACAATGATAAAGTGTATCGTCAACGATCAGATAACCTTTGGCTTGGTATCGAATACATCGATGTTCAGAGCAAGAGGTATCAGGTTGAAAAGTTTGAGTTTGGAGATAAATGATGAAATATCCGTACCAAGAATCAGATGATCTGATCAGAAATAGAGACTCTTCAGGAATTGATGGTTCCGACATAGTTGCAGTACTATCAGAGGGAGAGTCACAGAAAAGCTCAGCCAAAACTAAAGACTTCTTTGACTCGGATTTAATGAATTCCAAATCAAATTCCTGCAAAATTACAATCCATTTTGAATATTTTCCCCCCAGAAATTGACGTGATAATAGACAATTCATGGGGTTGCAATCCAAAATGACAGTAGTCTTTCAGAGCAGGATATAGTGGAAAAATATTTGGATAGCTTGAAGAGTTGCCAAGGCAAGCTTTTCTACATACGAATACTTAACTTCTGTATCATTGAGATTACGACTCAAATAATAGATTGGATGTTCAATTCCATCTTCTACTTGGACCAAAACCATAGAAATGGTCATTTCAGTCGCGACGATATATAGGAAATAATCGTTTTGATAATTAGGGGGATACATTAATGACGCTCGGATAATATTATTCTTGACAACATCAAAATAAGCTTGCGCAACTTGGTCCCCATGGAAGGGAACCCCCTTTTTCAAAGGTCGAGTAAATCCTTTAGCCATTTCGGCGTAGTTTGGAATGAACCTTCTTAGGAAGTTAGCCTTTCCTTGAAGTTTCTGTATCTAAAGTAAATTTGATGGTGCAGGAAAATCAAGAATGGCCTCAACCTTCACTGGGTCGATTCGAATTCCTTATTTTGAGACTGTGAATCCGAGCAAACAACCAAAACCAACACAAAACACACATTTATGTGGATTGAGGCATATTTTGTAGTGTTGAAAGCGTAATAATATGACTCTCAAATGCATCAAGTGATCAATTAGATTTCGTGAATGCGCGAGTAAATCATCTAGATAAGGTTGAACAATGTGCTTGATGTCATTGAAAGCATAATCTATTGCTCTTTGAAAAGTTGCCCCTGTTAGTCTCCTATACCAATAGGAGTCATATTTCATGATTGTCTTGATAAATGATGTAATATGTTCAAACCTTTTTCTTGTTGCAAAGGTGTTCCATATTCTCGAAAAAAATCAAAAAATAAAAAAATTTAAAAAATGTAAAGAGGGTATGCCCTAAAAGAAAAATAAAAGGGTAAAACAATAATAATGGCCAAAAAAGTAAAAGAAAATGAACCCCACCAAAAGAAAGGCCAAGGAAAGTGTGCAAATCCAAATGCCACTACTTTTTTCTCTTTTGTAATAATCAAATTGTGTGCAGCTTGTATTTTATGCCACAATTCATGAATAGTCAAACAGTTTAAGCTTGGCTAGTTCATATTTCAATTTCATGTTTTAGAGATAGAGAATAAATATCTGGCCAAACAGTTTAATCTTGGCAGATAAGTAGATAGGTAGAGTTAATAAAAGGTGCTCAACATTTTAATCTGAGCCCTTGGATGTAATAAGGTTAGAACTAGATAGATTTCCATATGTAAAAGAAAAAGTGTGATAAGGGTTTGCCAGTCTAAGTGCACCCTAATAAAGAAGAAAAAATGGTAGAGTAAAGTAGGTAGGGTAGGTAGATGTTGTTGCATAATTACATGTGGTGAATGATGGTTCTAAATGTGTTCAATTTTACTTTCATCACAAGTGCAAAGGCAGATACTACATTGGAAAAAGTTCACAGCAGAGCAAAGTCCAGATTATTAACTTCCCTTCTCATTATTCCCTAAAGATTTCACTAATTTCCCCTAAGTGCTAAGGTATTTGAAAATTAAAGGGGCTCAAGGCATTTCCTTGACTTTTGGAGGGACCGGAACCTCGGCCCAATAATTGGAAAAAACCTAAGTACTTAAAATCAATCATCATCACACTCATTTATTTCAAAAAATTCTTTCCTAAGTAAAATCCCATTTTACTTAGGAAAATCATGAGATATTTCATAGAAAACCCTCAAAATCACATTTTATCCTAATTTTAAGTGATGAAGTGATTATAATGCAATTTGCTTCTAAAAAACTTCACTTTCTTAGTTATATTAATGTATTTTGAAGTTTACCTTGTCCCCTTGTCATATTAACATTGATTTTATTTATTAACTCCTTATAGAAATGACCTTCTCCTATTATATATAATTCCTTTTATATAATATTCCAAAAACCCATGTATTATAGTTTTAACCAAAGTATTTAATCCTCACTTGTTCAAATAAAGAACCCCCGTTATAACCCCTTTGGTTAAAATATATCGTTATATGTTAATCCTGCCCCTTATGGTAATTGGATTAATTTAATTCAATTATCATATAATAAAAATATGAAAAAACTTTAAACATATAATATATGTGTTTAAAACAAAAATAAATCTGAAGTTTAATTCAAACCAAACTTCGAAATAAACCATCCCTCGCGCACTTTTCCTCCCCTACCCTTCATCGTACGCAGGAATTAATTAATCCCCACGATTAATTAAGAACCTAACCCGCCAATCAAAACGCTCTCGAAACGATTAATTGATAATAAATTGCGTCGGGCCCTCCTATTAACTCCCCGTCAACTCCCTGTCTCGTCAACTGTTCAATCAACGGCTGTTGATAATTCCGCTGGCAATCCCCGATCCGAACAATAACGCGTGAAATGCCGGTGGTTTTCAAACAGTACCATGGCCATGCGTCATTTGTTCTGTGGAATCGCTGCCCATCCGCTCAATACCGCCTTCCCTGAAAAGCGGTGCGGAATAAAACGCTTACCACCTCCCCCCCGTGACTCATCTGTCGTACATACTGACGTCATTTATTAAAATAAAATAAAATAAATCGCCACCCTTTTGAATTTGCGAATAAAACAAAAACCCGCGTCTTTTTCATTATTTTGTACACAGAAAACGACTTTGCCCTCCATGCAAAGAATTTCAAAAAATCGATTGTCAAGTGCCATTAACTGAATTTTGCTGAAGACCACTGCCAGACCAGTATTCCAGCGTTCACCTGCCGCAGCCTGTACCTGTTTAAAACATAGTTCATCTCCTAAAAACAGGTATTTACCCCATTTCTCATTTAAACTCTGTGAAATCCTGGCTTTCGTTTTAAATTCTACACCGAAGACTGCTACAGAGTTTATTTGAGTCTTCTCTTTTCCCATAATTTCAAATTGCGTCCCCAAAAACCTGTAATTTTGCTCAATTTTTCACCATAAGCCAAATTTCCATTTTTGAATCCACAAGAACCAAAAATGGAAGTTCCTGTGGCTTTAAACGTCACCCCATTGAACGCCCCTCATAGAGACTTGGATTATTTATCATTAGTCGACAGAGATTTCCAAATTAAAGACCTAGTTTTTAGTGATAGTTCTCTTCGAATTTTTTTTCGCTATAGAGACAATTATTTGAATGGCTTGGATATGATTGCGTTATGGGAATCTAATATTCCCAGGTACCTCTTTCCCTTTGTCCATATTTTTCCTGAGATAATCCATTACTGTCATGCCAACTATGATCCTAACCAAAGAGTAGTCTTATCCCAAAGTCAAGATGTCCTCTTCCCAATAAATGCTCAGTCTATCAATGAGATGCTACATTTTCAACCTGATCAAGCCCTCACTCCCCTATCCCTGGGAGAATTACTTGAGAAATCCACCAAACTATCCCATGAAGAATTAAGCTGCATCTGCCAGACCTTTATGTTGCCTGATCATCAGCCTAAAGGCCCTCCCCCTTATGGGTATGCTTTTTTCACTGAGGAGGGTAGATTTGTTTTGGATATGATATCCTTTATAATGGGCTTTAATACCAGTGAATATGTTGACCATTTGATTCTAGTATTATTGTCTATTTTTACCCCTAGACAGCCTCCTGCTATCAAGTATGACTTTGCATCCTACATTGCAGACAAAATCCATGATCAATTCATGAGATTAGAGAATGAGAAAGTGTTCAAGTATTCTTCTGTCATTTACCATCTCATGCTCTATTACCAGTCAGAAAATTTCCCTTTCTATATCAAAAAGCTTGATGCCAAAGGGGATCCTAGGTCTGTTATCTTTTGGTCAGCCATCACTCATAGTTCTCGAGATTCTCCCTATTCCTATAATGAGTTCATTGATCTTTTTATACACCCTACAACCACCTTGTTGACAGGAGTTTCTCCTCCAAGGCTCAACAATGAAATCAAGAAAACTTTACAGCTCTCAAAACAATACAAAGTTGGTGATTGGTACTTATACCAAAATCACACAGAAGTCAGAATATATGGATGTGAATTATGTCCATTCAAATTACCAAAATATGTCCCCATGAGACTCTTTGCATTAGAGTATTTCAGGAAGATGAACAACTCTGATATAATTCATTTTTGTAATGCAAAGAAGAAGGCTCAACTCTGGATCAAAAGTCAATTAGGTCCCTTTATCTGTAACTCTAGGGATGCAGGGGAAGAAGCTGAAAAGATATTAGAAGACCGTTTCAGATTACAAAAGAGTTTCTATTGGGTACCTTATGACCCATTCAGCTTCATTTGTGATAAAAGAATGAAAAATAAATCAGCACCATACATGCATCAAAGAATCCCAAAGATTGAAAAATATGCTAATACAGATGAATGGATAGAAGGAACATTGATAGAGCAGGATAGTGAGCAGGTCAATGTAGACAATGTTATGAAATATCTTGAAAAGATGCTTGACCTAGACTCTTTTGCACAGGTACCAAGATCAGAGGTTGGTCCTTCCTCAACTGGAATTTTTCAGCAGAAGTTACAAGAAAACAGTGCAGTATCATCTAAGGGAAAAGAGAAAGAGGTTGATACACAAGTTAAAGAAACATTCACTATGACGGAACAACCTCAAACTTCCAAGGGACAGGATCAAGTACATGTTTCTTCTGTTCAAACCAATCCAGTAGAAATGTCAATTTTGCAGACTCCATTAAATGTGGAAAAGGGAAAAAAGAGAGATGTTGAAGCTGCTACCCCTCTCACTAGATCTTCACAACAGCCTCAAGCCAAGAGATAGAAATTGAATACTCCTCCAGAAGTAGAATCTATTGATGAAATCCTTGATAGTCAAGGACCAGAACACATGGGAAGTCAACAAACAGGTACAGTCAGTGGAGCATCCACTACCTCACAAAGGAAAGAGCTACAAAAGCAACAGAGTGTTGAAATATCTTCTTTCAAAACACCAGTTAAAGATGCAAGAGATATAAAGAAGACATTTATCAATATAAAAGCCAGGAACGATCCTTTAAGAATCCAGGTTTATAATCAATATTTGAAATTGGCTCCAAAGAATCAAGAAAGATTTATGTCAGCTTTTGACATCCAACAAGGCAAAATGTTAATGAGCCATTTCAAACCCAAGGTGCAGCAACCCCAAATAGTTGATGATTATATTAGGACAAACTTTGAAGTCCTAGCAAAGGATATCCATCCTTTAGATCAAATTGAATTACATAAGCAGACTGGTGAAATGATCTATTCTAATTTGACTGATAAGGCAATGGCAGCTCACAGGATACAGGATTATTTGGAGAACACTAGTACACAATTGCAGCTTGAAAAGGCTTCTTCTCAAGCCAAAGACAACAGGATAAAAACATTGGAAGAAATAATTATTGGATTAGGTCACAATCCAAAGGATGTCAAAGGTATAGAAGCTCTAATCAAGAAAAAAGATGATGACATTGCAGCTTTGAGAAAGCAATTGAAATTGCCAGCTTCAAGACATCCTCAAACTGAAGAAGTAATAAAGAAGAATTCTGAAGAAGAAATGATGGACTTGCTTTTGAGGCTGAATGAGCAACTGACTGAAACAGAAAAAGAGCTTGAACAAGCATTAAAAGACAAGCAGTCCAGTGTTCCATTATCTCCAACAGAGGTTATCACAGGTACAACAAGTCAGCCAACAAGTCAGCCAACAGGTCAACCAACAGAGCCACCACAGGTAAATACTTCAAATTTGAGTACAGAAGAACTAATAAAGTCAATGAATGACTTGAAACTTCAAGTAACAGAACTTCAGCACACAAAGTTACAGCTTATTAATTTGGAACAGAGATATGATCTCTCAAAAATGACTGTTGCTGACAAAACAAGAGAAGTCAAAAAATTGGAAAAATTGGTTAAAGCTTTGGAAAAGGATCTCACATTGGAGAAACCTTTAAGAGAAATAAATGACATTCTTTGGGATAATATTATCCAGTCAATAAAATATATCTGGTCTTCAATTCAGATAATATATGAGCAAAATGATTTGGTCAAAGTAGCTCTGGATGAAGTTGAAAATACACGAGCAGAATTAGGAAATAGGCCTGAGGAAGCCAATCAGCTCATACAATTTCTAAACACCCAAACCAGACAGCAACTTGCAGATCTGGGTATTCAGGACAGAACTGCAACAATCTTAGAGATAAAAAGAGTTTTTACTAAAAGAACTCTTATGCAAAATTTAGAACGAAGGTGCTTTGACATGCAAGGAGAAATCATTGCTTTCAGAGAAAGGTTTAATGTTTTATTGAATAAAGGGTTGCCCAGCCCTATGGTTTCAGAAGATAAAATAATGGACCTGGAAAATTATGTTAAGAAATTGGACATACATGCTCACAATCAAGCCAGTTCCTCAACCATTTCATCAGAAGCAACATTACCCACAGGAAGGAATCTTCATGACAGATTAGAGAATTTGTTTTATCTTGAACATGAAGTAAAACATTTGTTTCCAAATCAGCCTAATTTCTTCAGATATACCGAGGCTGATGAAACATTGAGGAAGCTTCAACGGACTAGAATAGCAGAAGATAAATGGTGGGAAGATTTGTTGGAACTTTTGTAAAATTTATCCTTACATGAAATTTTGCCTATTTACTATAGTATAAAGGATAAAGGGATAAACAAAGGTCAAAGAGTATCAGTTCAGTTAAAAGTGTATCAGTAAGAACAAAGAGTATTAATGAAGCAAGGCAGTTAGAACAAAATTACTGATGAGGACAAAAACGAGCCAAAATATAGGTCCTGCCTCCAGCACATTCTCAAAAGGAGGAAACAGCACAACATCAGTTTCTTTTTGTCTTATCTACGAGACCATTTGTCTCTATTTTTTGTAACTTATTTGTGAGTCATCTTAGATTATATCTCGTTTTGTTAAGAGATATTTTGCATGATTTTTTGTATAAATAAGACCTCAATCGTATTATTGAGGGTGGATTCTTATACTTTGCTGTAACATTGACTTTTTTGGAATAAAGTGCTATTGGAGAAATTTCTTTGTGGCTAGCTGGATGATGGATTGACGCTAAAGACTTTTTACAGGATTCATGTGTTGAACTACGGATCAATAAGTCATCCTTTCCCTTGTGTTTTAAGTCTTTATATTTTTTTATTATATCATAGTGTTTCATTTCTGAATAATTAATGAAAGAGAATAAATCAAAAAGTACTTAAGTGTAATCTGATTTCAATCATTTTTATTCTAGATGTTTTCTTCTAAATTGGTTATAAACAATGAATTCTTAATTGCTCTTGTTTAGCCAGTTTATGCATTTGATTATTTATTAAATAATACTTAACTGCTCTTTATTGGTAATCACTCATTTTCTCTCTATGAATATGTTGAAAGATTCTTAATTGCCTTTCATCCATTCTAAACCCATTCCATTCACTTTAGATCTAAATTTTTTCTTTGGTTTGATTATCTTGCCCTGTAAAGCCATCTTTTGTTGATAAACTTAATCCAGTGAAACCATCTTTTTGACTCCATAGCCCAATGGTTTGAAATTACTTAATCTTGCCCTCAGTTACGGAATTCCACCATTCAAATTCAATCAAAACCCCTGGACTTTATAACTAGCCTAATATTTTCAAGAACAAAGCTAAATTTTACAGAGAGAGCCCTCTCTGGGTACAGATTGGCTAGATTCTGTACCTGAAGGTTGGTTTGTGGTTACCTCGGACCCCTTTCCTCTTCCAACAACTTCAAGGAAAATCTGAGTGATAACAGCCCCAACATTCTTTAAACCAAACGATAGTTTCCTATAAGCGAATGTGCCCTAGGGATAGATGAATGCTATCTTATGTTGATCCTCTGGGTGAATATTGATTTGATTGTAGTCAAAAAATCCATCCATGAACAAAAATATTTCACGTCCAGCACAATTGTCAATAATCTAGTCGATAAAGGGAGTAGGATAGTTGTCTTTTGGAAAAGCAATGTTGACGTCCTAATAATCGACACACACTCTAATGGTTCCTTGTTTTTTCATGACAGGAACGATATTGGAAACCCACTCAGTTAGCGAAACAGGGTAAATGAAACCAGCATGCAAAAAAATTTCAACTTCTGCTTTGATGGCAACAACTTTCTTTGGATGAACAGGACGAATCCATTGACGCACTGATTTGACATCAGGATACATATTAATAGTGTGCTCAACAATACTAGTATTTATGCGTGGAATTTCCTAGTAAGACCAGTAAAATACATCACGGAGTTCACGAAATAGAGAGCGATATGATTTGAGTTCTGATGGAGAACAAGATACAGCGACATGAATATTTTCTACAATGCTAGGTTTGGTCGAAATATCAATAAAAATGGTTTCTTCAATATTTGACAGATTTCGCTCGGAATCGATTACATTAATAGGTAAAGATTTAGAAAAGAAATTTTTGATTGATGGGTGATATAGTTCACTAAGATTATTTTCTTCATAATCAGGAAGATGGGAACAATGATGATAATCTTCCCATGGTTCTGCCCCTAACATCATGGCTTCCAAAATTGTTGAGATTCAACAAGATGATGAGCTTAGTGAAAAGAGTCACCTTCACTAAGTGGGCCCGCAGGCTATTTTTGGCACAAGTATATTTTTAGAATATGTCTACTTTTAGACATGATGATCATATTTCAGAAGTTGCAAGATGTTATTTTTGGATGGTTGATAAAGTTGGAAAAATAGATGAAATTTTTTTTTTAGAATATTGGGTGAAGTCTATTTATAGATCGTTAATCTAAAATTAGATGCATGTTGATTATTATTAGCTCTTAATAATAATCGGACTCTAAACAACAACTTATTCTCTTGGAGCACTTCAGTTCAGTGCACAGATGTGGCACATCAACTGACAGAAGGAATTACGAAATTCCTAAGGGTTTACTGGAGCTAATTCATGGAGGACTCAGTTAGAACTCAAGTGGCAGAGTTATGACACAGTTGGAAGAAGTAGTTATGGAGTTGTATTCGGTTTGCTTTCAGTTAGACTTCAGTGAGCTAGTTGTATTTATTCTAATGATTGATACACTAGTGAGAGTGGAGTGAATTAATTATTTAATTAATTTACAAATAATAACTCATTAATCAACTGAAAAATATAGTAGTTAACTACAGTGCATGGCAGTTTCAATGGAGACCAGTGAAGAGATAGGTGAAAGGGCAATATAAACTATCTGTTGTGACTATAGTGATGCATTGATTGCATCACACACACATTGGAGTTGCCAATGAGGATTGTGCAGTCTATCCAAGAGTAATTCGAATTCATTCAGAGCTATTCTTCAGCAGGGATTGCGCAGTGGAGGCAGGCTAGTAGGTGGCAAATATCGGTGCATGGATTTGCAAGATTGGTCCTGATTAGTGTATGAAGATTGTACTGTACTGATAGCTTGTGATAAGCTTTGTATGCTTTTATGAGATTTTCATATGATCTCCATGTTACATAATATATAGTTGGGGTTTTTCTGCTTCAGGCTTTCTCGGTTAAAAACGGTGTTATGTGCGATTGATTATTTTTGTTTATTCTTTACATGTGTGTGCAATTAAAATTTTCCGCAAAATATTAACAAGGGGAATAGATTCGGTATCTTGCATAAAGTTAAATAGTGTGAGATCAAGTGGATCTTGTACATACGCATGCTTAGTGCATATAATTTCTACATGGTATCAAATCATTATTTATTGAAGATTGCAATTGTGAAGTGAGTTTGTGCTGGTGGACAATTCGAATTTGCTACAGAAGATTCTTGCTGCAGAAATCGAGTATACATTGAAATTTCTTTCAATGGGTTGAGATTGGAGTATGCCCTTGATGGGAGCTCGAATTACGTAGCCTGGAAGGACAGGATGGAGGGGGTGCTAGAGGATAATGGGCTGAATGAGTTCATCGATAGCGATGTTCCTAAGTCGGGATCTAGCGATGCTACATTACTCGATGCATGGAAAAATAAGACTGCAAAGACGACGAGGATTCTGTTGGAAGGTGTGAAGGACCATATTTTGTCTATCCTTCATAGGAAAGCCACTCCATTCTTAATGTGGAAGGCTTTGACAGCCTTGTTCCAAAGCAGAAGTGACCAGAGGAAGTGGGCGCTTAAAGACAAGCTCAGAAAAATAAAAATACAGAAAGGCAACAGTATTCCAAAATACCTCATGAAGTTTGTCCACTGCAAGGATGAACTGGGAAGTGTGGGGTTTACTGTTGATGATGAAGACTTGGTGAGCTTGGCTCTCCTTGGGCTTCTGAAGAGTTGGCATAGCTATGAAGACTCTTTCAATGGACGGGAGAAACTATCAAGATGGGAGCGACTTTGGTCGAATCTTGTGCAGGAGGAGATAAGGCGGGGTACCAAGGATGGATCTTCATTGAAGAATGAAGAAGAAGAGAATTTCTCTTTGGCTACCAAAGCAAGGAAAGGGAAGGGGAAGAAATCTTCTTCAAAATCCAATTGTAAAGGCAAAAAGCAGGATTTGTCCAAAGTGAAGTGTTTTCACTGTCATGAACATGGACATTTCGCCACTAACTGTCCACAGAAGAAGATGAATAAGCAGGTTGCTGGATCTGCAGCTGGAGAGGCCTTAGCCTCACAATTTGAGCTGGATTTTTCCTTGATCGCATGCTTGGTTTCAAGCTACATGGGATCGGTGTGGTATCTTGACAGTGGTGTGTCTTTCCATATGACGGGAGACAAAGTGTTTTTTAGTGACTTGGAGGAGAAGGACCTCCAGATGCATATAGAGATGGGCGACGATGGTCGGTACAGTGCGACTGGCATTGGGACCATTACCTTTGAGAGGAATTCCAGTAATCAATTCTTGTTGAAGAATGTAATGCATGTTCCAGGTTTGAAGAAGAACTTGTTCTCAGTCGCAATGTTGGAAGACAGAGGTTATGATGTTGTTTTCAGTGAGGGAAAAGCCTTCCTTCGACATAAAACAACGGTTCAAACCAACAAGATAGGGGTTCGAATTAAGAATATCTACAAGCTGGAGGTAGATGCCTACGCTACAATGGTGGGCAAAGCAAAAGAAGTGGTGAGTCGAGATGAGGGCGAATTATGGCACAGGAGATTAGGCCATCTTCACCATGGCGCTTTGAATATTTTGCAGTAGATTTCTACTGGACTTCCCTCTTGCGCAGTCATAGCAGTTCAAAGGATGTAGAATGGGTAAGTTTGTGAAGACCACCTTTCATGAGAAGGAGAATCGTGCTTCGATGATCCTGGAGAGAATTCACACAGACGTGTGTGGGCCATTCTCGGTTTTTCAACAGCAAAACACAGGTATTATGTGATATTTTTTTATGAGTATTCTCGTAGATGCTGGATCTTCTTCATGCAGAAGAAGAGTGAAATGTTATCAAAGTTCTATGAGTTCAAGGAATTGGTGGAGAAGGAGTCGGGGAAGCAATTAAAAGCTCTACGGAGCAATAATGTTGGTTAATACATCTCGGGCGAATTCAAAGACTTCTATAGAAAAGAAGGAATTCAAAGAGAACTCATAACGCCTCATAACCCACAGCAGAATGGAGTCGCGGAGAGAAAGAACATAACAATCGTGGGTGCTGCACGAACGATGCTGCATGACCAGGTCCTACCAATGCACTTGTGGGCGGAAGCATGCAACACTGCGGTTTATGTGCAAAACCGTTGTCCTCATAGAGTACTTTGCATGAGTGCACCCGAGGAAGATTTTACTGGTAAGAAGCCTGATATTTCTCATTTGAAGATTTTTGGCTCACTTTTTTACATTCATGTGACGAAGGATGCCAGGAAGAAGTTGGAGTTGACTACAGAAGTTGGGATATTTGTGGGGTACACAGAAACACCCCATAACTATCGTGTGTATTTTCCAAACAGTCGAATGACTGTTGTGCGACGGGATATAAAATTCAATGAGGTGAAAGCCATGAAGTTGTCGCTTGAGAGGGAGCTACACTTGCATGCAGAGGAGGAACTTCTTGTTCCCAAAGATGAGCCTATAGATTTGGATCAGCCACAGGAGGAGATTCATGTAGTGGAGGAGTCCACTCATGCAGAACCAAACATCAGACAAGGCAGAAAGCATACCACAGAAGTTGAGAGACTGAAGCTTGATGCGACACAGAATGTAGGAGTCCCTACATCACATCGTAGACAAAGACAGTCACCTAACCGATATACTGGATACATGGCTCTTATGAGTAAGTGTATCATGACAGAGCCATCTTCTTTCGAAGAAGCGATCGAGAACCCCACATGGATAGATGCCATGGTGGAGGAGCATGACTCCATTGTCGGAAACGGTGCTTGGGAGATTGTTCCAAGGCTGGTGGGAAAATCGGTTGTAGGATCAAGATGGATCTACAAGGTAAAGAAAACTTCTAATGGGAGCGTCGAGAAGTATAAGGCAATATTTTTTTCCCGGGACTTCTCACAGATTGAGGGGATTGACTATGAAGAAAATTTTTCACCTGTCGCACGGTATTCTTCCATATGGACCATCCTTGCTCTCTCAGCACAGATGGGTTGGCACATTCATCAGATGGATGTGAAGACTGTGTTCCTTAATGTGATCATTGAGGAAGAGGTTTACATTGAGCAACCTGAAGGATTTGAGATCTTCAGTAGCGAGTCACATGTGTGTAGGCTCAAAAGAGCATCGTATGGGCTAAAACAAGCACCTCGTGCTTGGTACACTCGGATCAACAGCTATTTCACTAGACTTGGCTTCATGAAGAGTGAGGCGGATGCAAACCTGTACCAGATTGTGGTTGAGGGTAAGATTTTAATCATTGTACTTTATGTTGATGATTTAATACTAACAGGTGATGAGCAGTTGATACACTCATGCAAGGCAGATCTTGCAAAGGAGTTTGAGATGAAGGATTTGGGCCTCCTTCATTATTTCCATGGATTGGAAATATGGCAGCGGGAAGGTGAACTGTTTGTGTCTCAAGGCAAGTATGCAGAGATACGGGAAAGTTTGTATGCAAAAGTTTTATGACTTCCTCTGACACTCCTCTTCTAGGAGGTGGAAGAAGGATGCTACTTCATCGGCGGTAGTGGATGCCACTGTTTATCGACAGTTGGTGGGTTCGCTCATGTATTTAGTTAATACAAGACCGGACATATGCTATGTGGTGAACCAGCTTTCACAAGCGATGGTTAAGCCTACCAAGCTCTTTTGGAAGGCATGCAAGCATATCGTGAGGTATCTCTGGGGCACATCTGAGTATGGCTTATGGTACAGACAGACGTATGAGGTAAAGTTACATGGCTTCACGGATGCAGATTGGGCAAGCAACCCAACAGACAGAAAGAGCACATCAGGAGGGATTTTCAGTATTGGATCTATGGCAGTTTCTTGGTACAACAGGAAACAAATATTTGTGGCACTCAGTTTAGTGGAAGTAGAATACATGGCAACAAGTCAAGCTGCATGTGAGGCTATCTGGATGAGGAAGATCTTGGTTGGTTTGTTCGATTCACATTTAGATCCTACAGTGATACATTGTGATAATCAGAGTTGCATTAAACTCTCGGTTAATCTTGTGTTTCATGATAGATCTAAACATATTGATATCCGGTATCATCATATTAGAATTGTTAATGATGGAAAGTCATGTTTCTTCGTGCATTCCTACGGAGGATAAGATGCGAGATATTCGACGAGGGTGTGTTGGAAATATTTGTCATTGTTAGCAAGGAGCGTGGCCGGAAACAAGAAAGACGTAAAGCAAATATGAAAGCGAGAGAAACGAATATAATGAAAGCCCGAACGAATTATCTCTCGGCCAATGAGCGAGGGCGAACGTGGGAGCGAGCGAGAGTGATAGAGTCGGGAGACGAACCTGCACGAATTTATAAAATTAAGAATGCTTGCTCCCGGCTGACGAAAGGGGCTATATATGTGTATACAAAACTTATTACGGGAATCGCTTAATAAACCCAGCAATGTAATGTGCTACAATGCAGAATGCTTTCTTTCTGTGAGCGGAAGGATACACAAAACAAATCTCATTCCGGGAATCGCTACCCACGGAGGAGTATACATAGAGCGCATTACATATGTTCCAATGGTCCAAGGCATATACATTGATATATATTAAAGTGGAGCGTGTTATGATCAATGGAAAGGAAGTAATATAAAGTGGGACCCTCATCCAATCGCAATCGGAGATCGCAAGGGCAACGGAACATCGCAACAGAAAGTTGCGATTGCGATTGAAGTGGCGGACCCGATCGAGTTATGCACCACAGTTAATTGCTAATTGCATCCGAGTTCCAATCGCACGACTTTGTAAAATGCTACGATTGAAGTGGCGGACCCGATCGAGTTATGCACCACAGTTAATTGCTAATCGCATCCGAGTTCCAATCGCACGACTTTGTAAAACGCTGTGATTGAAGTGGCGGACCCGATCGAGTTATGTACCACAGTTAATTGCTAATCGCATCCGAAATCTCAATCGTAATCGGAACTCTCCGATTGATCGCACGACTTTGTAAAACGTTGCGATTGAAGCCCGGTCCCGATGGGCTTATTAACTATGATTAACAAGTGTTTTGAGTTCCAGTTCTAATCGCAAACGGAAATTTGTGAAGGCGCTGTTATATATAAATATATATATATATATATATATATAAAGTGGTTGCGGTTGTATTAAAACATGCCGCGTGGTCTGTAGACCCACGGGCCTCAGCTTAACGGGAGGGCGATTATTAATGTAATGCAATTGTAATATATGTATGTTCCGGCCTACGGAACTCGCCACATCAACAAGACACTTGCTGCGTGTAAAGGATTGAATTACAGTCAGCAGATTCATTTATATATAAAGCGCTGGTATAAAAATAAAATAAAAATGCAGTTCATAAATTCAGGAGTTACGCAGCAGCCATAAACAGAAAGGCATACAGAGAAGAGAAAGGGACAAAGAGACAGTTAGAGAAAAGACAAATGCGCAGCAAGGCAAGAGACAAAATGAGTGAGCTGGAGTTCACATTGTAATTTGAATGTAAATGTTTTAATAGTTTTTATTGTTTGTGATGCATTGGCAAGTCTCAGGGAGAAAACAAACCCCCCTTTATGTTAAAAAATTGACACCCTACGAGTTGTAATTTAAAGGTAAGGTGATAAAAGGTGAGAAGGCGAGAGCGAAGAGACATGACTTTCCATTTCGTTAATGAGAATACTATAGCTTGATCCATGTGAGGAAATATATAAATAATATCATCTTGATATTAGAAAAGAGATTAGAGAGAGTAAATCTAGAGAAGGCAGAATATAGAAGTGTGAGGCAGAGAAGATTAAGAAAAGAAGAACATAAAGAGAAGCTATAGAACAGAGCTGATATCTAAAGTAAATCAACAAACATTTAATTTGATAAATTGATGATGTAGGAGCTTCCCTATCAAGTTGCAGCTTGATAGTTGTCAGTTGTAGCTGACTGAGGTTGGAGCCTCCTGTAGGTTGGTGCCTGTAGAAAACTGAAGGAAGTTGGTGCTTCCTTGAAAGTTGCTGTGGAAATTGAGGTGACCTCTGTAGGTTGGTGCACATAAGCAGAGTGGTGAGAGGGAGTTGGAGCTTGCCTTTGCATCCCCAACAATAATAAGATGTAGTTTCTCCCTTTACTAGTGGGGGTTTTCATACATCTCTTTGTCTCTGTAATGTTAGCTTCTTGTGTGTTGATGTGATTCTGTCTCTATGTGTGCTTCTTATGTGTTGATGTGATTATTTCAATATGCTTAATTTCTTGCTTCTTTCAACTTAAGTATGGTGTCACAATAAATTAATATTGGCTGCAAATAAGATTGTTCACATATTAAAGCTGTAAATAACTCTGGTGAAAATTTAAAAGGCTAATGCATGTATTAAACTGATTCACCCCCCCTCTCAGTTTAATCAAAGATTCAACAATTGGTATCGGAGCAGGTTCCTTTGTACAAGTCTAACAACTGAAAGGAGATCCTAGGTTCCCAAGATGGCTAGTAAAGAAGGATGCTCAACCAATAAAGCCCCTTTCTTCACTGGTGAAAATTATGCTTTTTGGAAAATCAGAATGAAGACATACATAATGTCTCTAGGAATAGAAGTCTGGGCTGCTGTGGAATTAGGATATGCCCCGAAATCAACTGATACAGAAAAATAAGCTAAAGAAAGCTTTGTAGCTAATGCAAAAGCCATGAATGCCATCCTGAATGGATTATGTGAAGCAAAGTTTATTAAAGTAATGCACAAAGACACTGCCAAGAAAATTTGGGATACTCTTGAAGGCATACATGAGGGAGACCAGAAAGTAAAGACTGCCAAACTTCAAGTATATAGAGCCCAGTTTGAAAACTTAAAAATGAATGATTATGAAGATGTTGGCAACTTCTTCTTAAAAGTTGCAGAAATTGTTAACAATGTGAAAGCTCTTGGAGAAACCATACCAGAAAGTATAGCTGTGCAAAAGATTCTAAGATCACTCCCATCCAGATTTAATCCCAAGGTATCTGCAATAGAAGAGACAGCGAATTGGGAGACATTGACCATGAATCAGCTACTAGGAAATCTTACAGCATATGAGATGAGGCTCCCACAGAAGAAGTCAAGCACAAGGGAGGCAACATTCAAAACAGAAAAGAAGAAAGAAGAAAAGGAAGACATATACTCCTGCTCTGATGAAGAAGAGGCTAAATTTGTCAAGAAATTGGATAGAGGCTCAAGTAGATACAAAGGTAAACTTCCCTTCAAATGCTTTAACTGTGGAAGAGTTGGACATTATGCTGCTAAATGTCCTCACAAGAAAGTAAGAAATCAAGCTCAAGAATCATAGAAAGACACATCAAAGAACTAGCAGAAAGGAAAGAAATTCAGCAGAAAATCCTTTTATGCTCACCAAGACAGCAGTGCATCTGAAGACTCATATGAACCCTCAAGTGAAGAAGGAACCTCAGAATTTATATTGATGGCCATAGAAGATCTTGAGGGACTCCTACTAGAAGATGAAGAAGAAGAAGGGGAAGTAGACCTTGAGGGGGAGCTAAGAAGTGCTCTGGAGGAGATTGACAGACTCAAACTAAAATGCAAAAAACAAAAAGAGATTCTCCTAAAATGTGTGAAAGAAGAACAATATTCAGAAGTCCTCATGCAGCTGAAGGTAAAGCTTGAAGAAGCCAAGAAGATAGAAGATATGTTACTTCAACAAATCAAAGATAAAACTCGAGAACAAGAGAAGCTGGAAGAAGAAATTCTGTGTCTGAGAAAGAAATTAGAAAAAGCTCAACAGAAAGTTTCTATATACCCTTCTCAAACAACAAGCTCTATTAAGTTGAATGAAATTTTGGTTGCTCAAATATTCCCTATGATAAAGACTGGAATAGGCTACGAAGGAGAATCAAGTAAAGGAAAAGAAAAGGTTGACAGAGAGATTATTTTTGTAAAAGAAAAGAAGGATGAGGAAGTAGCTCAAATAATTCCTACAAAAGAAGAAATCTGCAATAAGAGAGATAGAGAGCAGAAGAAACCTCTAGTAACAAAGAATGCAATAACTACTAAGATAACAGAAAAAGGATCATATGCTCCTGAGTATGTCAAATTTGGAAGCCATCAAAGGAGATTCTTCCCTCCTATGAAGAATGCCACCTGTTATGTCTGCCACAAGCAGGGACACATTGTTGCATATTGTCATGCAAGGAAGAATGATTCAAACCAGAAAAAGAGGCAAGCATGGAAGAGACAACCTTACATCAGGTATGCAAGTAATTTCTATGGTTATTGTTTTTATTGTAAGGATTTTGGCCATAGAATTATTGAATGTAGAAAGTATGGACAAAGAATGATGTTCAATACCTCAAGGAGGTTTATGAGTCAAAGCAATTTTGTTCATGCTCACAATTCCGCAAAAACTATAATCAAATGTTGTATATGCAATCAAATTGGGCATATATCTTCCAAGTGTTCTCTAAAGGGATATAATTCATCACCTCACAAAAGATACCAAACACAAGGGGGCCTCCAGTGGATAAAGAAGGCGAATAAATGTGACTTGGCTTTAACTGCTCAAGATTTGAAGAGTCAATGGTATTTGGACAGTGGCTGCTCTAAACACATGACGGGAGATAAAAACAAGTTTTTAACTCTTGACGAAAGGAAATCGGGCAATGTCACTTTTGGAAATGACAAATCAGGAAAGATCAAGGGAAAAGGATCAGTCAGCATAGACAATGGCAGAGGAAAGGCCCAAGATGTATTATATGTAGATGGGCTGAAAGCAAATTTACTGAGTGTCAGTCAGATGTGTGATAAAGGCTGTGAAGTTCTCTTTAGAGCACAAGATTTTGTAGTCAGATCAAGCACAACAGGAAAAACTCTACTCAAAGGTGTTCGAACAGAAAGTAATGTGTACATAGTGAAAGAGGAAGATGAAGCCTGCCATCTTAGCAAACTTGAGGAGTCATGGTTGTGGCATAGGAGATTGGGACATCTCAGCTTTGACCATATCATCATATTGAGCAAGAAGAAAGCTGTAAGAGATATGCCAGAAATAAAAAGGCCTTCAAGTACTATATGCAAATCTTGTCAATTGGGGAAACAAGCTCGCACATCCTTTAAATCTAAAGAGGAGCTGTCAACAAGAAAACCACTCCATCTTGTGCACATGGACCTGTGTGGACCTGCTAGAACTCGGACACCAAGTGGAGAATCCTATTTCATGCTGATAATAGATGACTTTTCCAGAATGACATGGGTTGCTTTTCTCAAAAATAAATCAGAAGCATTGGAAAAATTTAAGATATTCAAAGCATTAGCAGAAGATCAAACTGGATGCAAGCTGAAATGTATCAGATCAGACAGAGGAGGAGAATTCACAGATTATGACTTTGTAGACCTATGTAATGAACATGGAATAAAGCAACAATTTACTATTGCAGGGACACCTCAACAGAATGGAGTAGCAGAGAGACAAAATAAGTCTGTACAACAAATAGCAAGAGCTATGATGCAAGAGAATAATATTGCTCAAACCTTCTGGGCAGAAGCAGTGCACACAGCAGTACATATCCTTAATAAAGCTCACTTAAGTCCAAGCAGTGACAAGACACCCTATGAACTATGGCATGGAAAGCCAGCCTCAATCAAACATTTAAGAATCTTTGGTAGCAAGTGTTACATAAAGAATAATGATGAAAACCTTGGGAAATTTGATGCAAGAGCAGATGAAGGAATATTCTTAGGATATGCATCCAAAAGTAAAGGGTACAAGTGCTACAATAAGACTCTTCGGAAAATAGTTGAATGTATTGATGTGAGATTTGATGAAGAACTTCCAAACAATACAAGAAATACAGACTGCTGCAGTCCATCGGACAACCATGAAGAGGAAGACAAGGATGATGATGAAACAAGCAAGACAACAGATGATGCAGAGCTGAGCTCGAAAACCCCCTCAAGATACACTCAGAAGAATAATCCTGAAGATCAGATCATAGGAGACAAGAAAGCAGGAGTCCAGACAAGAAGGCAGCTAACAGAACAAACAGAAGAAGTATACATAGCCATGTTATCAAAAATAGAGCCAAAGAAGTTTGAAGAAGCCAGCAAGGACAAGTATTGGGTAAAAGAAATGAATGAAGAATTGGACCAAATTGAGAAGAACAATACCTGGGAACTAGTTCCTAGACCTATTGAGAAAAATATCATTGGTTCAAAATGGGTGTTCAAAAACAAAATGAATGAGCAAGGACAAGTAATCAGGAATAAAGCCAGGCTGGTCTGCAAAGGATACTCACAAATTGAAGGACTTGACTATGATGAAACATTTGCCCCTGTAGCCAGAATGGAAGCTATCAGAATGTTTCTGGCATTTGCATGCTACCAAAACTTCAAAGTATATCAAATGGATGTAAAATCTGCATTTCTGAATGGAGACTTAGAAGAAGAAGTCTACATGGAACAACCAGAAGGCTTCTCCTTGACAGACAAAGAAGACTATGTGTGCAGACTGAAGAAGGCCCTATATGGACTAAAACAGGCTCCTCGTGCTTGGTACTCAAGACTGGACAAATATTTGCAAAAACAGGGTTTTAGGAGAGGTGGAGTAGACAACAATCTATACATAAAAGCCCATGAAGATGAACTCCTGATTGTTGTAGTATATGTTGATGACATTATGTTTGGAAGAAACAAAGATGAACTAGCAAAAGGGTTTGCTGATGAAATGAAAACAGAGTTTGAAATGTCTATGATTGGAGAGCTCAGTTTCTACTTGGGACTACAAATTCAGCAAAAGAACACAGGTACATTTATTTCACAAGAAAAATACATAAAAGAAATGTTGAAAAAGTTCAAAATGGAGGACTGCAAACCTGTGTCAACTCCCATGACCACAGGCTGCAAGCTGTGTGCTAATGATGGGTCTGCTGACATAGATCAAGGACTTTACAGATCAATGATTGGAAGTCTATTGTATTTGACTGCATCAAGACCAGACATCATGCTAGCAGTAGGATTAGTGGCTAGATATCAAGCAGCACCTAAACAAAACCATCTTCTGGCAGTCAAAAGAATATTCAGATATCTACAAGGAACAATACAGTATGGACTTTGGTATCCTAAAAGCAAAAACTTCACTTTATCAGCATACACAGATGCATATTGGGCCCGCTGTATGGATGATAGGAAGAGTACAAGTGGAGGTGCATTCTATCTAGGAGAAAGCCTAGTTGCATGGCTAATCAAGAAACAAACATCCATCTCTCTGTCTACAGCTGAAGCCGAATATATAGCAGCAGCAGCATGTTGTACACAAGTCATGTGGATGAAGCAAACTCCTCAAGACATGAAGGTAAGCATTGATGAACCTATTCCAATCAAATGTGACAATACAAGTGCTATAAGTATATCTAAAAATCATGTGCTTCATTCAAAAACCAAACATATACCAATCAAGTATCATTTCCTCCAAGAACAAGTGGCTCTGAAAATAGTAAAGTTGGAATATGTACCAACGAAAGAACAGACAGCTGATATATTTACCAAACCTCTTGCTAGAGAACCATTTCAATACTTGAGAGATAAACTAGGGGTAGTATCAGCAGATGCTACTCTCTAACATGAAGAGAATGCACAACTTCAGGGGGAGAACAAAACGAAGATATCATTCCAGGGGGAGACCAGCCAGCAAGATAAGCATAAAACAAGTCCACAGGATCAGCATTAATAGTATTATCGGCATTCAGAAGCAACAAATTCTAGCACGCATTCAGCATTATAAGCTTTCGACAGCATTAGCAGTATAAGCATTCAGTATTCATTCAGAAGCAAGTTCTAGCACGCATTCAACACTATAAGCATTCAGCATTATCATAAAACAGAGCAATGGTATAGAGCAGCATGATATCAGCTCACTATATGGTATCGGCTTACAAGCACTACAAATATGAAAGAGAGCAGCATGATACAGCTATTAAAACCAAAGCATTCTCTCAACAAGTTTCATACATCACTCTGGAGCAGCATAGTACAATTTCAGCTGAAGAGGACCTAAACGTAACTCAGAAAAAGGAAGTACAATGACAGAGCCCATACGGAGAGATGAGGCATCGTCCTTTGCCATTGATGTCAAAGGGGGAGGAAGAACAAACAACAGGAGGAAGAGCAGGCAAACAGAAAGAGCAAGCAACAAGAGAAAGAGAAAGAAAACAGAGAAAGTGGATTGCCATCAATGCCAAAGGGGGAGACTGTTGGAAATGTTGTCATTGATGGCAAAGGAGGCAACGCTGAAGCAAAGAGGCAGCAAAGAAGCAAATGAAGGCAGAGGAAACGAATATAATAGAGGCAGAACCGTTATCTCAGCAATAGAGGCAGAGGCAGAGCGACAGGAGCAGCAGAGACAGAGTTAGAGACAGAAGCAGAGCCGTTATAAAATTCCGGGAATCGCTTCACTCCAGCGGCAAAGAATATATATAAACATATACAAAACTTATTCCGGGAATCGCTTAACTCCAGCAGCAATGTAATGCAAATAACACAAAAAATTCCGGGAATCGCATAACCCCAGGCGGAAGGATACATAAAACAAATCTCATTCCGGGAATCGCTACCCACGCAGGAGTATACATAGAGCGCATTACATATGTTCCAATGGTCCAAGGCATATACATTGATATATATTAAAGTGGAGCGTGTTATGATCAATGGAAAGGAAGTAATATAAAGTGGGACCCTCATCCAATCGCAATCGGAGATCGCAAGGGCAGCGGAACATTGCAGCAGAAAGTTGTGATTGTGATTGAAATGGCGGACCCGATCGTGTTATAAGCGGGAGTTGATATATGCAAATCGCATCTGGAATCTCAATCGCAATCGGAACTCTACGATTGATCGCACGACTTTGTAAAACGCTGCGATTGAAATGGCGGACCCGATCGTGTTATAAGCGAGAGTTGATATATGCAAATCACATCCACAATCTCAATCGTAATCGGAACTCTCCGATTGATCGCACGGCTTTGTAAAACGTTGCGATTGAAGCCCGGACCCGATGGGCTTATTAACTATGATTAACAAGTGTTTTGAGTTCCAGTTCTAATCGCAAACGGAAATTTGTGAAGGCGCTGTTATATATAAATATATATATATATATATAAAGTGGTTGCGGTTGTATTAAAACATGTCGCGTGGTCTGTAGACCCACGGGCCTCAGCTTAACGGGAGGGCGATTATTAATGTAATGCAATTGTAATATATGTATGTTCCGGCCTACGGAACTCGCCACATCAACAAGACACTTGCTGCATGTAAAGGATTGAATTACAGTCAGCAGATTCATTTATATATAAAGCGCTGGTATAAAAATAAAATAAAAATGCAGTTCATAAATTCAGGAGTTACGCAGCAGCCATAAACAGAAAGGCATACAGAGAAGAGAAAGGGACAAAGAGACAGTTAGAGAAAAGACAAATGCGCAGCAAGCCAAGAGACAAAATGAGTGAGCTGCAGTTCACATTGTAATTCGAATGTAAATGTTTTAATCGTTTTTATTGTTTGTGATGCATTGGCAAGTCTCCGAGAGAAAACAAACTCCCACTGTAATGTTAAAATTGACACCTACAGTTATAATTTCTGAGTAAGCTGATAAAAGGAGTGAGAAGGCGGAAGGCAAAGAGACATGACTTTCCATTTCGAATTCCAAGCAGAATACAAACAGTCATGTGAGGAAATCTATAAATAATATCATCTTGATATGCAGAGAGAGTTTTTTTTTTTAGAGCAGAGGTGAGAGTAAAGAAAGAGAAGGCAGAATACAGAAGAGTGAAGCAGAGAAGATCAAGAAAAGAAGAGCAGAAAGAGGAGCTACAAAACAGAGCTGATATTAGAGGTAAATCAGCAAACATTCGGTTTGTTAAATTGAGGAAGTTGGAGCTTCCGTATCAAGTTGAAGCTTGATAGATGTCAGTTGTATTTGACTGAGGTTGGAGCCTCGTGTAGGTTGGTGCCTGCAGAAAATTGAAGGGAGTTGGTTCTTCCTTGCAAGTTGTAGCTTGCATAATTGAGGATAGAGCCTCCTGTAGGTTGGTGCCTATAGAAAACAGTGGTGAGAGGGAGTTGGAGCTTGCCTTTCCATCACAACAATAATAAGATGTGGTTTTCTCCCTTTATGGGTTTCCACTTACATCTGCTGTCTCTATGTGTGCTTCTTATGTGTTGATGTGATTATTTCAATCTGCTTAATTGCTTGCTGCTTTCAACTTAAGTATGGTGTCACAATAAATTAATATTGGCTGCAAATAAGATTGTTCACATATTAAGCTGTAAATAACTCTGGTGAAAATTTAAAAGGCTAAAGCATGTATTAAACTGATTCACCCCCCCCTCTCAGTTTAATCAAAGATTCAACAAGGTGCTCACCAGGAGCAAACTCGAATACCATAGAGAAGCCGAGGATCGGGGTGAAGGATAATCATATCTTGTTGAGAGGGTGTTGAAATTCAACAAGATGATGACTAGTGAAAAATTACCTTCTTCACTAAGTGGGATGTGAGCTATTTTGGCGCAAGTCTATTTTTAGACATGATGATCATATTTCAGAAGTTGCAGGATGCTATTTGTGGATGGTTGATAAATTTGGAAAAATAGACGAAATTATTTTTTTAGAATATTGGGCGAAATCTATTTATAGATTGTCAATCTAAAAATAGATGCATGTCGATTATTAATAGCTCTTAATAATAATCAGGCTCTAAACAGCAACTTATTCTCTTGGAGCACTTCAGTTCAGTGCACAGATGTGGCACATCAATTGACATAAGGAATTATGAAATTCCTAAGGGTTTACTGGAGCTAATGCATCAATTAGAACTCAAGTGGCAGAGTTATGACACAACTGGAAGAAGTAGTTATGGAGTTGTATTCATTTTAACTCAGTTAGACTCAGTTGAGCTAGTTGTATCTAGTCTAACTGATTGATACACTAGTGAGAGTGGAGTGAATTAATTAGTTAACTAATTCACAAATAATAAATCATTAATCAATTGAAAAATATAGCAGCTAACTACAGTGCATGGAAGTTTCAATGGAGACCAGTGGAGAGATACGTGAAAGGGAAAGATAGACTATCTATTGTGACTATAGTGATGCATTGATTTCATCACACACACATTGGAGTTTTCAATGAGGATTGCTTAGTCAATCCAAGAGTAATTCAAATTCATTCAGAGCTATTCTTCAGCAGGGATTGCACAGTGGAGGCGGGCTAGCAGGTGGCAAAGATCGGTGCATGGATTTGCAAGATTGGTCATGATTAGTGTATGACAATTATACTGTACTGAGAGCTTGTGATAAGATTTGTATGCTTGTATTATATTGTCATATGATCTCCATGTTACATAATATATATTTGGGGTTTTCAGCTTCAGGCTTTCCCGGTTAAAAACTGTGTTATGTGCGATTATTTTTTTTGTTTATGCTTCACATGTGTGTCCAATTAAAATTTTCCGCAAAATATTAACAAGTGGAATAGATTCAATATCTTTCATAAAGTTAAATATTGTGAGATTAGGTGGATCTTGGACATATGCATGCTTATTGCATGTAATTTCTACAAAAATATTCTCATTTGTCAAGAAAATTGAGGAAAATGGATCAGATGGAGTACCAAATTCTAAGGAACGATCAACCCAAACAACTGGCATGTTGTGAAACCAACTCCAAAAAGAGAAAAAAAGAGATATCAATGCCTTAGAAATAAGCCACTTCGAGGGGGAAACCTCTAATACATTACATGAATGAACAATTCTTGGATGATACAAATGACAAAACCTCCTATCTATATATAGGAGTCCATGGGGCCACAATTTAATCCTAGTGGGGCCACAATGTAATCCTAGCCAACCTAACAATAAGAATTTAAGGGCACAATAATAATAATACGGAGGTTACAGGGGTACAACAATAACAATAAGGGGGTTACACTAACAACAATAAGGGACTATAATAGTAATATAAGGACCTAACATGCTCCTCTCCTTCAAAAAACTTTTGTCCTCAACGCTTGAGTAGCTCTGAGTGCTTCTATATAAAATTCTCATCCTCCCATGTAGAATCTTCAGTGGGTAAGTTCTTCCATTTGATGAGATACTCTGAAATTGATCAATTTTGTAGCTGTTGAGTTCTTGTTCCCATGACTGCTTCAGGTTCCAATATGGTTTTTCCTTCCTCATCAAGTTCTGGCAATATTGTTTGAACTGGAATTTTGTCCCCTATAACCCTTTTTAAGCATGAAATATGGAAAAATGGATGCACTCTCGAAGAAGTAGCAAGCTCCAATTTGTATGCCATAGTACCAATATTTTGCAACACCTTGTAAGGACCATAGTACATTGGCGATAATTTGTTATCCTTCTTAGCTTGCTTGAGGGACATTTGTTTGTATCGTTGTAGTCGTAAAAATACGTAGTCTCCCACATCAAAGCTTCTCTCACTGCGATGTTGATCTGCCTGTTGTTTCATTCGATTTTGTGCCAAATTTAGGTTATCCTTTAAGAGTTGGAGAAATTCTTGTTGATGCTTGATGTGATCCTCCACTGCTTGAACCCTAGAATTTTCCCTTAAAGAAGATGTGATGGATGGTGGATGATATCCATAAAGTGCCATAAATGGGGTCATTTTTGCTGCAGTATGGAAGGAAGTGTTATACCACCATTCAGCGAGAGGTAACCACTTGACCCATTGTGTTTGTTTATCAGATACAAAAAAACAAAGATATCCTTCCAAACATTTATTTACTATCTCAGTTTGACCATCAGATTGAGGATGATAAGATGAGCTATGAGCTAATTGAGTACCCAAACAAGAAAATAACTTCGTCCAAAAATTTCCCATAAAAATGGGATCTTTGTCACTCACAGTAACCCTTGGGCTTCCATGTAGCTTTTGAATTGTGTCCATAAATGCAGTAGCAACTATACTTGCTTTAAATGGATGAGATAATGCACAAAAGTGTGCATACTTGAAAATGGAATTCATCAACCCTTGAAATGTATAAGGTGCATTGGTAAGGCCAAAAGGCATGACCAAAAATTCATAATGACCCTCATGAGTTCAAAATGTTGTTTTCATAATATCTTCGATCTTCATTCTAATTTGATGATATCCTGAATGAAGATCCAACTTGGTAAAATAAATTGCTCCATGTAATTCATCCAATAATTCATCAATCACAGGAATGGGAAATTTATCTTTAATGGTGATCTTATTGAGCTCCCTATAATCTGGACACATTCGCCATGATCCATCCTTCTTGTGTACCAATACTACAGGAGCAGAGAAAGAACTTTGACTAGGTTGAATTATACCCGCCTCTAACATTTCTGCAATCATGTGTTCAATTTCACTCTTTTGGAAGTAAGGATATCTATAAGGCCGGATGTTTGGAGGAACACTTCCTGGAATCAAATGAATAGCATGATCATGATCACGAATAGGTGGGAGTCCTTTGGGAGTTTCAAACACCTTGGAATGATTGTCCAAGACTTGTTGGAGATCTGCAGAAATAGATGATTTTCATGTTGGAACTTCTAGTGAGCATAATTGTGCAATTACGCCTCGTTGTTCTTTCTTTAGAAGCTTTGTCATGACATTAGAGCTTATTATCCTTCCTGGCTTCCCTTCAATACCCCGTAATTCGACTTCCTTTCCTTCTGAAAAAAATTTCAAGAAAAGTTCTTGAAAATTAAAAGCTACCATCCCCAAAGATTGTAACCATTGTACTCCTAGTACGACATCAACACCTCCCATTGGGATGGAAAGCATTGGACTATTCAATACATATTCCCCCATGGATAGCTTGATATTATGGCACTTTCCAGAGAAATTTATAGTTCCTCCATTTACAACCATCACTTGACATTCTGGTGCTGGGTATAGGAAACAATTCAATTCCTTGGCTACCTTACAATGAATAAAATTATGGGTACTACCCGAATCAATCAACACTATTACCTTTTTCTTCTTTATATGTCCTTCTATCTTGAGAGTGTGAGGAGTGGTAATTCCTTCCAATGCATTACATGATATGGTCGGACTCACTTCTTCTTCTTCTAGGGTTGCTTCCTGGTGTATATCCTCTTCTTTTGAATTTTCTTGTTCATTTTCTTCCTCCTCTTTGTTAGCCCCCCTATGAAATTTTTGACAAGAAAATAGGGGGCTAAATTATTTTTGAGTCTTCAAGGAATGCATTTCCTCTGAAAACATAGTCTCCTTGAGGCCTCCATGTGTCTTTTATCCTTTGATGAAATCCCCTCTGCCGATTTCCCTTATAAAGCCTCTCTGTTATGTGAAGAAATGCCCAAAGGCCCCCCTTTTCCCTCTTATTTCATCCCCCAAAGCCTTTGTTTTCTTTCCCCAATCTTTGGTGGCCATTATCCTCCCTTACTCCTCTATCGTTCCCCTCCTTGGCCTTTTCCATTTAAATGGGCTAAAAACCCACTTCCCGACCTTATTATAGGTCTAAGCCCCTTTCCCGCTAGCCCCGTGAACCACTTCCCCATGTGCCCAGGTGCCAGGACCAAGCGCTTAAGTCCAAAGCGCTTATCGCAATCGGAGCTATCAGCGGGCGCGTTTCCTTTGTAAACTCCAAAGTCCCAATGCGATCGTTTTAACACGTTAAGTCCTGCGATGTGTTGTGCACCATCGATCTATCACAAGATTCGACGGTAGGGTGCCAATCGCAGCCCCCCGCCCAATCGCACTCGTAGCATGTTGTGTGCACCCTCCGATTGGTCCATCGCAAGTGATTGTGGATACGATTGATCGCAAGCCTTCTTCTCCGACCTCCGATTGCGATGCTCCGATTCAATCCCGACCGTCCATTCTCCCCGCAAATCCGACGGTCATCGCAACTCCCGATCGCAAGTCCTCTCCCGATCCCCTCGATCGCACTGCCCCTCCGATTACATCCCAGCCGTTCATTCCTCCCCCAGATCAACGGTTATCGCTCAATCGCGTCTCCGACCCCAATCGCAATCGGAACTTGTTAAAGGTGTGTTGCGATTCACTCCCGCTCCGATTTGCGATTGCGATTTCAGTACCCGGCCCCACATTCACGCCTCCGTGCGTTGTTTTTTCGTGTTTTCCTATGTAATTCACCCAAACGATAATCTTCGGGCTTTACACTGTGCGACCATTTCTCCGCCATTTTTCACTGTTTCTCCACTATCCCGCCACCATTTCACCACCTTCGCAGCATTTTCTCCACCACCGCCTGGTTTTACAGTTTCTTTCCACTGTGCGGATTAGCACAGAGAGGCCATTTCAGTCGGCCGGCGAAGCAGCAGAGACGGGATTTGAAGAAGATTTACGCCTGTAATTGAAGATTAACAATTTGATCCCGAATTCAAAGTATTAAGGCGCTGTTTGAAGACTAGTGAGCGCTCCAGCAATGACATAATTGTGTTACCTAACAGTAGGACGTTTCCCCCAGAGGTACACCTTCCAACAGTCTTCTCCATGCTTCCTCGAGCCTTGAAGTAGTTAATTGCACTGACAGAACTTCTTTAAGACTGTCTGGACAGTAGTATGGAAGTATGGAGAGACTTGCAGTTTTCCATCCATGTCATTAATTCCAGGATGGCAGAGCAGAGTTCCAAACACCAGAAAGACTCTAAAAGAACATCAGAGGCCAAATTCGGCCTGACAGAGACTCCCAGGCCATACCATGAGTACGCACGGTGCTGCAGTTTGCCATTAAACAGAGTGAGGCGTGAACACCTCCACCACTCTGTCTTAATGAGATTCATTTATTGTGTATTCTACTCCTCGTTGCTTCTCTTCTCCTATAAGAAATCCCCGAGAACATAATGAAAAGGTTGTTGTTGTTGTTGTTGTTGTTGTTCAACTGTTGGGGTCTTGCTGTTAGAGAGATTCATTCTTGACTGTTAGAACAGTCGTGGGAGGGAGCAGCAGAGTAGTTGTATGTAATAGGCTGGGAGGAGAAATTCTAGACTGTATTAGCCATTGAGCTTATTGTACATGACTGGTTTTGCATCAATTAATCAAAGCACATTTCACAGGATCCTGGTCTATTACTATTGGTGATGTTCTTCTTACTTCGTTTATTGCATTTTCACATTGTTTCATGTTCTTCAGGCTCACATCAGAAGTTTGGCATAAGATTCACCCTTGTTAGGTGCCTTATGTTGCTGCTCTCCCAGCCCTTAATGTTTTCTGCTCAATGTGTTATCTAAGAATGGTTCTCAGTTAATTTAACCAGTGTAGTGGATGTTATTGCCTGCTCTCTGATGTATGAATTGAATGAAGTTGTTCTTAGATGTTTCTTTGTAATCTTATCTCTGTTTTCCCTTGGAGTTGCTAAAGCAGACCTGGAGTTAAATGACCTCTGGTCCGATCTATAAGCTTCCCCTTTGTCCACCTTTGAGAGCTGCCTTTGAGTACGTCCAAGCAGGTCTGGAGTTAAATGACCTCTGACCTGATCTATAGACAGAAAATTGGTTGTCTTTCCTTCTTCCACTTTCTCTCCTTAATGTTCCATTCCACCATCTTCCTAAAAGATCCTTTAGTGTAGATGACTTTCCCTTTGAATGCCTTGGCTAGTGGATGCAAGTAATTTCCTTTCATGACTCCATAGCCCAATGGATGGCACTATCTTGGCCTATCCTCTTTGCTGAAGCCTCCTGCTGTTTTGTTTCCTTTCTCCCATTACTTTCTCAGTCTATGATCTCCTGACCAACCCAACAACCAACCAACCAAATCATTTAAAATCCCTCGTGCTTCATAACTAGCCTAATATCTCATTTGAGCTTCAAAGACATATCATTCTTTGCTCTTTTTGGAGAGATCCCTCTCCGGGTCTAGGAGGGCTAGATCCTAGGGCCCCAAAGTGGTTTGATGTTGTCTCATCTTTTGGTATTGCCAAATCTACCAAAACATGGGAACCCCAACATAATGGCGACTCCACTGGGGAAGATCAGTCAGCTTTGATTTGGTAAACCACTGTGGTGGACGATGGGGTTATGAAATCATCCACACAGTGACTCCACAATTACGAATGATTAAAGACTCGTGACCAATCGACGCGATTATCTTGGTTTCACGTAACTCCACTGGGAGACCCGGTCGTAGTACAACATCATCCCTACAACGATGTAAGACTACGAGTTGATCCCCCTTGAAGAGTTTCGTTGTGGAATATCAAATATGCGGCTCAACTCGAAGCGAAGACCTTCAAAGTTCTTCATTCGACAGCAAGATTCAATGACCGACTTTGGTGAAGAGGTTTTCCTAGAAGTGTGGCGGAGAGATGTGGTGAGATTGAACTCTTGAACTCTGAAAAATCATACGAGTTCGAACCGAAACCTTTTTGGAGAGTCTCCCGCCCCTAAAAATGAAGAGATTCATTGGGAGTTCGGGAAGTAGAAGAAGAAGACGATCCGGTTCCCCAAAGCCCCTTTGAAGATGCAGTGGAAGATGAAATAATCGAAATTTCCCAGGACATAGACAACCTACCAGTCATGGCAGGCCAGAAAGAAGAAAGCATACACCAAGTATTCGTCGATCCTGTGGCAGAGTACATTGAGGCCCTGATTTGCTCGAATACTCCAGCATTGATCCTTAGCACGGGCCAAATTCATCAGAAATGGTCACTACTGATGGTGACCACAGTCTTGAAGGACCACACGCAGAGCACCCTGTGGTTATCTCTGACAGGCAGCCAGTGCTCATATCCTTTTTCCTCTTTGCTCGATTGGCTATATGGCTTTATCATGTCACCTAGAACATCAGTACAATTAGGTAGGGTGAGTGAGAGCTCAATAAAGCTCGGCCTATGAGAAATTGGTTAGTTGTTTTCGATTTTGTCTTAGAATATGAAATAAACTGCCGGATAATCTAATCCTAGCAGGTAGTAGTGTAGGTAGAGAAACATACGAGACCAACAGTCTAATCTGGTCTCATGGAGCAATAAGGGTAGATTTGGAATAGGTTTATTTTCCTGTTTGTAAATATTGATGATGTAAAGGGTCTGCAAGTCCAAATGCACCCAAAGAAGAAAAATGTTAGGTCTATAGTGTGGGTAGGTAGTTGTTTGGGAGAATTTTACTGCTGATATGATGTCTTCTTAATTTGTGGCAGCTGATCAAGGAAAGAAAGGGATGGTTCAAGCAGCAGGCATCTGGCCTACACCAAGAGATCAATTTTTGAATTCTTGACTCCTTCAAGAAGAAGCCATCCCCATGTGGAGCCACTGTTAGCCCCCCTATGAAATTTTTGACAAGCAAATAGGGGGCTAAATCATTGTTGAGTCTTCAAGGAATGCATTTCCTCTGAAAACACAGTCTCCTTGAAGCCTCTATGTGTCTTTTATCCTTTGATGAAATCCCCTCTGCTGATTCCCCTTTTAAAGCCTCTCTGCTTTGTGAAGAAATGCCCAGAGGCCCTTTTTACCCTCTTATTTCCCCCAAAATCCCCTTAAAATTCTTTCCCCAATCTTGTTGGCCCTTTTCCTCCCTTACTCCTCTATCGTTCCCCTCCTTGGCCTTTAAATTCCATTCAAATGGGCTAGAAACCCACTTCCCGACCTTATTATAAGTCTACGCCCCTTTCCCGCTAGCCCCGTGAACCACTTCCCCATGTGCCCCAGCGCCAGGACCAAGTGCTTAAGTCCAAAGCGCTTATCGCAATCGGAGCTGTCAGCGGGCGCGTTTCCTTTGTAAACTCCAAAGTCCCGATGGGATTGGGTTACAGCGTTAAGTCCTCGCCGTTACGCGGGTCGATGCATCGATCGAACGGCGGAGCGCAATCGCGACCCCCCGCCGTCCTGATACAACTTGTATTGTGTACCTCCGATCGGTCCATCGCAAGTGATTGCGATGTGATTGATCGTAAGCCTTCCTCTCCGACCTCCGATTGCGATGTGCCGATTCAATCCCGACCGTCCATTCTCCCCGAAAATCCGATGGTCATCGCAACTCCCGATCGCAAGTCCTCTCCCGATCCCCCCGATCGTGCTACCACTCCGATTACATCCCCGTCGTTCATTACTCCCCCAGATCGACGGTCATTGCTCAATCGCGTCTCCGACCCCAATCGCAATCGGAACTTGTTAAAGGTGTGTTGCGATTCGCTCCCGCTCTGATTTGCGATTGCGATTTCAGTACCCGACCCCACATTCACGCCTCCGTGCATTGTGTTTTCGTGTTTTCCTGTGTAATTCGCCCAAACGATAATCTTCGAGCTTTACACTGTGCGACCATTTCTCCGCCATTTTTCACTGTTTCTCCTCTATCCCACCACCATTTCACGCATCCACGCTGTTTCCCTCCGCCGCCACGCGAGGCTGCAGCAGTGAGTTTATTTCATTATGCGAAAGTCACGGGAAGGCTGATTCATGACAGCGGAGTCAACGGGCGGTTAGAAGAAAATTTGGTAGGTAATTGAAGATTAATGGTTGTAATCCCGCTTTCAAAGGATTACGGTTCAGTTTGAAGACTGATGAGCGCACCAGCAAGTCATTACTGCGCTACCTAACAGCAGAGTACATTCTCTCCAGACGTACACTGTTCCTACAATGTTCTCCATGCCTCTTGAGTCCAGGGAAATGAAATACACAGACAAGATGCTTCATTAAATACTATCTGAGCAGTAGTAATGGAGGAATAGAGAAACCGTGCAGATCGTTCATCCAGTTCATTTATTCAGAAGGCTAGCGCAGAGCTCCAAACACCAGAAAGGACCCCAAAGAAATATCCGAGGTCGATCTCGGCCTGACAGAGACTCCCTATGCAGATCATAGAGTACAAGAAATGCCACAGAAAGCCATTAAGTGGTATGGGCGTGAACACTTCCGCCTTACTGTCTTAATGAGACTCATTTATTTGTTTATCTACTGCTGTTTCTTCCTCTTCTCCTATAAGAGATCCCCGAGAACATAATGTAAGGTTGTTGTTGCCTTGCTGGGCATTTGCTGTTAGAGGGATTCAGTTTGACTGTTAGAACAGTCTTGGGGGGGAGTTGCAGAGTAGCTTGTATGTAATAGGCTGGGAGGAGAAGTCTGGACTGTATTAGCCATTGAGCTTATTGTACATGACTGGTTTTGCATCAATTAATCAAATCACATTTCACAGGATCCTGGTCTATTACTATTGGTGATGTTCTGCTTACTTCGTTTATTGCATTTTCACATTGTTGCATGTTCTTCAGGCTCGCATCAGAAGTTTGGCATAAGATTCACCCTTGTTAGGTGCCTTATGTTGCTGCTCTGCCAGCCCTTAATGTTTTCTTCTCAATGTGTTATCTAAGAATGGTTCTCAGTTAATTTAACCAGTGTAGTGGATGTTATTGCCTACTCTTTGATGTATGAATTGAATGAAGCTGTTCTTAGATGTTTCTTTGTAATCTTGTCTCTGTTTTCCCCTTGGAGTTGCTAAAGAATACCTGGAGTTAAATGACCTCTGGTCCGATCTATAAGCTGCCCCTTTGTCCACCTTTGAGAGATGCCTTTGAGTACGTCCAAGCAGGTCTGGAGTTAAATGACCTCTGACCTGATCTATAGACAGAAAATTGGTTGTCTTTCCTTCTTCCACTTTCTCTCCTTAATGTTCCATTCCACCATCTGCCTAAAAGATCCTTTAGTGTAGATGACTTTCCCTTTGAAAGCCTTGGCTAGTGGATGCAAGTAATTTCCTTTCATGACTCCATAGCCCAATGGATGGCACTGTCTTGGCCTATCCTCTTTGCTGAAGCCTCCTGCTATTTTGTTCCCTTTCTCCCATTACTTTCTCAGCCTATGATCTCCTAACCAACCCAGCAACCAACCAACCAAATCATTTAAACCCCCCATTTGTGCTTCATACCTAGCCTAATATCTCAATTTGAGCTTTCAAAGATATATCATTCTTGCTCTATTTGGAGAGATCCCTCTCCGGGTCCAGGAGGGCTAGATCCTAGGGCCCCAAAGTGGTTTGATGTTGTCTCATCTTTTGGTATTGCCAAATATGCCAAAACATGGGAACCCCAACACTCTTCACAATCTATGTAAAATAATTTCTTCTCGGCACACTTATGACCTTTAGTGTATTTTCTATCACAACTATAGCAAATCCATAGATACCATACAAATGTACTTTTTTCTAAATTTAAAGTTGCAATGCGTACCTTTTGTGTGTTTTGCACATTATTGAGATCAAAATATTGCTCCATCTGTATTATCCATGTTACGGGATCCTTGCCATCAAACTTCCTCATATCCATATTTGGAATATGGTGGTTGTTAGGTCCCTATATTACTAGTATAGTCCCTTATTTTTGTTAGTGTAACCTCCTTATTGTTATTATTGTACTACTATAACCCCCATATTTTTATTATTGTGCCCTTAAATTATTATTGTTAGATCGGCTAGGATTACATTGTGGCCCCATGGACTCCTATATATAGAAAGGAGGTTTTGTAATTTGAATCATCCAAGAATTATTCATTCATGTAATATATTAGAGGTTTCCCCCTCGAAGTGGATTATTTATAAGGCTTTGATATCTCTTTTCTTCTATTTTTGGAGCTGGTTTCACAACATTTGGTATCAGAGCTTTGAGATTCTAGGGTTTCGCTGCTCCAAACAGGTCATCGTGGAATTTTTGCTATAACTATTTTTCTAAAAAGGTTCAAAATCTGAAATTTTTATAGTGCGAAGCCAAAATCTGGAGGAACATCTTCGCAAAATTTTAGAGCTTGGTTCGCAATGTTTTCGGAGATACGATCTGTGAAAGTTAGGTCATTTTGCAGGCTCCTGAATTTAACCTAAGTAGGTCATAGTGGTATTTTCGTAATAACTTGTTTTCTACGAAGGTTCAGAAGATGAAATTTTTAGAGTGCGAAGCTGAAATCCTAAGGAACATTGTCACAAAATTTCAGATATTTTTTCACAATATTTTCGGAGATATGATCTGTGGAAGTTAGGGCTTTTTGAGGCTTCTGAATTTCATCTCAGAGAGGTGATCGTGGGAAAATATTCATAGCTCTCTATCTGAGCATCAGATTGGAATGATGTAAAAAGCGGCCACAATTACACGGACCATAGTTTTCATTCTATCAATTTCATAGCCAAAGGAGGAAACAGTGACACGTGGCAAGTCGTACAAGTTCGCTTTACTGAACCAGTCCAAAATTGGGTCATTATGGGAGATTGGACATAACTTTGTCTTGAAGAATCCAAATCAGATCAGACCTGTGGAATTTGAAAGAAGATTCAGAGGGCTACTATAGGGCTGAATTTTAGATATTGAGGATCCACAATTATAGAGATAATTCAATTTCAATATCGAGCTCCTCAAAAGCAAGTAAAAGGTGTGTATTTTTTTTCCGAATTGCATAGGCCTTATTTGAAGAATCAAGTTGAATTGATTCCAAGGGCATATTGTAGAATTTATATCAGTATTGGATTCTAAAATGGCCCCTAAAAATAATTCAACACCCATTAAGCCTTTAGAAGGCTCTACTATGACTCATGAAGACGAAGAATGGAAACATGACAAATAAAAATTACAAGAGCAACTACAACAAATTTCGCTCTCGCAAAGAACAACAAAAAATGAAATGGAAGTTTTTAAGAAAGGCGTGGAAACTAAGACGGATGGTTTGAAGAAAGGCACGGAAGCTAAGATGAATGGTTTGGAAGCTAATATGGATGGCATTGAAGTAGGCATGGAAGCTAAGATGGATGACATGGAAGCTAAGATCGATGAAAAAATGAAAGAAAACATGGAAAACATGAAGAAGTATCTAAAATTAGACATCGAAGGTTTGGAAAAGTTGATACAAGAAATGTTTCCTAATGGTGAAAAGATAGTAGAGGAAACTCATGATGAGAACAAATTAAATGTTAATCATGATTTCATAAACTCTACTATTGGAGGGAATAACCGCCATATTCCAAAAATGGATATGAAGAAGTTTAATGGAAAGGATCTTGTAACATAGATACTACAAATGGAGCAATATTTTTATCTCAATAATGTGCAAAACACACAAAAGGTACGCATTGCAACTTTACATTTAGAACAAAATACATTTGTATGGTATCGATGGCTTTGCTCCCGTAAAAAAATTATCACTAGGTCAATTTTTACGAAGGAAATGATAGCACATTATGAGGATACGAAGAGCAACACCTTCTTTAGCCAATTGATAAATCTCAAACAAAAGGGTTTAGTGGGGGAGCACATTGAGGACTTCCAAAAATTGAATATAAGGGTAATTGATATTTCAGAGGAACACGGGATTGATCTCTTCATAGGTACTTTAAAGGATAACATCCAACATGAAGTTCACGTTTTGGAACCTGATTCATTGGAGAAGGCATTCAGGTTGGCCAGAAAAATTGAATGTAAAATTATGGCGACAAGGAAGCCTACCACTCACTTCTATAAAGAGGTAAGTGTTGCTAATCCTAGATTTGCACAACCTACAAGGTTGACACCACAACAATTGGAAGAAAAAAGAGAAAAAGGGCTTTGCTACAGTTGTGATAGCAAATACACTAAAGGTCATAAGTGTGTTGAGAAGAAATTATTTTACATAGATTGTGAAGAGGAAGAAGAAAATGAACAAGAAGAGGATATACACCAGGAACCAGCCCTAGAAGAGGAAGAAATGAATTCGACCATATCATGTAATGCACTGGCAGGAATTACCACTCCTCAAACTCTCAAGATAGAAGGACATATCAAGAAGAAAAAGGTAATAGTGTTGATTGATTCAGGTAGCACCCATAATTTTATTCATTGTAAAGTAGCCAAGGAATTGAATTGTTTCCTATACCCAGCACCAGAATGTCAAGTGATGGTTGCAAATGGAGGAACTATAAATTGCTCTAGAAAATGCCATAATATCAAGCTAACCATGGGGGAATATGTATTGAATATTCCAATGCTTTCCATTCCTATAGGAGGTGCTGATGTTGTACTAGGAGTACAATGGTTACAATCTTTGGGGATGGTAGCTTTTAATTTTCAAGAACTTTTCTTGAAAAAATTTTCAGAAGGAAAGGAAGTCGAATTACAGGGTATTGCAGGGAAGCCGACAAAGATAATAAGCTCTAATGTCATGACAAAGCTTCTAAAGAAAGAACAATGAGGCATAATTGCACAATTATGCTCACTAGAAGTTCCAACTTCAAAATCATATATTTCTTCAGATCTCCAAAAGTTCTTGGACAATCATTCCAAGGTGTTTGGAACTCCCAAAGGACTCCCACCTATTCGTGATCATGATCATGCTATTCATTTGATTCCAGGAATTGTTCCTCCAAACATTAGGCCTTATACATATCCTTATGTCCAAAAGAGGGAAATTGAACGTATGATTGCAGAAATGTTAGAGGCTGATATAATTCAACCTAGTCAAAGTTATTTCTCTACTCCTGTAGTATTGGTACACAAGAAGGATGGATCAGGGTGCATGTGTCTGGATTATAGGGAGCTCAATAAGCTCACCATTAAAGATAAATTTCCCATTCTTGTGATTGATGAATTACTAGATGAATTACATGGAGCAATTTATTTTACCAAGTTGGATCTTCGTTTAGGATATCATCAAATTAGAATGAAGACTGAAGATATTCTGAAAATAGCATTTTGAACTCATGAGGGTCATTATGAATTTTTGGTCATGCCTTTTGGCCTTACAAATGCACCTTCTACATTTCAAGGGTTGATGAATTCCATTTTCAAACCCTTCCTTGGAAAATTTTTGCTAGTATTTTTTGATGATATACTAATCTAGAGCAGGTCTTGGAAGGATCACGTTCAACATCTTGACAGGGTGCTCAAACTATTGCAGGAGAAACAATTATATGCAAAAACATCCAAATGTTTCTTTGGAGTGCAAGAGGTGGAATATCTGGGTCATATTGTATCTCATGAGGGTGTTAAGGTAGATCCTAACAAAATTAAAACCATTAAGGAATGGAAAGTCCCCACAACCATAAAGCAGTTGCGAGGATTTCTCAGGTTAACAGGGTATTATCGCAAGTTTGTTAAGAATTATGGGAGAATGGTAGCACCTCTAACAACATTATTGAAGAAAGATGCATTTTCATGGACTCATGAAGCAACTAAGGCCTTTGAACATCTTAAAGAAGCAATGTGCCTAGCACCGGTCTTTGCTACACCAGATTTCACAAAAACCTTTATTGTGGAATGTGATGCCTCAGGAAATGGAATTGGTGTTGTTTTAATACAAGAAGGAAGACCCATTGCTTTTGAAAGTCATCCAATCAAAGGAAAGTATTTACAGAAAGCTATTTATGAGAAGGAAATGTTAGCAATACTGCATGCACTAAAGAAATGGTGAACTTACCTAATGGGAAGACACTTCAAGGTAAAAACTGATCATGATAGTCTTAAACACTTTTTGGAACAAAGACTATCTTTAGAAGAGCAGTAAAAATGGGTCACAAAGATGTTGGGTTATGACTTTGAAATAATCTACAAAAAAGGGAAGCTAAATGTTGTTGCAGATGCACTCTCAAGAAAGAATGAAGAGGTGGAAGCATTGCTTTGTTCCATATCTATTATCCAACCATATTGGACAACCGAAGCAAGGGATGAATGGAAGAAGGACGAAGAAGTGTGGACACTCATTCAAATTTTGCAGCAAGATCCTAGTACATCTGATACGTTTAGTTGGAAAAATGATTCCTTATGGTACAAAGATCGCTTATATCTTTCTAAGAAATCCCAATGAAAACAAAAGATTCTTTTGGAATTGCACACTTCTCCTTTAGGAGGACACTCAAGATTTTTAAAAACATACCACAGGGTGAAGAAAGAATTTTTTGGGATGGCCTTAAATCTGATATTCAAAAGTTTGTGGCGGAATGTTTGGTTTTCCAGCAGAATAAAGTTGAGACATTTAAGACCCCGGGTCTTCTACAACCTTTATCCATTCCAAGTCAACATTGGGAGGAAATTTCAATGGATTTTATCACAGGCTTACCTAATTCCGAAGGAAAGAGTGTCATCATGGTGGTAGTTGATAGACTTACCAAGTATGCACATTTTTGTGCATTATCTCATCCATTTAAATAAAGTGTAGTTGCTACTACATTTATGGACACAATTCAAAAGCTACATGGAAACCAAAGGGTTATTGTGAGCGATAGAGATCCCATTTGTACTAGAAATTTTTGGACAGAGATATTTTCTTGTTTGGGTACTCAATTAGCTCATAGATCATCTTATCATCCTCAATTGTATGGTCAAACTGAGATAGTAAATAAATTTTTGGAAGGATATCTTCGTTGTTTTATATCTGATAAACAAACACAATGGATCAAGTGGTTACCTCTCGCTGAATGGTGGTATAACACTTCCTTCCATACTGCAGCAAAAATGACCCCATTTATGGCACTTTATGGATATCATCCACCATCCATCACATCATCTTTAAGAGAAAATTCGATGGTTCAAGCAGTGGAAGATCACATCGAGCATCAAAAAGAAGTTCTCCAACTCTTAAAGGATAACCTGAATTTGGCACAAAATCGAATGAAACAACAGGCAGATCAACATCGCAGCGAGAGAAGTTTTGATGTAGGAGATTGGGTATTTTTACGGCTACAATCATACAAACAAATGTCCCTCAAGCAAGAAAAGAAGGATAATAAATTATCGCCAAAGTACTATGGTCCTTACAAGGTGTTGCAAAAGATTGGTACTATGGCATACAAATTGGAGCTTCCTGCTTCTTCGCGAGTACATCCAGTTTTCCATGTTTCATGCTTAAAGAAGGTTATAGGTGAAAATCTTCCCGTTCAGACAATATTGCCAGAACTTGATGAGGAAGGAAAAATCATATTAGAACCTGAAGCGGTCACGGAAACAAGAACTCGACAGCTACGGAATCGATCAATTTCAGAGTATCTCATCAAGTGGAAGAACTTACCCACCGAAGATTCTACATGGGAGGATGAGAATTTTATACAGAAGCACCCAGAGCTACTCAAGTGTTGAGGACAACACTTTTTTGAAGGAGAGGGGCATGTTAGGTCCCTATATTACTAGTATAGTCTCTTATTGTTGTTAGTGTAACCCCCTTATTGTTATTATTGTACCCCTGTAACCCCCATATTGTTATTATTGTGCCCTTAAATTATTATTGTTAGGTCAGCTAGGATTACATTGTAGCCCCACTAGGATTACAATGTGGCCCCATGGACTCATATATATAGAAAGGAGGTTTTGTAATTTGAATCATCCAAGAATTTTTCATTCATGTAATGTATTGGAGGTTGCCCCCTTGAAGTGGCTTATTTCTAAGGCGTTGATATCTCTTTTCTTCTATTTTTGGAGTTGGTTTCACAAAAGTGGTTCTTTAATCCCACATTAGAGATTATGAAATCACGATTAACATTTATTTTTTTCTCATCATGAGTTTCCTCTACTATATTTTTTCCATTAGGAAACCTTTGATGTCTAATTTTAGATCATTCTTCATGTTTTCCCTTTTTTCATCAATATTAGCTTCCATGTCATCCATCTTAGCTTCCATGCCAACTTCCATGCCATCCATCTTAGCTTCCAAACCATTCTTCTTATCTTCCACGCCTTTCTTCAAACCATGCATCTTAGTTTCCATTTCTTTCTTCAAAACTTCCATTTCATTTTTTGTTGCTCTTTGTGATAGCGAAATTTGGTGCACTTGCTCATGGACTTTTGATATCTCATGTTGCATTTCTTTGTCTTCATGAGTCATAGTAGAGCCTTCTGAAGGCTTAATGGGTGTTGAATTATTTTTAGGAGGCATTTTAGAACCCAATACTGATATCTATGCTCAGTAGGCCTTTGGAATCACCTAGAATTGATTTTTCAAACAAGACTTATGCAATTTGAAAAAAAATACACACAGTTTTCTTGATTTTTGAGGAGCTCAATATTGAAACTGAATTATCTCTGTGATTTATGATCTTCAATATCTGAAATTCAGCCCTGAAGTAGCCCTTGAATCTTCTTTTGAATGCCACAGGTCTGACCTGATTTGGATTCTTGAAGGAAAATTTATGCCCAATCTCCTACGATGACCTAATTATGGATTGGTTCAATAGAGAAAACTTGTACAACCTACCACGTGTCACTGTTTCCTCCTTAGGCTGTAAAATTGATATAGCGAAAACTACGGTCCGTGTAATTGCAGCCACATTTTACAGAATTCCAATCTGATGCTCAGAGAGAGATTTATGAATATTTTCCCACGATCACCTTTTTGAGATGAAATTTGGGAGCTTTCAAAAGACCTAACTTCCACAGACCATATCTCTGAAAATATTGCGAACCAAGCTCTGAAATTTGGAGACGAGCTTCCTCCAGAATTCTGCTTTGCTCCCTAAAAAATTTCCCTTCTGAGCCTTCGTAGAAAATAAAGTATAGCGAAAATTCCACGATGACATGTTTAGGTTAAATTCAGGAGCCTACAAAAAAACTTAACTTCCATAGATCATATCTCTGAAAGTTTTGTGAACCAAGCTCTAAAATTTTTTAAAGATGTTCCTCAGGATTTCGGCTTTGCACTCTTAAAATTTCAGCTTCTGAACCTTCGTAGAAAAAATGTTATAGTGAAAATTCCACGATGACATGTTTGGGGCAGAAAAACCCTGGAATACAAAGCTCTAATACCAAATGTTGTGAAACCAGCTCCAAAAAGAGAAGAAAAGAGATATCAACGCCATAGAAATAAGCCACTTAGAGGGGGCAACCTCTAATACATTACATGAATGAAAAATTCTTGGATAATACAAATGAAAAAACCTCTTGTCTATATATAGGAATCCATGGGGCCACAATGTAATCCTAGCCGACCTAACAATAATAATGTAAGGGCACAATAATAACAATATGGAGGTTACAGGGGTACAAAAATAACAATAACGGGGTTACACTAACAAAAATAAGGGACTATACTAGTAATATAAGGACCTAACACGGCGACGTTGACTTCAAATTCGCTGCCCAATCTAGATAGATTGATTGCTATGCCAGCTCAATAGGGTTGGGCGGAAAAAACTCATCCAACGTAACAATTTCAGAATCATCCGTACTCTCCCTTAAGCCAGATGGAGTGGAAGAGATCATGTAGCAGGTCACTATACTTGCAATTTCTGCCGATGTCATAGGCGGCAGTAATGCAAAGGTTCCCATGAGAGTGGAATCGTTTAAGAGTCCTAAACCAATGTTCTGAAGTGCTATTTGGGGTGTGTGAACGAATGGAACACTTCCAATTACCTGTGAAGCGGAGGCAAAGAAGGATAGTTGATTAACGATTGTGATAGTACCTTTATATGGAAAGGCAATCATTCTAAAATATGTAGAAATAATTGCAGTCATTGCATATATCCAAGGCCTTCCAAGTAGAATATTATAGTCAAGGGGTCCGTCAACAACCTCAACATCAACATTCATTGTTTTCCCCCCTAGTTCAACATGCAGATTATTAATAATATCACAAGGCTTATATGTATGCACATCGAAAGCCTTCAACGTCGTTGATGATTGTGATAAGCGTGGCGAGTCAAGTGACTTCCAACAATTTAGAGACATAATACATGTAGATGCTCCCTCATCAATAATAGTACAATGAACAAGGTCATTGAGAACATTTACTTGTATGGAGAATGAAAATTTTGTTGGTAGTTGCGGTACATAGCTCATATGGTTGAAGACAACAAGATTAGAATCAATCAGATCAATTACACCAATAGCTGACAATAAATCTTGCTTTTGGGAGGGACAATTTTGTAATACCTCAAGAGCAGACATAGCTGAAGGGGATTGAGCCATATCTTCAACTATATTATAATTTTGAGCAGCTCTTGCTCAAGGATTATATGTCGATTTGTGAATTACTCCCTTTGGTGGCTTGATTGTCAATTCAGGAATAGCAGTTGGCGGTACCGATTCCATAGATGGATTCGTAGTTGAGGTAGTAGGGTTATCAGTGGCCTGACTAACATAATATTTATTATGCGTTGACACCAAAATATATGTTGAAGGTTTTGTGATAGATAACATAAGTACTTGGGAACTAGAAGCTAGATTCGTAGCAACCAAATTTGTGTCTGGATTCGGAAATGGATCTGTCAACATAGCTGACGCATTGGAAGTCTTAATGAATTTTGAGACTTCAGCGCGATGAGGAAAACCCCAAAAAAAGTGTTCCTCATTACAGATTATGCATGGATAACAAGGTCTTCTAGGTCTAGAAGATTGATCAGATGATCTTTCCTACGGGTTAGAAGTTTTCTTTTTCTTAGATTTCCCCTTTTTCTTACTTCTGGGTTGCTTGCCACTTTTTCCCTTGTCAAACGACATGAAATTAATTTAAGAATAAGGTGCAGGATCAGATGTTGTAGTATTATGTGTTCTTGCAGTGCCAATCACGTTGTCTCCGGCATGAGAGTCCTTTAATTGAGGAGGAATAGTAAAATTAGATCTCGGCGTGTTAGGAATATTTTCATAGAGTGTGCCAGACCGAGTATAAATAAATTCTAAATATTGAGAACGAGCAATAACCTGCTCTTCTATGATGACACCACCCTTAGCCACATCCTCAGTTATAGATGGTAACAGGGACTTAAAGAACCACTCAGCAAGGAGTTGATTTGGAACAAATGTCTTAACCATTCTACGACGACGATGCCACTCATGAATATGATCAGAAATGTGAGTAGCATTAGTTTGTTTGAAATTGGTCAAGAGTTTCGTTCTAGTTTCATATCAGATGGGTAACTAGAAGTGAGTCAAAAATATGGTAGCTAAGGCAGTGAAATTATCAAAAGAAGCTCTAGATAACTCATACACCATTTTTCAGCCGGACCTGTGAGTGTACGCTGGAAAAGACGTAGTCGAACAGAATCATCATTTAGGGAATTTGATTAACACCATAAATGATAAGTCATGACATGAGTCGAAGGGTCTTCCCTAGGGTTTCCATTGAACTTAGGAATATCCAAGGGTAATTTGTGAGGTATCACAGGCCACCAAGGAGCATAGTTGATTCGATCATTGGTTAGCCGATTTAAATCTAGTAACTCTAAAGTTGCAACAAAGGGTAAATACCTATTAAGGTCAGGTTGAGCATAGCCAAGGTAAGATGGAATTTCTTGAGCAACATGCCTTTGAGCACTAGCATAAGGAATTTGTTGCTGGTAACCCAGATAGGGGTTGTTTTGAAAAGCAAACGCTTGAGAATTCTGTTGACCAAAATCTAGATATGATACTTTTTGAAATGAAGTCTAAGGTATTTACGCCTGAGGCTGCTAAGGGGTCTGTCCACCATTGTTATAACCCAAATTAGAATAATTTGGATTCAGTTGATAGGTATAACCAGGTTGTGGCTGTGACATCCCATAAAATGGTAAGCCATCTTGTGAATAAATGATTCCAGATACAGGTTGTTGTAAATTAACTGAAGGATTTGGAGTCTACAAGTGGAAATGATGTGGGTGTAACAGGGAGAAATGGTTGATATGAATGTAAAATTGTTTGTGGTTGGATAGGCAAAGTGGGCTGCCATTGACAAACATTCATTTCGACATTAGGTTGACCAAAAAGTGACGGAGTGTTGTCATAGTGGGTGACCAAAGGTTTCCCCCCAACATGAGGAGAATAATAAGACAGAAAATATTGCTCTCCAAATGTTGGGAGATCAGTTGATATGGTACTTGATGGAATAGACCTAGAAGGACCAGCTTGATATTGCCCTGATGATGTGTATAAAGAATCAATTCGTTCAGTACTCAATATAGGTTTACCAGTTATAATACCATACGATGACATTGGTAAAGTCCATGGATTTGAAGATGCACCAGAGAAAATTCCAGATAAATATTTGTAACCTGATGGGACCATAGGGCCACCATGAAAATATGACTCTGGTGAAGTTGTAAACATCGACGGGGTAGCGAGGGAAGGTGTTGATGTAATTGGAACAGATGTCCCAACCGAAGATGTTGGTTTATGCATGGTTACTTAACCAAATGTATACCCTTTTGGATCAATGGGATTTTGAATAGGAATAGGATAAACAAAAGCAGACTTTGGGGATTGAAGAAAAGACTCGTACAGGTAAATTTCCTCCCCAAAATGGGTTGGATTTAAAGGTGTCTCATCTTGTGGTATTTCTTCAATCGAAATTTAACCAGGTGGAAGTATTTCACCGTCAGGCCCAAAGTATATTTCAGGTGGTTGACTGTGTGATATGGGAGACTCAATGGCTACAGAAATTTATGGGATGACCAAGGCAGGAACAACTTCTGGTTGTTCGACTTCAGGATTCATATGTTCTGGAAAATAGGAGATAGGATCTGGATCAAATTCTAGTTGAACAACGTCGGGTCCAGGAGATATGGTCTCACCGATTGGATGGATCGTGACCACGTGTAGCTATGAGGACTCCGTCTCTACAACAATAGATGAACCGGAATGTGTAGAAACAACTTGAGCTAACTCTGGTATATGGGAAGATGATGTTTCACCAGAGGTACGAATAGTACTTGATTCGACAGAGTGTTGTCGCCTTCGACAACCAGGAGTAAATTCTGGTGGTAAAGGTGGTTTTAATGCTAATCTACATGAACAACGGGGAAAATGATTTCGTTCTTCCATGATTACTGATTTATTTTAACCAAAAATAAATAAACAAAATAAAATGGTATTGCTAGGAAAAAAGGTTTACCAAGAAACCGTGAACTGCATAATACCTCCTAGCGAACCAAGAAGTACAGGCAGGCAATCTCCCCTAATGTTGTGTTCGGTGTATCACAATTTACAAGGCGGTCGACTCGGTTCACTATGGATGGATAGCAACCTAAATTTATCCTCCCAAATATACCCAAAAGTACGTGGAGGCCCAAGTCCGTATTAGCACTCCCTAATGTGAAACTGCATAGTGAGAGCACCCCTTTATACTTTTAGTACTGTAACACAGCGCTATATACCCGAAAGTACGTGGAAGAGCTACGATATACTTACGTACGTGGAGTGAGGTATTACACTTGGAATGTATCGCAGAAAATTAACAACAGCTGCTATGTTTTACGACACCGAAACACGTCTCTAGCCTAGACCTTCTAAATGTTATCGTTATGGTTCCAATGATTTGTTAGGTAAATTGAGATAAATTTTAAGTTGATATTGTTTATCAATTTTCCTTTCAAGGTTCATCATGATGATGTATTGGAAATTCCTAAAATGCAAACTAAAATTATAATCAATCTTTCACTTTTAGTTTTTTAATGAAAATCCTAGCTACTAGAGGGAAAGAGCAATTAATTTGAGAGCAAACAAATCAAACAACACAAACTAAATGCAGCTTTCCTAATCATTAATTTTGCAAAACACACAATCCACTACATGCAAATGCAAGTTTTTCTTTTCAGTTCCTTTAATGTTATGAATGTAGAAAAGAAAATAAGTGCACCAAATCAATAAAAACAAATTCCTTTTACTTTTGAGAAATGAATAATTTAAACAACAATTTCTCTTTTGAAGGAAAAATGAGGAATTTAAAAACAATTTCTCCTATCACGAAACGAAGAATTAAATGACAATTTCCTTTTCAAAAGAAAATGGATCTAATGCAACAATGAAAAAAATTTGAAATTAATTCATCAATAATAAAGAAAAACGCTTTAGATAAACATTGAACAAATTTTCTTTCAAAGGAGGAAGAGGTAGGTAAAGTCACTGGTCAATCTAAGGTATCAAGCTCCTTAAAACATAGAAAACAACAAGCTTAAAACAAACTGAAATGACAAATTCAATGGAATTTGGATGGTTTCAGGAGGCAACGCAGTCTCTAAGGAGAGACAGTGCATTGCAACGTAGGTCTGAAAGGGAGACAGTGATATGCAAAGCACTGTGTCCTGTCCAAAAATGCGTTGGGCACAATGTATAAGGAAAAATACAATTGTTTAACACACTTCTAATGCAAATTTGGATTTCAAAAAACCTAATCTTTCTAAGTAAATTCTACTGGATGAATAAACAAAGAAATCAGAGGCAAATACACTAAGGATGAACGGTAAACTCCCCAGCAGAGTTGCCAATTTGTTATGCGAAATTATGGATTACGGATAAAAAATTATTCCCTAGATGTAGTGTTCATCTAGAACAACAGGTTAAAGACTTTTCAACTACTTGTCCTAACTATAAATAAACACACAGAACAGATCAAAGAACTTACTTGGAGTCCAAGCGCTTCCTATTCTCCTTCTATCACTTTTGTTGTAGCTTCAAATCTGAGCTAAGTCACCAAAATATTCTCTGCAAAGATGAACACTAAACAAAAAAAGATAGCAATAATACAAATGTCTATTCAAGTTATTCAATTAAATCAATAAAACATGAACCATAGGCGTCAAATAATAATTCATAATATGAAATACATGAGCTTATACATATACATATGTCAGAAAGTAAGCAACAATATTTATTAATGGATAGAAGGGGAGTTTACAACCCAGTGATTGATTTAGTTTCACCATCTCCAGCAGCATCCCAGCCTCATCACAATGCACATCTCTCCAGCAACATGTCACTCAAATAAATTCCTCAATTGAAATTCCACCATCATTTCTCTACTCAAATTCTTCCTTATCAAACACTAAGATCTGTGCTCAATTTTTAGAGGAGCTGAAGGTAGTTTTACAATCAATGACTTTCTAATAATAGGAAATACATGTTCCCAGTCTCAGAGGTATCAAATGGACACATGGATTCAAAGTTTGACACATGTGAACTCTTCTAGAATGCACTGTCCAAGTGGAGATTCCGGAACAATGATAATTTCGCTTCCAATGTGACCAACGCACCCTTGAATGTCGGGAAGTGCATTGCAGAGCACCCTTGAATGGGGTTACCTACATATGCAACGCACTTAGTCCCTTTAGAGGTAGCGTTGGTGAGCTCTCATATGATATATTATAAACTTCAAATCTTGGAAACCTTTGCAGATGAAAGTCATGGATGATTTGTCTTTTTCGTTGTCTTAGGGCATATAACAATTGAAATGATAGGGGATGATAGACCCTATTCATTGGTCCTGGAGATGATGTCCAGTTAACTAGGTCATTTGGAATGGTGCCCAAATTGACCTATAACATTGATCATGCTCTCAATATAGATCATTGACCCATGTTACCTGCAACGATATGACATGACTCTTCAATATTAAATATAAGCATACATACCTCATTTTCCTTTGGATCATCCAGAATTCCTACAACAACTTCCTTAATTGAAATATATTCAATCCCTTGATCTACTTATCCTTTTGTGTCATCATATTATCATCCCATGAATTCCACGATTTTTTAATTCTTGATGAAACAATTTATTTCTTTCTTGATCGGTGAACCTTTCGATGAAGATTCCACCAGAGAATCTTAAGAATCTAGAGTATCCCCATCCATCATATGTTTCCTTTTTAACATATGTAAGATGATATTTGACCTAGATAATCTTTTTCCTTTCCATAAGTTCCACTTATGTTTCCAATGCAGTTCCCAAGAGTTATATCCTTCATTGTTGATTGCCATAGATTCCAACCATATTCACTATTTTCTATGATGATGTCCTGAGATCTTGCTTATAATGCTTCTACGATGCCATAATGCATCTCATAATTTTTCTTGGTGAATCAAGATAGAAATCTCTTACAACAGAAGACTTAGGAACTTGAAAAGAACTTAGGTGGGGAAGATTATCTCAGGCATAGTAGATATCTCTTACTTCCTCTTTCTTGGACTTCCTCTTTTTAGATTCCTCCACTTCTTCGATTATATGGGCTTCTTCTCTTCCTCTTTTGTTATTGTCACTATTGATATTAGGACAATATCTTTTGTAGTGTCCATATTATTGACACACATAACATTGAATCTTAAGCATGTCCCTTTTCTTTTTCTGAGAACCATGATTTCCTCCCTTTCTCCTTGTCACTGTAGCATAAGCTTGATTTTTCTCACCTGCTCCCACATCAGATTTCACCTTTAATATATATTATTCAATCTTGCACGGTGACCATAGATCTTGGAATGGAGTGGCTTCTTTATACCCATAAATACTTGAATTAAATTTACCACACTCCTCGAGTAGTGCATTTAATACAACTGTAGTAATTTCTCTATCAGACATAACTTCTCCTAGATCTTGTAGTTCATCCCGGATATTAAATATCCTCATAAAGTATGAGGTTATTCCATCTTCTCTTGACATCTTCAACTTGTAGAGTTCTTGAATTAAGGAGATGACTTCTCCAATAGTGCTTACGGAATACAAATCTACCAGTTTGTCATAGATTTATTTTTAAGTTTCAAGTTTAGATACATATGGAATGAGGGGATCCTTGATGGATTCTATGAGAATCCTTTTAGCCCCAATTTCCCCTTTCATATACTTGGAAAGAGCTTTAGCATATTCCTTTCTTGATTTAGTGATAGATCCTTTGACATGTAACATAACCTCATTTTCAATGATATTCAGAACTATCCTTTTCTTCCATGCAAGATAGTTGGAAGCCCCAACTAATTTTTTGATTTCCTTACAAAAAGAAATTTTGATAGATTCAGATGTGGACATAAATATACTTACTTGATAGGATTCTCCTTCTCCTCATTGCTTCCTTGATGTTGATTATGATATAGAGAATATAAAATTTATTTTTGATGAAGATAGTTTTCTTCAATAATGATCTGTGATCTCACAAAGAGGGAGATTCCTTTTGATGGTGAAGTCTTGTTGATGAAGATCAATGATGACTTCTTGATGATGTCTTCAATGGTAGGAATCTAGGGTTTTTATGTTTTTTTGTAGATCTTGACTTCAATTTAATATTCACTTAGATTCCTTCCTTGAGATTTGATCCTTGAGTGTCCCTTGATAAGATGCCCTTCCTTGACTTAGTCACCTTAGCTCTGATACCATGTTGATAAATATAGGGCATAGAGATTAAGTGATTTATCTTTAATTAGTAACTCCTTGTGAATGCTTTTACTTTCTTAGATTAGGATCTTCCTTTACTTAGATTATTAGTGTAATTTTTTTCATAAAACAACTACCAATGCATAAATCATAAAGAGACAAGAGACACAGAATATAGGCTATCATCCAGGGAAAAAACCTCTCCTTCTTGAGAGGAAAACCTGAAAAAATTCTTCTTCTTATATAAATTCCAATTGACGAATACCAAGACCAAGACCCTTGAACTATTTTCCACTCCAATACCAAGACACAAGACCCCTTGATGAGATCCTTAGTCAATGATAGTCAACCTTTTGCTCCTTCCTTCCTCTCGTATCCTCTTTAGCTTTGGCTTCCTTCTGCTTCAAACTTTCGACCTCCTTGAATTAGGTCTACGTTTTTTTAACCTAATTCAGAAACCCTAATTCATTCACAAGACCTTCCCTTTATGACTTGATTCCCTTTTCTTTATAGGGATTCCCTTGTAGGTTTTAACCCTGTACAGAAATTGCCTGCAAACGAATCTTAAAAACAAAAAATAAACAATAGCGAGAGCATAAAACATAAAACAGATATACAGAGAGATTTTCCCCTGGATCCCAAATCAGGATGAACATCTTGATTTTTCATTATATTCCTTTTAGTGTTACAACACATATATATACATGTTGAAGCATACATAAACCCCAATCCATTAACCCTGGATTAGAACATAATCATAGTTTTCTTGACCAGATCTAAAAAATACCAGGGGCTGAAAACCATCATGCCCCAAAACCATGTGCAAACCCATGCACAAAACCATGGGCGGGGCGGGTGACTAGTCGTGGAAAGAATATAACACATAACCAACATTCTCCTAATTGTTGTTTTCTTTCCGCAAGGGTCCACAGGAGAGCTTAGTCATTAGCCCAACTCTGCAACACCCATTGTTTCTCTACACCAAGAGAACTTCTGAGTGCTCACAGACTTCGTTAATGCATCTGCAACATTCTTCAAAGTATCTACCTTTACTAGCAACACCCTTTTAGCCTCAACCATATATCTCACAAAGTGATATTGAACATCAATGTACTTTTCCTTTGAATGATAAGCAGGGTTCTTAGCCAATAAAATTTCACTTTGGCTATCACAGTCTATCCTTATAGCTTGCTACACCAATGCCATACTTGAACACAATCTCTGCAACCAAATTGCTTCTTTGCTTGCATGAGTGGCTACCATGTATTCTTCCTCTGTAGTTGAAAGAGCCACTACAGACTTTCTTTTACTCATCCAACTAACTACACCTCCAAATAGGCTAAAAACATACCCACTTGTAGATCTCCTTTGGTCCAGATCTACAGCCCAGTCTGCATGAACAAAACCACGGATGTCCAAAACTGTATCCAATCCTGGTCTTCCTGGGTAGCACAAGCCATAATCACTAAAGCCACACAAATATCTGAAAACCCGCTTCACTGTTATCCAATGCTCCTTCTCTCGGCTTGACATAAACCTGCTCAATACTCCCACCGCATGTGCAATGTCCGGTCTAGTACAAACCATTGCATACATCAGGCTACCCACTGCACTTGCATATGGAACACAGGACTTATTCTCCTCTTCTTCTTGTGTCTTGGAAAATTGTTCAACAAAAAAATTTACACCTACAAGAATAGCAACATTCATCAGTTTACTATCCTGCATATTGAACCTCTGCAATTTAGTCTCTACATACTTCCTCTGGTTTAACCAAATCTTCCTCTTCATCCGATCTCTCTTAATTTCCATGCCCAAAATATAGTTTGCAGCATCAAGATCCTTCATGTCGAATTTGGAGAACAGTTGGGTCTTCAAATCTTGGATAATCTCTTTATCAACAACATATCATCCACATACAAGCCCAAATAAATAACACGGTCACCAATTAATTTAAAATAAACACAGTGATCCTCCTTGCTTCTGGTGAAGCCAAGTCCCTATATATAGGTATCAAATTTCTGATACCACATCCTTGGCGACTGTTTTAACCCATACAAGGACTTATTTAACCTGCATACCAGTTCTTTCTTACCATTCACCATAAATCCTTCAGGTTGCTTCATGTAGATCTCCTCTTCCAGATCCCCGTGAAGAAATTTTGTCTTCACATCCATCTGTTCTACCTCAAAATCAAATGCAACAGCAACAAATAAAAGTATTCTAATATAAGTAACCTTGGAAACAAGAGAAAAAATATCACCAAAATCAATTCCCAACACCTGGGAATAACCTTTTGCTACTAATCGAGCTTTGTATTTCTCCACCTTGCCTTCTATATTCATCTTCTTCTTAAACAACCGTTTGCTCCCGATGGGCTTCCTTCCAGCCGACAACTCCACCAGATCCCATGCCTCATTTTTGTGCAAGGATGCCATTTCATCAACCATGGCCTCCTTCGAGAGTTTTCCATCCTCCGAATCTACTGCCTCCATGATAGTTATGGGATCATCATCAGTTATAGTTAAGGAAAAATTTGAACAGAAAGCAGATGGACTATACCTTTCTGGTTGTCTTCTTTCCCGAACTGATCTTCTCACAACTGGAGTTTGTGGCTCTTCCTCTTCTGAGTCTTCTTCTATTGTAGAGTCTGATTCATCCTCCTTTAGCTCAAACTCTATCTTTTCAGGTTCCTTTGGTAGGACTTCATGTTTAACAACATCTTTCACTTCTCTAAACACCACATCTCGGCTGTACACAACCTTCCTTGTTTCTGGGTTCCAAAGCTTGTAACCCTTTAAACCATCTTTATACCCAATAAAGATGCACCTTTCAGATTTATTATCCAACTTGGTCCTTTTCTCCTTTGGAACATGTACATATGCATCACATCCAAATACCCTTAGATGTGAAAGAGAGGGTTTCTTACTATTCCATACCTCATGTGGAGTCTTATCCTCCAACGCTGATGAAGGTGATCTGTTAACTAAGTAACATGCAGTCTCCACTGCCTCTGCCCAGAATTCTTGTCCTAACCCGGTACCACTGAGCATGCTTCTTGCCTTTTCCATCAGTGTTCTGTTCATTCTTTCTGCAACTCCATTTTGCTTAGGTGTGTATGGAGTAGTCTTCTGCCGTGCTATACCACACTTCTTACAGAACTCTTCAAATTCCTTCTTGCAGAACTCCCCACCATTATCTGTCCTCAATGCCTTTATCTTCTTCTCTGTCTGGTTTTCCACCAGAGCCTTAAATTCTTTAAATTTGTCAAAGACTTTAGATTTATTCCTCAAGAAATATATCCATTTATTCCTTGAGAAGTCATCTATGAATGAAACATAGTACACAGACTTTCCCAGTGATGGAACTGACACAGGCCCAAACACATCACTGTGCACAAGTTCTAATATCTTGTTTGCCCTCTTAGCACCAGAAGGAAAACTCACCCGATTATGCTTCCCATATACACAATGTTCACAAAAATCGAAATCCAGAGAGAAATTAGACATACCTTCTACCATACCATTTCTATGCAGTATCCGAAGGCCCTTCTTTCCAATATGTCCAAGCCTTTGATGCCATAGCATGGTATTTTCTCCAGAGACCGTCAAGCTTTCCGCTCCACTCTTTGGGAACCGCTTTAAATGCTGTACCCACTGGTCAACAAGGATGCCTTAAATATTGCAGGTCGAGTTCAATCCCAACTCCTCAAGATGACATTGTTTTTGAACCATCTTACAGGTATCTTTCTCGAACACTGTTTTTACACCTTAATCATCCATCTTGATTACAAAAATCAGATTTCTGGCCAATGCAGGAATGTGCAAAACACCAGGAAGTGTTCTAATCCTTCCACCTTGTAGATTCAGCTTGAATTTTCCACGTCCAAGGATTCCAGCCTTCCTATCATCACCTAAGAATACATGACCACCATCATATTTCTCATACTCGCAGAACCACTTCCTATGGGGAGTGAAGTGAAAGGATACAGCTGAGTCAATCAGCCATGACTCATGATCTACATGTGTATTTGAAGAAGAAGCCAAATTCACATCCCCACCTTCATCTGAGGTGGTTTTTTCCTCTGCAAAAGGAGCATCATCAAATCCATTTCCATTCTCAGGAGCTTTAGATCTGCAATCCTTTTTGTAGTGCCCTTCCTTTCCGCATTTCCAGCACACCTTTACAAACTTTCTAGGAGATTTAGATCTCCCTCTAGATTTGGATCTCCCACTCGAAACTTTATTCTTGTTTATGTTTTGGGACCTTCCTCGTAAAGATAAGGCATCTCCATTCTGACCCTCCATATTTCTCCGTCTCATTTCCTCCGACACCAAGGCTGAGACAATGTCATCAAAATTCAAGGTAGTTGTATTGCTACCTATTGCAATAACCAGACTATCCCACGAGTCTGGTAGAGAACACAAAAAACTGATGCACTTATCTTCATCTGAGATTTTAATATCAACAGATGAAAGTTGACTTACCACAGTATTGAAGGTGTTCAGATGCTCTGTCACCGAGTCTCCATCCTTCATCCTCAGGTTATACATCTTTTTCCACAGGAACAATTTATTTTTCCCACAAGGTCTTCATCGTAGCTTCCTCGGATACATTCAACGATACTGAATCTGAGACACACAACCGTATTGTGCTCTTTGCCTTCCAATCCATCTTCTTCCAGTCTTCATCTGACATTGTCGTTGGTTTAATACCCAGATCTATCGCGATCCACTGATATTTATCCACCAGTGGATCCTCCCTCTTGAGCTTCCACAACTCAAAACTTTGACCATTAAATTTCTCGATCTCTATCTTTCCGTCGCTCGCCATCTTCTTTCACCACAAGAATCGATCCCACAGATCTCCCACTAAATATGGTCTACCAAAGACTCGAGAAAAAAACCCCTCAGCAGCAAAGCTGTCCCATTGAAGCCGAAACAGCTCCGATATGAAATGTAGGTTTTAACCCTGTACAGAAATTATCTGCAAACGAATCTTAAAAATAGAAAATAAACAATAGCGAGAGAATAAAACATAGAACATATATACACAGATATTTTCCTCTGTGTTACACCATTTTTTGGTCATCTAACTTGCTACTATTATATGGACCTAAGTACGCCATTTAAGACCAATTTTACCCTAAGTAAAATTGCTTTCACTATGAAAAATAACTTAGTAAACCACCTTTATTAAGTTTTTTATGGTCTAAGCAGGAAACCCCATGAGAAAATATTAAATAAATCCACATTTGTTTGATTTTCCTCAAGGAATAATTAGTTAAACAACAGTTTAATTAATATTCCTAGTCATATTTAACCCAAAACAGGAAAATTAATTAGATAAATTATTATTTATCTTATTATTTTCTAGGAATAATTATTTAAACCTTATCTAAATAATATTCCTTGTTAAATTTGACTAAATCACTCATAAATAGTTAAATAAATCATTACGTATTTAATTATTACTCAACCACATCCTTAAAATAATAAATAAATCATTTATTTATGTATTATTTACAAATAAAGGGGTTTGACCCAAGTCAAATTATTTTTTCCCTCCAACAAATATAATAAAATATTCCATAAAAGTTGGATCTTGATTTGGTTAATAATATTTTAATTATGCACCAATATCTAGACTACCTCAATATTTTGCTATAAATAGAAGGGTTTTTCCATTCCTTCATCACCTTTTGTTGCCTAAGATCAATCTAGATCTATACTTTTGGTCTGACTTTGATCCACCATCATTGTCATATTTTTCTATCCTTTTGCTTGTGAGCTCCCTTTGAGTTCCATTTTTGTCAGGGTTTTCTACACCATCAAGAGAGAGGAATTTTAGATCTGAAGTGCTGAGGACTTACAAGAACCCATCCCACTGAGGAGAACTGGTAACATCCTTCTATTTTTTCCTCCCAGGTGCCCTTAATATAAAATTCATTCAACATATTATTGTCTTGTCTATTAGATTCATGGAGTAAATCTTGTTTTATTTACTGCTTAATGTATTTTGATGCATAGATCTAGATTTTTGCAGCATTTATCTTCATCAACTAATTGCAAATCTGAAGATATTTGCAGCCATCTTTGTTGTTAGGGTTGTTTGTTATGCACAGCTAAAGTGGTATTTTTTCATACACTTGCAATTAAGATTCATACTAACAACTGGCGACTCCACATGGGTTTACGATTACGACCGCTCTCATTTTTCTGATCCCTACATATCCAGCTGCTTCAAACCCTGGGATTTCTCTTCAGCCTCTTGTTTTTTCTTTTCTTGATGTTGTTTTTAACCTACAAAACCCTAAAACATTAAAAATTCTAATTTCCTTGTGTTTTCGGACCTATTGCGTAGGTCACAAACATCAACCGCAGCTAAGACGATGCTTTTTGCTGAAATCTGCCGCTGAGAGCGTCAGAAGTGCAGGTCGCACTTTTTGGCCCTAAACCTACGACCTGGAGTTTCATGACACACTTTTCAGTGAAAAAAATGCGACCTCTGTAGAAAACAGGTCAAAAACTACGACCTGGACTTTTTGCGAGAGTTTTTCTGAAAATTTTCTGGGTTTGTCTGGGCCTCTGTTCAGGGTTTTCTAACCTCTGTCTCCGCCCTTTTTGGACCTGTACTTGTTCTGTTTTACTCAACTAAGTGGGAACCTAGCCCCCTAGGGCTTCAGTGCCCTCCACACTTTGTGGGAGAGTTTTAGCTATTGTAGGTTGTCTGAGATTTTCAGAGTGTTCAGCCCTTTTTTCAGATCTGATACCTCACCTTCGGATCCGCTTCAAATTGGCTTTTCATCCATCCAAAACACCTCATTTAGTTTTGTTTGGGTCTTCCTCTAGGGTCACCTCCGATTCCCTCCAGGATATAGCCTTTCGCCATCTCATTTACAACAATCTTTCCTTTGATTTGTTGTTGTTTTCTGCTCCACTTTCCAGCAGATTTGACCTTTAGATCTCTGTCCCTCCCGACCTTAGATATTTTGACTATTTCAGTGTGTTTTGATTAGTTTTTTCCCACCTACAGACTACTTGTTGAGAGCCCCGCCTCCATTAGGGGAATTTTGAGGTCTTAAATGGGCCTCCTAAGAAAAATGTACAATCAAAATTCACTTTATGAGAACCAATCACATTTTAGGGGATGACATCATCCCTAATGGTTGAGGTGGCATTGCTTGAATTAAAGGTACTTACTTGTCACATTCTCAAAGGTGGATATAAACTCATGGTTAACCATGGTAGTACTCTAAATACTTTTAAAGTCAAAGTAAAGTACTCATAATAAATGTCATTTCACACTTTTTGAATAAAAATATATTATTGTCATTTCATATTTCTTGAAAAAAACAATGCATGTCCCTATAGATTTATTGTATTACATTATATTATATTATTTTTAGTGTATTAAATACATGTTATTATAAAATTTAAATAATATAAATTTTAATTAATAGCATAAAATATAATTAAGAATTTATAAATTTATATTTATATTTTATTTTAAGTTATTTAAGTACAAAGGACAAATGCATTAGTTGTTCAATGATAATGACTTTTTCTTAAAAAGCTCATTCTTATTTATAGTCACATCAAAACAATTTTTTTATTAATTTTATTTTGGTACAACTTTTGAATTGAATTTAACTATGGTTACATAGATTATGGTGCAAAAAGTGAATTGCAAATTCATAAATATTATTTCTTCGGCTTAGCTATTATTTTATTATTTCCTTAGGAGGCCCATTTTAGACCTCAAAATCCCCTAATGCTTGGGTTTAAATTATCGCATTATTAGCTGTTTATTTACTGTTATTTCAGTTTCATATATTGTTATCTGCAGGTTTATTTACAATTACACAGCACACTTTTTCTTTTTCTCTACAAATGTCTAGGTTTAAAAATCAAAATTTACACATTTTACACACACACCCTAAGCGAGAAAGAGCTTGGTTAAAACCGCCAAGCAAAGACTCTAAAACATTGAAATCAATTGATCCTACACCTCTTCGCCCTTGTTTTAACATTGTAATCAATTGATCCTGCACCTGCTTACCCTTGTCGGTCTCTTTTTCCTTTGTGTTGCTTTTGTGTCATTGTCATTGCACCACGAAGGCGTTTATCCCGGAGACTTCTTGGCCTTCATCCTTAGTTTCCGGTAGGAAGACTTACTCCTCCACGTAGGATTCTAGTTAGTCCTCCTCTGAGTCCGCACTCTGACTCTTCTTTTGGTTCATTGGGTTCTCCTTTTTCCCTTGGTTCTCCTCCTGTCACCTTCACCATGTCTGGTTTATGACCAAACGTTGGTGGTAGCCCCAACCCTAATGCTGGTAATACTACTAGTGGGACTGCAACAGGAACTATCCTGGCTGCTCCCTTTCTCCCCTATATGGCAGGCCTCAGTCTTCCCGACTTCGACCAGTTTATAAATGACCCTATACACCATGAAGCTAGTTGGCCTACTATGCCAACCAAGCTCCCTTCCGACATCCCCAAGTTTGAAGGCCTTGCTGGAGAAGATCCTATAAATCATGTTCAATCTTTCCATATGTGGTGTTCATTTAACTCCATTACCAATGACTCTGTCCGTCTTCGGTTGTTCCAATGTACGCTTACAGGCGAAGCTTCTAAGGGGTATGCTGATCAGGCCTCATCCTATCATACCACCTTTGCGACTCTTGCTCGGGATTTTTTGTCTTATTTCTAGCTTCCTCTTTGTTATGACACTGGTACCAAACTTTTGACTTCTTTCCGTCAATCATCTGCGACCCGCCTATCTGATCATGTCTAGGAATAGCGGAGAAGAAAGAGCCTATGTCGAGCCCCTACCTTCGAAGACCGTGTCTACATGGACTGGTTCCTTAGATCTCTCTTTCCCCCTATCAGCAAAGATGTCGCATCGCATTTCCCTCAAACAGAACCGCTCTCCAAATTATGATAAAGTATGACCTAATCTATGCTCAGTTGGGTTATGTTTATACCGTTCTACCTGATCTTCCTAGACCCGGTGGTGCCAACGCACCAGGGGCATCTCATTCCGCCGACGGTATTGTTGGAGCTCTCTCTCATCCATATGCTCAACCTCCCATGGGCTAAGGTTTTCCTCAAGGGGGGTCCAGCACCTCCTACACTTTTCCCCCTCCCGGTAGCATGTATCTAGGATATGGAATGCCTCCTCCTTTTTCCCAACCTCCTGTTTACCACATTGTTACCCAACCTCCTTATTACCCATATCTATAGCCTGGTGCTCCATCTCCTCTAGCATTAGCACATCCTCCTCCCTTGCCTTCTCAACCCCTGGAACAACAGCCATTGCCCCCTAAGGGGCAGGTGTATGCACAGCAGGGCGCAACTAATCCTCCTCCTTCCAAAAATAAGAGGAAAGGTACTCAAAATGAATCTGCTCCCAGGAACCCTGGACCTAATCCTCAAAATAATTCCCCTAACACTGCCAACCAGCAACAGGGCACTCAGCCCAAGCAGGACAGGCCTGTTCGCACGAAAAAACCTTGTTCTTGTTGTGGTGTTTATGGTCATTCACATATGATTGTCCTCTTTTGCCACAGATGAAGCAGATGTGGGAGTCTCAAGCAACATTGCGAGGACAGCAAGCCTCCCCTTCCGTCCCTCCCAATGTTGCGTCTATTCAGCCAGCTGTCTTACTAATCCTTTCCCTCAGCAAGGATTTGTGGCTACCCAACCACTTGAAGGTCAGATGGCCACTCAACCTCTTCCATCTGGTACCTCCGATTACCAGATTCTCATGATGAACTCTGATCAACCTCTAACCGTAGACATCAATCTTCAAACTCAATCCCGTCAATACAACAAGCCTCCCACTACGTCTATCCCCGAGCCGCCTCCTTCAGTCTCTATAGATCCTCTTTCGACACCTAACGGTCCCTTGTAGATCCCTCAGCCTAAGTCATAGGTTCATACCAAGATCCCTAAGGGACCACTACGTCGAAATGATGCTTCTGGAAAAATTTTCCATTCGTATAGCATAGTAGATGATTTGACGTAATCTCCTGCTGCCATTTCAACGTTGGAACTCCTCCAGTCGTGCCCTTCACAACGAAAAGCTCTACTATCTGCCATGGGCATTGTAGATCCTTCCAATGATCAATTGATTGTCTTTGATGTTGACCGATCAGAACATCCTCCTCTCCCTGCTTCCATCGCTTTCCAAATCCTAGTCAAGATTCGGAACGCCAATGTTTCCCAGTGCATCATTGATGAGGGGGCATCCACCTGTGTGATGTCCGCTTTGGTTTGGAAGCAAATTGGATCACCTGAGTTGGCTCCTTCCATGATCACTCTCCGAGCATGGGATGGTCACGCCTCCTAGCCCATCAGCCTATTCCGCAATTGTCCTATTACTCTTGCAGGCAAGACTATTTGTGTTGACGTATAAGTCATAGATGCCCCCTTAGATTACAAAATTCTATTGGGTCGTAGCTACACCTATGCAATGATTTTTTTCCCATCTCTGGTTCACCACAAGATGTCCTTCCCTCATAACGGAAAGATAGTCACCATTGACCAGTTGACATATTACGAACCGAAGTCACAGACCTCCCCTAAGTCCATCATCTCTTCGGTGGCCAATAAGCAAACCGTTGATCCTTTTACCATTGTCTCAGCCGAAGTCTACAAATATTCCTCATTGCTTGGTAAATTCCTTGGTCTTCCTCCTCCTGTCTCTGATCCCAACTCATCGAATGTTTATATGATGCAATCGTCTTGGGCTACCCTCAAGTGGCCCGCTTCGGCTAGACAGCAGCCCCCTCGCCCTCCGCAACCTACTCCTATCCCTTCGATTTAGCCTTCTGGACCTCCTCCTCTTGGCCCTTTAGCTAGTATCCATGAGCCTCTTTACCCTCCTGGAATGGTTTCTCCAGACCTTAACCATTTAGGAGTCATCCCGCCTGGCCATTACCCCTCCGATCAAATACCGTTCCTAGATCCCCCCCCAAGAGTGTACATGGTACCTTTCATGGCCACCCTCTCTCTTCCTAACCTGACCCTTGGGATTCTTATCTGGTACCTTGATCCTCCAGCCGCTACCCTGCCTGGTCAACTCAAACCTTATCTTTCTTTGACCCCAGTTCAACCGGTCCCCATGACTTCTCCCACTGCAACAGTGCCTCAACCACCTCAACAGGAACCACCTCCTATTGCGACCGCTTTGGGTAAGAAGGGAAAATCTCGTAAGAGGGCCTTAAAGGACAAGAATGCCCCAACTAACCCTACACCTCCCTTGCCCGCAAAGCCCTATTCTTTGTGTGATGTCGTCGTCCATGCCACCCATAACTGTCCTGAACTGCCCCGTATCAAGCCCATGGTTAAAGTGGTGTTCCCTGAGTCTATGGTCCCTAAAGCCCTTGTTTCTTCCTTGACTGCAGCCAAGAACCCTAAAACTATTCACACCAATCAACCCTACGCTTTGTGTGATCTCCATGGCCATTATTCCCACCATTTTCCCTGCCTTACGCATTACCACGCCTCTTTAGAGGTAGCTCGGGAGTACGAGGTTGAACAGAACCAATCCGCCTCTCCCGTACTTGCACAGTATGTTGTAGGCCAGATTGAGGATTTACTCACTCCCATTAACATTCCCCCTCCTGATGTCGAGATGACGGTGCCTGCGGCCACCATCCTCTACCTATCGTCATCCATGAGACCCTCGGTGGAAGATCCCTCTGAATCTTCCCCTATTGTTTCACTTGACCTCCCTTCAGTGATCACCCTAGGCTCAACATTAGTAGATCCCTTATCTGATTGTTCTTCCATCATCCCCTGTGATGATGCACACGTGAACCTTCTTCTCATGATGATGAGTCAGGTAGCTTCTCCACGTCATGTGGTCTCCCTTCCTCTAGTCACTTCATCTTCTATTGTGATGATGACATCATGGAAGCCATTTCCACCCCTGAATTCATCTTTCCCGCCCATAAACGGGATGGCACCATCCATGCCTATGGTGACTTTCGCAGCCTGAGCACAAGCTACACCTCCAGTAGCTCCCACACTCCACCTCACCGTCAGTGTGTGAGTAGTAGACATCCTACCCAAATCACTCCCTCCCGCGAAGTGTGTTCGATTTCTACTTTGCGCTCAGGTTGCCAACATTGTTCATCGTTCTCCCATTTATTGTCCTGTGGCACCTTTTATATGGACCTCCCATCCACACCTTATATCGGTTTTGGTGATGGTGCAAGTTGCTACTCCCGAAATCTAGCCTCGGCAGGTTGGGCCATTTTTACCCCCTTACATTCGCTTGTTCACTCGAATTGTGTATGAATTGGTACTGCTACCAATAATCAAGCCAAATATGATGTAGTGCGAGGTTTATTAGTCGATGCCCTTTCACATCGCGTCCTCCACCTTCATGTTCGTTTAGATTCCCTACTTCTTGTCATGCAATTGAATGGTGTCTATCATGTGCACAATCCTATCCTTTTTAGAAGATATTTATGAGTGAAGCTTTTGATGCGTGAATTTGAAATCATTACATTCAGTCATGTACCTAGAGCACAAAATCACTATGTAGATAACATTGCAAACCATATTCTAGATTGGCATTTAGCACATGCATTTAACACAAGACAATAACATAAAACTATCAAAATGATGCATATCTATAATATGTGTCGTATAAAATGTTTTAGATTCCATCAACTCTAATACATATGACATGCCCATAGCATGTTACAAAAACTCAAAACTGGGGGCACCACCTGCCCTTACACACTAATCACTATCTGGAGGATCCTGAGCCAATGCCTCTGCTCCCATAGCTCATAGATCACGCATCCCCTGTCCAGCCATCGCCATGCATCGCATGACCCCTCACCACTCTGAGGGTAGACCAATACATGACTCTATGTACAGGTCCTCTAAGTATTTCCAGCCACGCTCTGAAACACCAGTTAGAAGCCTCTCACATCTATTATGGATGTCCTCTAGGAGGGTTGTTGCATCCTCATTGTGTGGCGCCCTCGATCCACTAGGTTCTGTAGGTCGTCCCATGTACCTGGCCGGTTTTACCGGTGCTGTATCTGCATACCAAAAGTGGAAGAATTAGTACCATATACAATATTTTGAAACTTTACAATGCACATAAAAATATTAGCAATTTTTCACTTACCATTAGGCCCCCATACTCGACCAGGAGGCAGTGGAAAATCCGGGTCCCCAAAATAACTCATCCCATTATATGGATAGTCGTCTATGTACAATGGCATCTGATCCCAATGTGAAAAGAACTCGGGTCGGAACACCTGTCCGACTGCCCCACCTCCTCCTCTACACAATAGTCACCCCCACCAAAACATCCTAGGCTCTCTCGAGCCCCCATCCTAGAGTTGTATATAAGGTTGAAGTGTCAGGATCTTCTCAAATAAGAGCAAGCAGAAAATTGTACCATATGCACAGTCATGGTTCACTTGCTTCTTGCATAGCGACAACTGTCATTTAAATGATGACAGCATCATCTGGGCCCACCCATAGTAGGTCCCACCCAACACAGTCTCCACAAGCATCATCTGCCCTCCAGTGATGTGGTGGAGTGCCTGGTTGCCCAAGATCCGCAGCACCGCTGCGGCCATAGCACGGGTCTCTAACCTCTCTAGATCCTCGATGGGTATCTGAGTCCCCTTGACTTGGAGACCTAGTCAAAAATGGTGCTCTACAAACTCCATGATGTTCCACCCTCATGGTAACACGGGTTGCGTATTCCCAACCATCCCAAGTGGTGGAAGACCAGTCAGGAAATATATATCCTGGACAGTCAACTTGATCCGATGCCCCTGCACTATAAAGACCTCATGATCCAGATCCCAATAGCTGAAAATTTGGGCCAATAAGGGCTATCCAGCTCTCATCATAGGGTTCTCCACAAACTTCAGAACCCCAAACATGGCCAATGCACTACGGACACCCTGATCCTCCTGGATCTCTGACTGTAATGTGCCTAGGTCTCTCTCTCTCTCCAGTTGATCCGTAATTCTGCCATATCTGCACAAAACCATCATAATTTTCAGTGAAAAGATGGGAAAGAATGTATCCAAAAACAAAAACCTAGTTCTCAGCCAAAAAAAAGTATAGAAATGCCCCTCCCTATCAGGTCGCACTTTTCAGGCCCAATCCTGGGACAGGTCACAGTTTTCTGACCAAAACCTACTATCCAAGTCACAGTTTTTGCCCCAAAAAGTGCTACCCGGTCGTGAAAAGGAGTAGGGGTTTCTTCCTGAGCTCTCGGGACCTAAACTGAACTTTCAATCCACTGAAATAAAAGAGTAGGGTTAGGAATCTTACCTGCAACTGACGGATCTCAATTCCAACGGTCAGTTTGTCCGCTACGATCGCCGCAAGATTTAGGGCCTTCTCTCCTCTCTACATTCACCATATCTCCACATGAAAATGAGTGAATTTGGAGGGGAAATGCCTTATTAAAAGTGAAACCCCTGATTTTTCTTTCGCCTGTTGCGGCCAAACCGTAGCTCAGTTTGACAAACCATCTACACCGTTGGAAATCTCTCACCGAGCCCTAAAATTGGTATCTGTTAGTTTTTTGTGATTTGATACTTCACTAGGACACATTTTTTCCACGAAGCGTCACTACACTACTCGCCAAAATAAAATTTATTCACTTGAAACACTTTTACCTAGGGGCACCACTTTGCCTTCATACTTGTCCATGCTCGTGTCGATTTTCGTCATGAGTAACCATCATGTACTCATGTTTTTATGGTCCCCATTGGACCTTTTCTGTGTGGCAGCACCATCGAGTCACCCTTGTTTAGAGCATCTGAGTTGAGTCATCATTACATTCATGGAGTCTATCCCGAGTCCCTTTATATCCAGCTATAGCCCTCCATCCTTCATTGCTTGGTTCCTCTCTCGTGTTGCACATTATGGCCTTCAGTCCCACTGTCTCCTATCCCTCATGACGTTGTGTAAATCGCTGCCAGGTCATCCATGCCCTTTATGCTCTAACAAGGGAATTCGTCCATCCACTACTTAGTACCCCCCATTTCATCATCATCCCTGGTGTCAATCTGTCAATTGCTCTACTATTTTCTCTCGTGCCTTAGTTGAGGATCCCTTATTGCCTCACCTATGGCAGACCTCCTTCTAACAACATCAGCTCATTCATTCCAGAAGATAGGTCTAGAGGCCAGTGTATCTTGGTTCCAGCTTCCACTCTTGTTCGGTGCCTCAAATCAGACAAAGGGACTCCTTATTGCCCTTTGACTTGATTGTTTCTCAGCTCCAGCTTCTTTCAACATGATCGAGATCCATATACTTGATGGTTCAGTGATGCAGCAGTTGATATCAGTGACTCCTGGGTGTGTGCGAGATGTCTCGGCCTTCATGAGGGGGTGGCCCTACAGGTAGCCCCCCACATGCCCAGATGACCTCTTCATTACAGCCTTTGATGTAGCTCCATATATTTGATAATTTCGGCCTTAGCCGGTTGCAGCACCTTTTTTTTTGCATGTATCAGTCGTATTTTCAGAGCCTTTTCCTATTTACAGGGGCATTTGGGTTGTCTTTGTATCTCATGTACTCAGATATTATTTTATAAGTTCTGGCTGTTATCCTAGGCATAGTATGTATGTGAGATTCATTTTCATGTTTTACCTGGCTCATGTTTATGCCAACATGTACTATATTGTTCATTCCCTTGTTTACTGGATGCATTATTCTTTGTAGTTTGTCTCGACGAGCATAGGTATGCCTCCCCCGCCGCCTATAGCACAGGTACTCACTCATAAAAGAGACTTTTTGCACCTGTAAGTCTTGCCTCCTCAGATTCTAGTCCTTTAGCGCTTCGGTCTACTTTACATTTCTCTCTCTTTGACTTCCCCTTCGGTGTCTAGTGATTGAGTTCTTACAACGTACTTCGGTCATACGATTAGCTCCTAACGCTCGCACATTGGGGGGCAATTTGTTACACCATTTTTTGGTCATCTAACCTGTTACTATTACATGGACCTAAGTGCACCATGTAAGACAAATTTTACCCTAAGTAAAATTTCTTTCACTATGAAAAATAACTTAGTAAACCACCTTTATTAAGTTGTTTATGGTCTAAACAGGAAACCCCATGAGGAAATATTAAATAAACCCACATTTTTTTTATTTTCCTCAAGGAATAATTAGTTAAACAATAGTTTAATTAATATTCCTGGTCATATTTAACCCAAACAAGAAAATTAATTAGATAAATTATTATCTATCTTATTATTTTCTAGGAATAATTATTTAAACCTTATTTAAATAATATTCCTTGTTAAATTTGACTAAATCACTCATAAATAGTTAAATAAATCATTATTTATTTAATTATTACTTAACCACATCCTTAAAATAATAAATAAATCATTTATTTATCTATTATTTACAAATAAAGGGGTTTGACCCAAGTCAAATTCTTTTTCCCTCCAACAAATATAATAAAATATTCCATAAAATTTGGATCTTGATTTGGTTAATAATATTTTAATTATGCACCAATGTCTAGACTAACTCAATATTTTGTTATAAATAGAAGGGTTTTTCCATTCATTCATCACCTTTTGTTGCCTAAGATCACTCTGGATCTATATTTTTGGTCTGACTTTGATCCACCATCATTGTCATATTTTTCTATCCTTTTTCTTGTGAGCTCCCTTTGAGTTCCATTTTTGTCAGGGTTTTCTACACCATCAAGAGAGAGGAATTTTATATCTGGAGTGCTGAGGACTTACAAGAACCCATCCCATTGAGGAGAACTGGTAACATCCTTCTATGTTTTCCTCCCAGGTGCCCTTAATATAAAATTCATTCAATATATTCTTGCCTTGTCTATTAGATGCATGGAGTAAATCTTGTTTTATTTACTGCTTAATGTATTTTCATGCATAGATCTATATTTTTGCAGCATTTCTCTTGATCAACTAATCGAAAATATGAAGATATTGGCAGCCATATTTGTTTTTAGGGTTGTTTTTTATTCACAGATAAAGTGGTATTTTTTCATACACTTGCAATTAAGATTCATACTAACACCCTGGATCCCAAATTGGGATGACCAGCTTGATTTTTCATTATATTTCTTTTAGTGTTACAACACACATATATATATATACATGCCGAATCATACATAAACCCCAATCCATTGACCCTGTATTAGAACGTAACTGTAATTCCCTTGACCATATCTACAAAATACCAGAGGCTGAAAACCATCATGCCCCAAAACCATGTGCAAACCCAAACCCATGCACAAAACCATGGGTGCGTCCGCCCAAAAGAATATAACACATACCCAACATCCCTTTCCTTGGTAACATGACTAGATATACACTCTTGTATTCTTTTGATTTGTACTCAAACATGACTATTGGACTACTGATTATTTCTTTAGTTTGGACAACAAGGATTCCTTGCACGTGTGGATAACTTCAGCCCTAAAAACAGACCCAAAACAAGGCTAGGGACTTTAATCTTCCTTCCATTCCTTTCGCTGATTATAAATATTCCTTTTTATGACCTTAACACCCCTTACAAACTTCAGACCTACACTAAATATTCTTTCTTTGAAATGAGATTGAGTGGTAGTTGTTTGCCATGATAATAAGCTGACTTGACAGGAAGATGAGTTGATGTTTCCTTTTAAGATATATAATTATTCCTTTTGAAGCCGACTTTAAGGGAGATACTTGTGCTTGTCTTGGAGGGGTATTTATACTTATCTAATGACTCATACAAAATGTAACATGCCCAAGAAGGGTCCTTCATACATGACATAAACTCAAATTGTCTTTTATGACTAGATGATCAATCCTAAAGGCTCACAATGGGAGCCATATCTAAAAATAAAACTCCTTGTTCATGAAACCCATGAGACAAGCATTACAATAATAATTTTATTTTTATTCTTTTCGTCAATTACATAAAATCACAATTACACATGTCATTATGAAGATCGAACCTTGTTACACTTTTCAACAGTTTCAAGGGAAAGGGTTAAGGTGGACCCTCATATGATCCAAGCTATCAAAAAAAATTCTATTACTCGCAACATCAAGAGTCTCAAATTATTTTAAGGTCTTACAACATATTATCAAAATTTGTTAAGAATTATGCACACATTGCAAACCCATTCACATCTCTATTGAAGAAACAATTATTTATATGAGAATGTAAAGGCTAACTTAGCATTTTTTTTCTTTTAAAGGATGAAATGTATTTTAAGTTAATATTGGAAACAATTTATTTTGATAACAAATTCATATTTGAATGTGATGCATCAATACAAGGGATTGGAGCAATATTGACATAAGAAGGGACACCATTGGATTTTTAAAGTAAACAATTCAAAGGAAAAGACTTGTTGAAATATCCATATGAAAAGGAAATGGGAGCAATTTTAAATGCAATAAAAAATGCTCATTATGGATCATTTTAAATTCAAGACTAACCATCACAACCTAGAGTATTTTTTGGAGAAAATATTGTCATAAAAAGAGTAACAAAAAAGGGTAGCAAAAATGCAAGTGTTTGACTTTGAAATAATACAAAAAAAGGGGGTGGACAACATGGTAATAGATGCCCTTTCCAGAATACGTGAAGCTTAAATTTTATATTCCATTGCATCTTCCATTCATGTTTTATTGGAATAATCTCACCATGAATGGCAAGATGAAAATAGTTTTAGATAGAAAATACAATGTCTAAAAAAATGGAGCTCTCCTAAACATTGGGAGTGGAAGAGAGATATTCTTTGGTATAAGGGAAGAATACGAAAACATTGTAGCAAATGCCCTTTTAATAATAGAAAAAGTTTCAGTTTTATATTCCATTATATCTTCCATTCATGTTTGGTTGAAAGAAGTGTGCTATTAATGGCAAGATGATAATAGTTATATATAGAACATACAATGCCTAAAAGACAGGAGGAGCTCTGTGGAATATTGAGAGTGTAATGTAGATATCCTTTGGTATAAGGGTAGAATAATTTTATGCCTTCAATCAAAGTTGAAGAAACACATCTCAAGGAAATGTCATGGCTCTATGGTAGTAGTACATTCAAGTTTCTTTTGAATGTATTAAAGATAAAAAAAAATGAGGGAAGGAATGAAGAAATATATTCTAAAATTGTAAGAGAATGCCAAACGTGCCAAATAAATAAAGGAGAGACAATAAAATATCTACTGTTACTTTAGATTTTACACATACCTAATAAAATATGGGAAGATATATTAATGGCATCATTACGGGTTTACCAAAATCAAAAGGAAAGGATTTTTTTTTTCATGGATGCACTCACAAAATATCCGCATATTATGGAATTCAAATTACATTTATGAAAAGATAAGTGGTAGAAGTGTTCATGAATCACTCGATGAAATCAACATAATATTTCCATATATGTAATATGAGGTGGTTGAAACTAATTGAAGGAATTATGATTGAATGTTCCTGGGAATTAAATATGGCAAAGAAAGGAAGGAAGAGATCATGAAATATGAAACCATGGTAAAGGAAATTAACATTCGAAAGACAAAGAAGATTTGACTAGGATATCTCCATGAAAGATATGAATACTCTGATGGAGTCTGAAAAAGAAAGAGACCCTTGACACTGTATATATTTTGGAGATGTGTCGATATGTATGTATGATGTTGATGTAAACTAGAAGATGTCATGATAAAATACCATCACAAATGTAATTTTGATTTATATGTTCATTTATTATTTTTAAACAAATATATGGATGGGATTATGTAGGGATGTCGAGGGAAGATCTATGTATATATTCCACCATCGATTCCCATGTAGTAGGATGAAAGATCCTTATCGAAACATGGCATGAAGAAGGCAACATGGCATGAAGCAAGGTCATATGTGAAAACATGGATACTTTTCCATAATGACATGAATGCCTCATGGATGAAAGTGATGGATGGTCTGTGCCCTATGAAGAATTCCCAAATATGAAGACTCCTAAATAACAAAAAGAATTTCATGACATTGTGAGGAGGATTTATTCAAGCAGTTGATTTTCCCATCATATCCACCTAAGGAGCTATTGTAGGTCACTAATTAAGAGGGAGTTTGGAAACAAGTTTCTTATTTGGAAGAAACTTGGAATCAAAACTCCTAAGCCAAGATGGAGCTAAGGTACATTCCTTCCCTAGGAATGAGTACATTCATTTATTGGAATAGATATGTCCTCCCTAATTAAGAGGGAGATAAGATAAGATAATTATATTAATGTCCAACGAATGACCACAAAATTAGGTCAATGGGACTATAGAGTACAATGATGTCGATACAAGGAGGAGTACCGAAAGGTCTCCTATATAAAGATCAAGAAATAAGAAATAAAGCAAGAAAAACATAATGCCTGAAAACTAAAATGAGGAAATTCCTAGAATCCAAGTACAGACAGCACAAGATAATGGTCCTCTAAATCTCTCTCCTAACACTTGAGGTCGAATGCAAAAAAATCAAGATGGAGTGTTGTCACGAGGGAGGGCTACAGGAGAATCTGGAGCCCTTGTTATGCCTCTACCGAAAATAAGTAATATGTCGTTGATGACTGGGCGATCTCAACTGCCTGCTAGTAAGAGATATGGTCCGGTAATCACTCAGGGGTCCTTGCGCTAGGGGGATGGCCCCTCTAGCCCACACTGACCTAGAGTATGAGGCAACAATGTTATTAACTTGTCACTTCGTGCCTCTTACTGACGGGAGCACAATAAAAAATGATGTAATCCACTGCATAGGATCTGCTCTAGGAGGAGGTTGGAGAATCTGTGTGTGAAGTCTCATGGCCTTCTATATGTATAAGGCTATACATCTATGTTCTGGGTATCGAAAGAAGCTAGATAAGGTCTGGATTCGTTTGAACAAGCAATGGAATCTCCCACAAATCTCATAGTAAATGGGGCAGCAGAAGATGAAGTTCTCCTGCGACTGAGTCTCTTGGAGGTGGCACAACTAGAAAATCCTTTCTAACTGTGCAATATGATGGTCAGTCTTAATCCACAGTTTATGAGAACCAACTCTGATCTGACCCAATGGAATCTAAAGTGCGTGCATCCAATGGCGAAGCATGTAATGGGGTCGAAAAATGAGTCCATCTCTCAACAACATTAAGTACTCAGCATAGAAAGCCATCTTCAGACGTAACCCATCCTGAGGTTTTATCTAAATAACCTATACATCTTTCTTATAAATATCCTCTCGGATGATTTTATTCATCTCTTGTTTGGTTGGTAGGAGATGGCCCGGTGCACACAAAGAATACTTTAATGGAGGGAGTTGGTCTATCATGATACCAACTGAAGTAGGATATATGAGACTCCAGCATACCAACATCGGGATTGAGCCGAAGGACTCACTACTGAAATGGAATCTGATGAAAGGTAGGCCAAGTATGGATATCAGTCCCGCCCCTTCGTTGTATCTGCAAAACCCCGAACACGGTGAAGAAGAGAGATGATACCAAACATCGTCTCAAGGCAAAAGGGGTGAGCTCCAAACTCTGCAATAATGATGGACTGAGGAACTGTCTGCATGCACCGAATTATGCGACGAAGAAGGGTGATCTGCACTCTCTATGCAAAATACCAATCATACTCTAGTAAGTTAGGACCCCAAACCTCCGAACCATATAGAACTGTGGGTCGAACAAGTTTGTCCATCAATGACATCTTGGCTGATATGTCCTGAAAATTATTTTGAAAACATTGTCTCTCGAGAAGGGCCAAGGATCAAAAGCCCTTGTTGATTCGAGGCTGGAGTGCAGGCCGAAAGCTAAAGCGAGGTCTTATGAATAGTACCCCCAGATAGGTGTATGAGCTGGTGATCTCAATATCCTCTCCTTTGAAAAAGAAATGGACATCACAGAGGAAGTTCTTCGAGATGTTGAAGATAATAACCTTGGTTTTACCTAGGTTAACTGTCAACTATCAAAGATCACTGAAAAGGGCCAGGGCATCCAGCTACCTCTGCAATCAATCAAGGGATGGGGCTAGAAGGACCACGTCGTCTGCAAACAACAAGATAGAAATCAAGACATGAAGTAGAAGGCAACCATCACCGTCTTGGATGTGTTCACGCAAGGACTCCAGCTCATCAATGTATATCCCAAATAGTGTGTGGGACAAGGGACAACCTTGTTTTACCCAATAGTGCTCCGGATAAAATATGATAGCCCATGTACTGTGCGCAGATGACAAAGGACTGACTCATATAAGCACATGATGGCTGACAAGAGGGTCTCTAAGATGCCAATATCTTTGAGTCTTTGGAATAATGCTTATTTAGGTACCGAGTCAAAATATTTTTGAAAGTCTACAAAAAAAAATATACTTTCGAAGTGCGATGTCGTGCCTCCTCAATTATGGCCTTAAGTGTAAGGATGTGGTCAATAGTCTAGTGCTCAAGTCGAAATCTAGTATTTCCTCTAGCTCTAAGTTACACTTCAAAAGTCTACAAAACAACAATAGACTTTCGAAGAGCGATGTCGTGCCTCCTCAATGATGGCCCTAAGTGTAAGGATGTGGTCAATATTCTAGTGCTCAGGTCGAAATCCATCTTGTCCTCTAGCTCTAGGAGAGATACACCCATCATTATTGTCTTCACTTGGGAAGAAAAATGTAGGATTGGGTAAAAAAATGGCATTTGATTCCCTTTGAGGATGTGTTAGGGCATCCAAGATAAGAGTACTCATAGAGGACCAATATTATTTGAGGAATGGGAATCCAAGATAAGAATAGTCCTGGTGGAACACACCCTGAGAACCCAGACAGGGTATGTTCTGAGAGAGACAATTGTTGAAAAGTGTAACTAGGTTTCGTCTTCATAATGGCTTGTAATTATGAATTTATGTAATGAAGAAGACAAATCTAATAAAATGTATTTTGTAATGCTTGCCTCATGAGTTTCATGAGCAAGGATTTTTTATTATAGCTCAAATAATTCTTCTTGATGTCTTTAGGAGTTTGTCTTCTTGTCATAAATACAATTTAGAGTCATGTATATGAAGTGATGTTACACTTGTAAAAGAAAAATTATTTATTTAAAGTATATGCTCCAAGACCTTGTCAAATATGCTCCTTGAAGTCTACTTAAGTATGATGTAAATTCCCCTTGAAGAAGTTGGCCTACACACCTATATTCATGTTGGCCTAATAACTAGAAGACAATCACTATATAAAGTATGATGCAGCCTCATTGTACTATCACCATAATTTATATCAAGTTTGAAATGAAGTGTGAAATACAGTGTGAGGATTAGAGGATAATATGCGAGCAAAAGAGGCTAATAAGGAGACAAGTATGCATGGAGATTTGATCTACACATTTCGGTCTTAAGATTTCTTCTAGATATCACATATCTCAGAAAGGGACCAAGGGTATACACAACATGAAGGAGGGTTACCAAAAGTGTATCCACGGTTCTATCTTGGGCTAAAGGAGAGTGGCATATACCTATGTTTTGGGTCAGCATGTATCTAGCATAAATCAGAAAGGAGACAAAGTTGATTGTGGTACAAAGGAGGGTTATTACAACAAAAAAATAAATCTCAGTCTTGGGCATCAAGGGTGTAGAAAGGAGGCTGAGGTGGATTCTCTAGGAGGACGAGACTAGATCGAAGGAATTCAAGGGACAAGCATAGAATTTAGAGCTACTAGTGTTATAGGTCAATTTGGGCACCATTCCCAATGACCTGGTTAACTGGAAATCATCTCCAGAACCAATGAATAGGGTCTATCATCCCCTATCATTTCAGTTGCTACATGCCCTAAGACAAAGAACAAGGACAAATAATATATGACTTCTATTTGCAAAGGTTTCCAAGATTTCAATTTTATATTATATCATATGAGAGCTCACCAATGTTACCTCTCAAGGGACTAAGTGCGTTGCATATGCAGGTAACCCCACTCAAGGGTGCTTTGAATATCACTTCCCGACACTCATGGGTGCGTTGGTCCATTTGGGATCGAAATTCTCATTGTTCTGGAATCTCCACTTGGCCAGCGCCTTCTAGAAGAGTTCACATGTGTGAAACTTCGAATCAATGTGTCCATTTGATACCTCTGAGACTAGGAACATGTCTTACCTATTATTAGAAAGTCATTGATTGTAAAACTACCTTCAGCTCCTCTATAAATTGAGCACAGATCTTAGTGCTTGGTAAGGAAGAATTTGAGTAGAGAAATATTGGTGGAATTTAAATTGAGGAATTGATTTGAGTGACATGCTGCTGGAGAGATGTGCATTATGATGAGGTTGGGATGTTGCTGGAGATGGTGACACTAAATCAATCACTGGGTTGTAACCTCCCCTTCTATCCATTAATAAAGATTGATGCTTACTTTCCCACATATGTATATGTATAAGCTTTGTCTTTCATATTATGAATTCTTATCTAATGTATATGGTTCATGTTTTATTGATTTAACTGAATAACTTGAATAGACATCTGTATTATTTCTATCTTTTGTTGTTTAGTGTTCATATTTGCAGGAAATGTTTTGGTGATCTAGCTTGGATTTGAAGCTACAGCAAGAGTGACAGAAGGAGAATAGGAAGCGCTTGGACTCCAAGTAAGTTCTTTGATATGTTGTGTGTGTCTATTTAATGTTAGGAAAAGTAGTTGCAAAGTATTTAACCTGTTGTTCTATATGAGCACTACATCTAGGGAATAATGTTTTATCCGTAATCCATAATTCCGCATAACAAATTGGCGACTCCACTGGGGATTTTAACCTTCATCCTTAGTGTATTGGCTGCTTATTATCTCTGTTTATTCACCCAATATCATTTTCTCAGAAAGATTAGGATTTTTGAAATCAAAATTTGCATTAGAAGTATGTTAAACAGTTGAGTTTTCATTCTCTGAATGCACTCAACGCACTGTTGAATAGGACATAGTGCTTTGCATAGCACTGTCTCCCTCTGAGACCTGAGTTGCAATGCACTGTCTCCCCTTAGATATTGTGTTTCCCCCTAGAATCAGCCAAATTCTATTGAGTTTTTCATTTCATTTTCTTTCAGTTTGATTGTTTGTTGTATTTTAAAGAGCCTGATACCTCAGATTGACCAGTGACCTTACCTACTCCTTCCTCCTTTGAAAGAAAAGTTTGTTCAATGTTTATTTAAAGCATTTTTCTTTATCATTAATGAATTAATTTCAAAGTATTTTCATTACTGGATTAGATCCATTTGCTTTTGAAAAAGGAAATTGTCGTTAAATTCTTCACTTCCTGATAGGATAAATTACTATTAAATTCCTCATTTTTCCTTCAAAAGAGAAATTTTTGTTTTAATTCTTCATTTCTCAAAAGTAAAAGGCATTTGTTTTTATTGATTTGATGCACATAGTTTCCTTTTCTGCATTCATAACATTAAAGGGACTGAAAAGAAAAACTTGCATTTGCATGTAGTGGATTGTGTGTTTTGCAAAAGGAAAAATTAGGAACGTTGCATTTTAGTTTGTGCTCTTTGATTGTTTTCTCTCAAATTGATTGCTCTTGCCCTCTAGTAACGAGGATTTTCACTGAAAAACTAAAAGTGAAAGATTTCTTATCATTTTAGTTTGAATTTTAGGAATTTCCAATACATCATCACGATGAACCTTGAAAGGAAAATTGATAAACAATATCAACTTAAAATTTATCTCAATTTACCTAACAAAGCATTGGAACCAAAACGATAACATTTAGAAGGTCTAGGCTAGAGACATGTTCCGACGTCGTAAAACATACATCTGCCATTAATTTTCTGTGATACATTCCGAGTGTGATATCTCACTCCACGTACGTAAGTATATTGTAGCTCGTCCACGTACTTTCAGGTATATCAGGCGGTGTTACAGTACGAAAAGTATAAAGGAGTGCTCTCACTATGCGGTTTCGCATTAGAAAACGCTAATACGGACTTAGGCCTCCACATACCTTCCGGTATATTTTGGAGGATAAATTTAGGCTTCTATCCATCCATAGTGAACTGATTCAGTCACCTTGTAAATTGTGATACACCGAACACATCATTCAGGGAGATTGTCTGCCCGTACTTCTTGGTTCACCAGGAGGTATTCTGCAATTCACAGTTTCTTGGTAAACCTTTTGCCTAGCATTACACTTTTATTTTTTTTATTTGTTTTTGGTTAAAATAAATCAGTCATCATGGAAGAAAAAAATCCTTTTCCCCATCATTCGAGTAGATTAACATTGAAACCACCTTTACCACTAGAAGTTACTCCTAGTCAGCGAAGGCGACATCACTCTACCGAAACTAGTACTATCGGTACCTCTGGTGAAGAATCATCTTCCCATATACCAAATTTGGCACAATTTGTTTCTACACATCCTGGTTCATCTACTGTTGTCGAGACAGAGTCCTCACAGCCACCCGTGGTCACGATCCATCCAATCAATGATACCATACCTCCTGAACTTGACGTTGTTCAACTGGAAGTTGATCTGGATCCCATTATGCTTTAGGGGGCAGTTGTTATTGGTCAAACTGGACATCATCCCTAGGACCAATAAAATAGCGTCTATCATCCCCTTATATTTCAGTTGCTATATTCCCTAAGTGGAGAAAATCTTAACCCTGAAGTCGAACAACCGGAAGTTGTTCCTGTATTGGTCACTCCAAAATCTATTGTAGCCATTGAGTCTCCCATATCGCGCAATCAACCACCTGAAATATACTTCTGGCCAGACAATGAATTTCTTCCACCCGGTTTTATTTTGATTGAAGAAATATCACAAGGCGAGACACCTTTAACTCCAACTCATTTTCGATAGGAGTTAAAGGCCTCCACAGGAAAAGACTCCAACTCACCTTCCTCTGCTTTTGTTGATATTGTTTCACTTCGAGTTCCCATAGATTCTATAGGGTATACATTGGGTAATTTGACCATGGCTGAGATAACATCCCAGACTGAACCATCTATTTCAGTTGCGACAGCATCTACTATTGCTTCATATTCGATGTTTTTTCCATTAAATTCACCCATGTCATCATCTGGAATCCTATCTGGTTCCTCCTTTATGAGTATTGAATAGCTTTATCCTTTATTCACATCTTTAGTGCAATATCAAGCTGATCCCATCTGTTATTCTCCTTGGTGGCCGGTGATACCATAGAAATTACCCTCAAAAATTCCAAAATTCAATGAAAACCCTGGAGAAGACCCGTTAATGCATGTTATAACTTATCATTTGTGGTGTTCATAAAACTCCTTAAATGATGACTCTGTTAGACTACGTCTTTTCCAGCACACACTCACTAGTCCAACTGCACAATGAGGATGGTTCTTTTTCTGTGTCAACATCATTAAAAAATGAAACATATTTATGAGGATAGTTCTTTTTCTTGTGTCAACCTCGTTAAAAAATGAAATAAGTGCCTATGAGGATAGTTTTTTTTTTCTTGTGTCAACCTCATTAAAAAATAAAACAAGTGCCTATGAGGATAGTTATTTTACTGTGCCAACCTCCATAAAAAATGAAATAGGTCATGATCATAGTTCTTTTCCTCTTTCAAGCTCACTAAAAAATGAAACAAATCCTCCCCTATAATGAACCTTCATTCCATCCAGCTATCAATAACCATTAGTCTACATAGGTGAATGAAATAAAGCTTGGGGGGCATCTTCTCTTGTAGGGGGCATTTGAAATGTGCTCTTGCAGGGGGCATTCAAAACATTCTTACCAATTGCACGCAATCGATCCCTGAAGTTCAAGGGAAAAACAGGTTCAGAGCTCCACAATGAAAATGGTAACTTTCAAATGGTAAAAAATGAACAGTAAAACTCTTTTTATTAGTCATTTGATTATTTTCAAATCATATTTATTGGTGTGACTATGGTTTTATTCTATTTTTATCATGAAACAGGTATTTTTAATCCATTTTTTTTTGTTCTAAATAGATTTTACAACTGATAAACAAATTAGTCGTGCATATTTATTTCAAGAATGATTTGACCACAAAGCATAATTTTTATCCTTATTTTTCGAGCTTTGTTAAAAATGAAAAAGGATTTGAAGCACGCTTTTATCTCTTTTTGAGCTTCGATAACAATGAAAAAGGAACCCCTGGAGTCTTATTTCAGCTCTTTTCAAATCTGATAATGTGAAAAGATTGTCGAGCACTTGTCTTTTCGAGCTCGTAAAAGTAAATGAATTGATATCTACTCAGTATAAGTTTAACCCTTTTCCAGACTAAGATAGATTATTTACAAAAAAGGAATACCTTGGTCAAACATGACTAAAGAGGTTCTCTCAAATTTACACTTTTTCGGATCTGAGCGAAAACTTTACGAAAAAAGTACTCTTGGAGTTTTCTTTTCATCCTCTTTTTCAAACTCTATAAATATGAATTAGGATCGGGTTGTCACTATCGTTAGGCTCGTTAAAACATAAAATAGTGATGGACTTATCGTTCATGGAAAGAATCGAGTTTCATTCATCGCTAGACTCGTTAAATTATTAAATAGTGATACATTTTTCGCCCGAAGGGTTGAATTATAGATCAAGCAAATGTTATCCTCCTCAAACTTGTTAAAAAATAAAGAGGTACTAGTCGAAAAATGACCAGGAGAAATTTGGGAAAGTGAACAGAACCTTTTATGGTAGCAAGTCGCTTTTGAACATGACACTTCACTTCATCACCATGACTGTTTGGGTTGGGTAATATTCTTGATGGTTTATTCATACCTATGGTTCATCATACCTTCACTTCGGTTTTGGGTAAATGCTTCCAACTCATCTCAGTATTGTTGATATGTTCAAGAGAAGTCATCCAGTGAATACTCATCCTTCTGTAATACTCATAAACCTTCATTCTCATGAAATTCATCCCTAAACATTGCTATATCAAGTCATACCTTTGTCTCCAAAATCAATAACTCTTGTTTCGCAATAAGGTGGCTTCCTGTCAAAGACAAATCATTATCCAGGAATTTCACTTAGAAACATCATATTCCAGTACCATGAGGCTTGTTACAGCATCGAAAAGATCCTCGCTTCCGGATTTTAGACCGAAATATTTTGTTTACCGTTCGACATCAAGTCATATATTCACGCCTTACGAAATGTACTGTAGTACCTTAAGGGCCATTGACATCAATGGTGGTTCTCTCGCGTTTGTTAACAGCTCACATCATTGGATGGTGTTAGTGCTCGAATCTGCCTCAGGCTGAAAAAGGCGAGGTTCGAGGCAACATCAAACCAACCTTAGCCTTGTAGCTAGCCCTACGAGGACAGGAGAGGGCTCTCTCCGGGTCTATCTCGGCAAAAGGTTTTCAGAGGGGCTGAGATGACCGATAGGGAAGACTAATTTTAGGCTAGTAAATAGATATGCAAGAGGTTTTTCAATAAATGTCGGGGTTTTCTGGGCTGTGTGGGGAAAAGACAGTAGGAACAGGGAAATTAAATGAAAGATGCAGATTATTACATGAGGCAAGATAGGCAAACGCTTAAGCATTTAATTTTGAAATTATATGGAGTGTAAAGAATGTTTAAGAAGCTGAAAAGGGCATGAAATCATGAATCCTTTTCAGACGGAAGAAAACATAGAACTTGAATACGTTCCCAAGGCAGAGCAGCGAGCTGAATTATGCCTTTCACACTTAAAAGTATTCAACAGGAAACGATTTATGAATGAAATGTAAACATTACAAAATACATATGAAACAGAGAAAGACATATGCCAAGTTATTACCACAGGGATCTCCTGAAACAGAGCTACATCACTTCATTAATCTCCAGCCAGAAACTGTACAATGAAACACTGTTTTCTCCTCACACCTCTCAGAACTCTCCCCCACTACAAATGTTTTACAATGCATTAAATAAACTCTGCCAGGGGAAAACAGATTGATCCAAAGATAAGGGATTTGTTTCAATTGAAATTACAAAGATAGAATAGATTAATTCATTTATTCTAAAAACATAACACTGTTTCCCTCGAATTCCTCTGATAGCCAATACTAGAGCGCAGATCCATTTGGAGTTTTAACTGAAGTCATTAAGATAGAAAAGGATCATCTATCTGCTCTAAAGATAGAAAAACCTCCAAATATTCCAGCCGAGGATTTCTAATGACCTGGAGCGTAGACTAATGGCAAAATAGGTAATCGATCTTTGAATGCCACTTTGCACATCCCTATACACCTACCCTCAAAATGTGTTTTCTATTTCACATATATTCTTTTAACCTGAAGATGAATCTAATACCCGAGTATTGCAATGACATCTTCGGATCTAAATAACCTGTTGTTCCTTTTACTTGCGTAGAAACATGAGTTGTGGCACTATTTTCTGGAGCAATGCACGACAAGTCGGAGTTCGCTACTATGGCCCTGAAATTTTCTGTGAGTAAAGTGTTGGAGGATTTAATGTCTCTGTGGATTATTACCGGGTCTGTATACATGTGAAGGTAAGTCGCTGCATGAGCAACATCGATGGCCATATCCAGTCTTGTAGCCAAATCCAATACAATTCCATGTATACAAACTAAATGCTCCCGAAGAGTTCCATTTGGCACATACTCTACAACAAGTATTCGTTCCTGTTCATCTTCAAAGTATCCAAGGAATCTGACCAGATTGAGTTGTTCAACACTTAAAAATGTTCGAATCTCACTTTGGAATTCAACAGACAGATGTTTGTCAAACATTATGAAATCGCAAATCGATCTCATTTTCTTGACTGTCAATTATTGCAACGAACCCACGATTTTAACTTGCTCCAAGCACTGTCCACTTTCTTCTACATCAATGACCTTTCAACTACATCAAACATCCATTAGGCAATGATAAAAACCTATTTGTATGCCGTAGGAAACAATTTGGATCGACTCTGAGCGCAAAAATGAAATTCTGGGTGCTGTTGCTCAGTGGGTAGCGCGCGCCTGTATGGGTAGCGCCTGTGTTAATTTGCACAGGCTGTAAGTGCCCAATGGGTAGTGCCCGACCCAATGGGTAGCGCGCAACCAAAACCTGTCAAGAATGCTGTTAACTTGTCTTCTGCCTTCCAAAACTACGATTCGACTTCTGTGCTCGGATCTTTGGCAAATGAAATTGATTTCCATTATTTATACATGAGAAAAATATCCCTCCAAATCAGATTTGATTTTTGAATTTGTTTGATAACCCAAATTATAATGTTTTTGGAATTTTTTCCTTTGGTCCTTTAATACAATGTTTTCTCTTTGGCTTTTTTCTGAGTTTTTGAACTGAAATGCTTGTTGTCTTTTGCAGGGATGCTTGAAGCTGGTGCCAATGAAGAACTGTAAAATTTGAAATATTTTGACCACTTACCTATTTATTACCAGAACATATTTGATGATTTCTTCTTCAAAACAGGGTTTTGAGAAGAATAAATTTCTAATTGATGACATTCCTGATATAAAAAACTACTGAACCTTCTCCTAGCCTGCAAGTGTTATTGAAACATTCTGAAAACAAGCTTTGCAAACATCTAAGTAGCAATGGGTGAAAGCTGATTGGCATTGGCCTATATATTGAACTGAGACTTTGACAGCTACCTGACTGCATTTGACTCTGACAGAGGTTAGACAAGACGGAGTCTAACATTGGCTCCAATGGGGATGGCAGTTGCCGCTTCTTGGAGGTGCCAAGAATCGCAGAGCTTTGGGAGAGCAGACAGTGCCTCCATCCATTGGGCGATGGAATCATTATTCTGACAAACAAACTAAAGACTGATAACTCAACTGGAAAATCGACTCAAACTGACTTGATGCAAACTGAAATGACTGAATTAAAACAAAAACTTTCTGAACAGGGCAGTAGTCCATCAAGCTTTAACATCATGATGGCAACCGCCCGCATACTGATGTGATATATACAATCATGTATAATGGGCCTTCCAATGCAACCAATCCAGCAGATGGCTACACCTCAAATTTCTGCTCTTACTCTCTTCAAGTAGGCAGAATGCTAAACCTGTAGGCAACTCAACACAATCACTGAAAGCAAAGCTCATGACAATAAACCAGGCAACATTTATCCTTTCTAATTCTTGCAGAAGAATGCTGAAGGGATCTTGAAAATCCTGAAGCACTGGCTTATCTGGAGATCCAGCTGCAAAAATACTAGTATTCACCTCACTCTGATCTGAAAGGACAATTGATTTCTGAGGGATAGAAATGCACAAATTTGCCATCTGAGTGTTAGCTGTAGGTTCCTTGACCATGATAAATTCTGACATATATCCCTCAACTTCATGATCTAGATTATTTTTAAACAAAAAACAATCTTCAAGATTATCAAACATGACAGCCTTTTCATCTTTGTGAAGGAACAAATTATCTGTTTGCTGATCTACATAACTGATTACAAGACAATCATCTCTTTCAAAAGAGGAAGAAGTTTCACCAACACTTTCCTGACTATGTGTGCACTGCAAATATGCTGTAGCTTCGGCTGTAACAAGACCTTTCAAAAGTAGATCTATCTCATCTTCAGACAAAGGAGACAATGCCTTTTGTTTTCTTCTGCTTAAACAGTAATTATCTTCATATGACAGGGCATTCAAACTATCATTCATTACTGAGTTATTGAAAGGAGATTTATCACTTACTTGCACAAAGATCTCATTCTGTCTTTCATGAACTGACTGGGTTGCTTCTTCATGAAGGCTATGTTCTAATGATGAGCTGACAGTATGACTGAGAACACTTGGATCCATTACTGTGTCTTCTGCATCCCAGATGATTTCAACAGCAGAGTTCTCCTTGATGGGCTTCAGCACAAGATATGCTCGGTCCTCCTGATCTGAACCTGAATCTGAAATAGCTGTCTGAACATTATCACAATCTGCAATTGGAACTGGACTTACTTGCATGCTGCTGTCTTCTGTGGGCAGATATGAAATGACATTCTTCCTTTCATCATTTTCAGCCATATGGCCATCAACCTGCTGCAAAGTCTCCTGATCATCTTGATGGGTATCCTTTAGGTTTTCTTCATATTGCTGAAATGGATTCTCATATAGAGCCTCCATGATTTCTCCGTCCATGAAATCATTATTACCATAAAACAGCTCTAAATCTTCAATGAAATTATGTACATGGTTACAACAATTCTGAACTAAAATCAAGGATGGATATGATGCTTTATACTTTTCAAAGAATACGGTATGAAAATCCCTTAAACAGTAAATAGAAGCAGCTGGCAAACCTTCATACCATGATCGGGCTTCATCTTCCAGAGTAGCCATAAACATTTTCATCAAACAGTCTTCAAGAAAATTGATCTTTAATTTATGCACATGAATGTGAAATTTCACCAGATGAAGAGCAGCGTCATTACCTTCCTCATTTCCGAACATAGGCAAATTCTGAAGCCAATCCACCTTGGGCATCTTATTCGGAAAACCTGGGATGTGATCTCGGCTCATGGGAGCGTATCTTCTTGCAATCCAGTCCGTCAGCAGTGAGGTCGCCATGAAGCATTGATTTCTGGATTGTTCAGTGAATGAAGTCGCCGGTGAATGATTTCAGCCTTGTGATGTCTGACTGCTGTCCACCATCAGCAATCGGATCTGAACTTTGATATCCTTTACCGGGGAGGACTTCCCCAGTATGGTCGCCACTATGTTAGCGCTCAAATCTGCCTCGGGCTGAAAAAGGCGAGGTTCAAGGCAACATTAAACCAACCTTAGCCTCGTAGCTAGCCCTACGAGGACAGGAGAGGGCTCTCTCCGGGTCTATCTCGGCAAAAGGTTTTCAGAGGGGCTGAGATGACCGATAGGGAAGACTGATTTTAGGCTAGTAAATAGATATGCAAGAGGTTTTTCAATAAATGTCGGGGTTTTCTGGGCTGTGTGGGGCAAAGACAGCAGGAACAGGGAAATTAAATGAAAGATGCAGATTATTACATGAGGAAAGATAGGCAAACGCTTAAGCATTTAATTTTGAAATTATATGGAGTGTAAAGAATGTTTAAGAAGCTGAAAAGGGCATGAAATCATGAATCCTTTTCAGACGGAAGAAAACATAGAACTTGAATACGTTCCCAATCGAACGTATTTGGTGCCTTTCACATAAAAGTATTCAGCGGAAACGATTTATGAATGAAATGTAAACATTTTAAAGTACGCTGTGAAGCAGGAAAAGACATGTACAGTTATTACCACGGGGATCTCACCGAGACGAGCTACATCACTTCATTGTTAATCTCCGACGAGCGTACAATGAAACACTTTGTTTTCTCCTCACACCTCTCGGGAGCTCTCCCCCACTACAAATGTTTTACAATGCATTAAATAAACTGCGGAAACCAGATTGACCCAAAGATAAGGTATTTGTTTCAATTGAAATTACAGATAGGAGCAGATTAATTCATTTTATTCTAAAAACGAGTGTGTTTCCCTCGAATTCCTACGATAGCCAATACTAGAGCGCGAGATCCATTTGGAGTTTTTAGCGAAGTCATTAAGATGAAAAGGATCATCTATGTTGCTCTAAAGATAGAAAAACCTCCAAATATTCCAGCCGAGGATTTCTAATGACCTGGAGCGTAGACTAAAGGAAAAATAGGTAATCGATCTTTGAATGCCACTTGGCACATTACTATACAACTACCCTCAAAATGCGTTTGCCATTTCACATAAAGTCTTTTAACCTGAAGATGAATCTAATACCCGAGTATTGCAATGACATTTTCGGATCTAAATAACCTGCTGTTCCTTTTACTTGCGTAGAAACATGAGTTGTGGCACTATTTTCTGGAGCAAGGCACGACGAGCCGAAGTTCGCTACTATGGCCCTGAAATTTTCTGTGAGTAAAGTGTTGGAGGATTTAATGTTTCTGTGGATTATTACCGGGTCTATATACATGTGAAGGTAAGTCGCTGCATGAGCAACATCGATGGCAATATCCAGTCTTGTAGCCAAATCCACTACAATTCCATGTATACAAACTAAATGCTCCCAAAGAGTTCCATTTGGCACATACTCTACAACAAGTATTCGTTCCTGTTCATCTTCAAAGTAGCCAAGGAATCTGACCAGATTGAGTTGTTCAACACTCGAAAATGTTCGAATCTCACTTTGGAATTCAACAGACAGATGTTTGTCAAACATTATGAAATCGCAAATCGATCTCATTTTCTTGACTGTCAATTATTGCAACGAACCCACGATTTTAACTTGCTCCAAGCGCTGTCCACTTTCTTCTACATCAAACATCCATTAGGCAATGATAAAAATCTGTTCGTATGCCGTAGGAAACAATTTGGATCGACTCTGAGCGCAAAAATGAAATTACGGGTCTTCATTGCTCGTAGGTAGCCGCGCCTGTGCGGTAGCGCATGTTGGTACACGGAGTTGTAAGTGCCCGATGAGTAGCGCGAGCCCAATGGGTAGCGCGCAACCAAAACTGTCCAGACCTTGTCCTTGTCTTAACGCTTCCAAATCTCCGATTCGACTTCGTGCTCGGATCTTTGGCAAATGGAAATTGATTTCCATTATTTATACATGAGAAAAATATCCCTCCAAATCAGATTTGATTTTTGAATTTGTTTGATAACCCAAATTATAATGTTTTTGGAATTTTTTCCTTTGGTCCTTTAATACAATGTTTTCTCTTTGGCTTTTTTCTGAGTTTTTGAACTGAAATGCTTGTTGTCTTTTGCAGGGATGCTTGAAGCTGGTGCCAATGAAGAACTGTAAAATTTGAAATATTTTGACCACTTACCTATTTATTACCAGAACATATTTGATGATTTCTTCTTCAAAACAGGGTTTTGAGAAGAATAAATTTCTAATTGATGACATTCCTGATATAAAAAACTACTGAACCTTCTCCTAGCCTGCAAGTGTTATTGAAACATTCTGAAAACAAGCTTTGCAAACATCTAAGTAGCAATGGGTGAAAGCTGATTGGCATTGGCCTATATATTGAACTGAGACTTTGACAGCTACCTGACTGCATTTGACTCTGACAGAGGTTAGACAAGACGGAGTCTAACATTGGCTCCAATGGGGATGGCAGCTGCCGCTTCTTGGAGGTGCCAAGAATCGCAGAGCTTTGGGAGAGCAGACAGTGCCTCCATCCATTGGGCGATGGAATCATTATTCTGACAAACAAACTAAAGACTGATAACTCAACTGGAAAATCAACTCAAACTGACTTAATGCAAACTGAAATGACTGAATTAAACAAAAAATTTCTGAAAAAGGGCAGTCCTCCATCAAGCCTTGAAATCACGATGGCAACCACCTGCACACTGATGAAATATGTACAATTATGTATAATGGGCCTTCCAATGTAACCAATCCAGCAAATGGCTACACCTCAAATTTCTGCTCTTACTCTCTTCAAGTAGGCAGAATGCTAAACCTGTAGGAAACTCAACACAATCACTGAAACCAAAGCTCATGACAATAAACCAGGCAACATTTATCCTTTCTAATGCTTGCAGAAGAATGCTGAAGGGATCTTGAAAATCCTGAAGCACTGGCTTATCTGGAGATCCAGCTGCAAAAATACTAGTATTCACCTCACTCTGATCTGAAAGGACAATTGATTTTTGAGGGATAGAAATGCACAAATCTGCCATATGAGTGTTAGCTGTAGGTTCCTTGACCATGAGCAATTCTGGCATATACTCTTCAATTTCATGATATAGGTCATTCTTAAACAAAAAACAATCTTCAAGGTTATCAAACATGACAGCCTTATCATCTTTGTGAAGGAAAAAATTATCTGTTTGCTGATCTACACAACTGATTACAAGACAGTCATCTTTTTCAAAAGAGGAAGAAGTTTCATCAACACTTTCCTGACTATGTGTGCACTGCAAATCTGCTGTAGCTCGGGCTGTAACAAGACCTTTCAAAAGTAGATCTATCTCATCTTCAGACAAAGGTGACAATGCTTTTTGTTTTCTTCTGCTTAAACCGTAATTATCTTCATATGACGGGGCATTCAAACTATCATTCATTACTGAGCTATTGAAAGGAGATTTATCACTTACTTGCACAAAGATCTCCTTCTGATTTTCATGAACTGACTGGATTGCTTCTTCATGAAGGCTGTGTTCTAATGATGGGCTGACAGTATGACTGAGAACATTTGGATCCATTACTGTGTCTTCTGCATCCCAGATGATTTCAACAGCAGAGTTCTCCTTGACGGGCTTCAGCACAAGATATGCTTGGTCATCATGATCTGAATCTGAATCTGAAGTAGCTGTCTGGACATTATCACAATCTGCAATTGGAACTGGACTTACTTGCATGCTGCTGTCTTCTGTGGGCAGATCTGAAATGACATTTTGCCTTTCATCATTTTCAGCCATATGGCCATCAACCTGCTGCAAATTCTCCTGAGCATCTTGATGGGTATCCTTTAGGTTCTCTTGATATTGCTGAAATGGATTCTCATATAGAGCCTCCATGATTTCTCCGTCCATGAAATCATTATTACCATAAAACAGCTCTAAATCTTCAATGAAATTATGTACATGGTTACAACAATTCTGAACTAAACTCAAAGATGGATATGATGCTTTATACTTTTCAAAGAATACGGTATGAAAATCCCTTAAACAGTAAATAGAAGTAGCTGGCAAACCTTCATACCATGATCGGGCTTCATCTTCCAGAGTATCCATAAAAATTTTCATCAAACAGTCTTCAGGAAAATTGATCTTTAATTTATGCACATGAATGTGAAATTTCATCAGATGAAGAGCAGCGTCATTACCTTCCTCATTTCTGAACATAGGCAAATTCTGAAGCCAATCCACCTTGGGCATCTTATTCGGAAAACCTGGGATGTGATCTCGGCTCATGGGAGCGTATCTTCTTGCAATCCAGTCCGTCAGCAGTGAGGTCGCCATGAAGCATTGATTTCTGGATTGTTCAGTGAATGAAGTCACCGGTGAATGATTTCAGCCTTGTTATGTCTGACTGCTGTCCACCATCAGCAATCGGATCTGAACTTTGTTATCCTTTACCGGGGAGGACTTCCCCAGTATGGTCGCCACTATGTTAGAGCTCGAATCTGCCTCGGGCTGAAAAAGGTGAGGTTCGAGGCAACATCAAACCAACCTTAGCCTCGTAGCTAGCCCTACGAGGACAGGAGAGGGCTCTCTCCGGGTCCATCTCGGCAAAATGTTTTCAGAGGGGCTGAGATGACCGATAGGGAAGACTGATTTTAGGCTAGTAAATAGATATGCAAGAGGTTTTTCAATAAATGTCGGGGTTTTCTGGGCTGTGTGGGGCAAAGACAGCAGGAACAGGGAAATTAAATGAAAGATGCAGATTATTACATGAGGCAAGATAGGCAAACGCTTAAGCATTTAATTTTGAAATTATATGGAGTGTAAAGAATGTTTAAGAAGCTGAAAAGGGCATGAAATCATGAATCCTTTTCAGACGGAAGAAAACATAGAACTTGAATACGTTCCCAAGGCAGAGCAGCGAGCTGAATTCTGCCTTTCACACTTAAAAGTATTCAACAGGAAACGATTTATGAATGAAATGTAAACATTACAAAATACATATGAAACAGAGAAAGACATATGCCAAGTTATTACCACAGGGATCTCCTGAAACAGAGCTACATCACTTCATTAATCTCCAGCCAGAAATTGTACAATGAAACACTGTTTTCTCCTCACACCTCTCAGAACTCTCCCCCACTACAAATGTTTTACAATGCATTAAATAAACTCTGCCAGGGGAAAACAGATTGACCCAAAGATAAGGGATTTGTTTCAATTGAAATTACAGAGATAGAATAGATTAATTCATTTATTCTAAAAACAGAACACTGTTTCCCTAGAATTCCTCTGATAGCCAATACTAGAGCGCAGATCCATTTGGAGTTTTAACTGAAGTCATTAAGATAGAAAAGGATCATCTATCTGCTCTAAAGATAGAAAAACCTCCAAATATTCCAGCCGAGGATTTCTAATGACCTGGAGCGTAGACTAAAGGCAAAATAGGTAATCGATCTTTGAATGCCACTTTGCACATCCCTATACACCTACCCTCAAAATGTGTTTTCCATTTCACATATATTCTTTTAACCTGAAGATGAATCTAATACCCGAGTATTGCAATGACATCTTCGGATCTAAATAACCTGTTGTTCCTTTTACTTGCGTAGAAACATGAGTTGTGGCACTATTTTCTGGAGCAATGCACGACAAGCCGGAGTTCGCTACTATGGCCCTGAAATTTTCTGTGAGTAAAGTGTTGGAGGATTTAATGTCTCTGTGGATTATTACCGGGTCTGTATACATGTGAAGGTAAGTCTCTGCATGAGCAACATCGATGGCCATATCCAGTCTTGTAGCCAAATCCAATACAATTCCATGTATACAAACTAAATGCTCCCGAAGAGTTCCATTTGGCACATACTCTACAACAAGTATTCGTTCCTGTTCATCTTCAAAGTAGCCAAGGAATCTGACCAGATTGAGTTGTTCAACACTTAAAAATTTTCGAATCTCACTTTGGAATTCAACAGACAGATGTTTGTCAAACATTATGAAATCGCAAATCGATCTCATTTTCTTGACTGTCAATTATTGCAACGAACCCACGATTTTAACTTGCTCCAAGAACTGTCCACTTTCTTCTACATCAATGACCTTTCAACTACATCAAACATCCATTAGGCAATGATAAAAACCTGTTTGTATGCCGTAGGAAACAATTTGGATCGACTCTGAGCGCAAAAATGAAATTCTGGGTGCTGTTGCTCTGTGGGTAGCGCGCGCCTGTATGGGTAGCGCCTGTGTTAATTTGCACAGGCTGTAAGTGCCCAATGGGTAGCGCCCGACCCAATGGGTAGCGCACAACCAAAACCTGTCAAGAATGCTGTTAACTTGTCTTCTGCCTTCCAAAACTACGATTCGACTTATGTGCTCGGATCTTTGGCAAATGAAATTGATTTCCATTATTTATACATGAGAAAAATATCCCTCCAAATCAGATTTGATTTTTGAATTTGTTTGATAACCCAAATTATAATGTTTTTGGAATTTTGTCCTTTGGTCCTTTAATACAATGTTTTCTCTTTGGCTTTTTTCTGAGTTTTTGAACTGAAATGCTTGTTGTCTTCTGCAGGGATGCTTGAAGCTGGTGCCACTGAAGAACTGTAAAATTTGAAATATTTTGACCACTTACCTATTTATTACCAAAACATATTTGATGATTTCTTCTTCAAAACAGGGTTTTGAAGAAGAATCAATTTCTCATTGATGACATTCCTGATATAAATAGCTACTGAACCTTCTCCTAGCCTGCAAGTGTTATTGAAACATTCTGAAAACAAGCTTTGCAAACATCTAAGTAGCAATGGGTGAAAGCTGATTGGCATTGGCCTGTATATTGAACTGAGACTTTGACAGCTACCTAACTGCATTTGACTCTGACAGAGGTTAGACAAGACGGAGTCTAACAGATGGTAATCAAAATATGTCTTTCCATGTTCGACTACAAATCATATATTCGCATGGCTAGACTTGTACCTGAATGATCGAGTGAACAATATAAGAAGACCGTGGATCTCGTTTCAGCCATCTGGGCTGCAATTTCAGGATTGTTGTACACATCATCTGTACGGTGACCTTACATACAGATCATCATCCGAACATGGGCCTATATCTGTAGGCATGTCTATATTGGGAAACATTCCAATGTAGATGACTTTCTGAACTATATACATGTTATTAGATAGACTATGTGCTGAGCATGGGAATGCCTTCCCTTAACAATTTATGATCAAGAGGATATATCATGATGTAATGTATTGTAATATTGATGCAGGTCACCACTCCCCTTCATCTCTAGCCCATCACAGTGTAAAGTATCTCAATAAAAATATTGTTATTATTATTCTGACTTCATGCTTTAGGGGGGAAATTATTATAGGTCAATTTGGGTACCATTCCCAATGACCTAGTTAAATGGACATCATCTCCAGAACCAATGAATAGGTTCTATCATCCCCTATCATTTCAGTTGCTACATGCCCTAAGAAAAAGAACAAGGACAAATCATATATGACTTCCATTTGCAAATGTTTCCAAGATTTGAAGTTTATATTATATCATATGAGAGCTCACCAACGCTGCCTCTCAAGGGACTAAGTGTGTTACATATGTAGGTAACCCCACTCAAGGGTGCTTTTTAAAGCACTTCCTGACACTCATGGGTGTGTTGGTCACATTGGGAGCGAAATTCTCATTGTTCCGAAATCTCCACTTGGTCAGTGCCTTCTAGAAGAGTTCACATGTGTCAAACTTTGAATCCATGTGTCTATTTGATACCTCTAAGACTGGGAAAATGTCTTGCCTATTATTATAAAGTCATTGACTGTAAAACTACCTTCAGCTCCTCTATAAATTGAGCACAGATCTTAGTGCTTGGTAAGGAAGAATTTGAGTAGAGAAATGTTGGTGGAATTTAAATTGAGGAATTGATTTGAGTGACATGCTACTAGAGATATGTGAATTGTGATAAGGTTGTGATGCTACTGGAGATGGTGACACCAAATCAATCACTAGGTTGTAACCTCCCCTTCTATCCATTAATAAATTTTCTGCTTACTTTCCCACATATGTATCTGTATAAGATTTTTTCTTTCATATTATGAATTCTTATCTGATTTATATGGTTCATGTTTTATTGATTTAACTGATTAACTTGAATAGACATCTGTATTATTGCCTTATTTTTTTGTTTAGTGTTCATATTTTCATGAAATATTTTTGTGATCTAGCTTGGATTTGAAGCTATAGCAAGAGCGACAAAAGGAGAATAAGAAGCACTTGGACTCCAAGTAAGTTCTTTGATATGTTCTGTGTGTATATTTACTGTTAGGAAAAGTAGTTGAAAATTCTTTAACCTGTTGTTCTAGATGAGCACTACATCTAGGGAAGAATTTTTTATCCGTAATCTATAATTCCGCATAACAACTAGAATAGGGAATGAGCTCCCCTAGTGCAAGTGCAGTGCAATGTAGAAAAATAAGGTCATCATAAGGAGCCGAGAAGAATAGTGACAAGGGTCTTGGAGATATACTGATTTCAAGGGTCTGTGTCATTTTCATGGTACTAATCGATTGAATATCTATAAGAAGAATTATTATTGGGTTTTCCTCTCCAAGAGGGAGAGGTTTTAGACCTGGCTTACTAGCCTAAATATTTGTGTCTCTTGTGCATCTGATAATTGACTTGATGAACAACATAATAATCAAATGAAGATAAGATATATGTGAAATAAGCATAACGAAATCAAAAATTATTATCATGAAAGAGAAATTTTAATAAAATCCCTAATTTCTCAACAACAATGATGAGGGTGTCTATACATCATTGGTCTCACCAACATTGTGCTCAGATCTCATGGAGAGATAGAGTTTTTATTCAAGGCCTTTCTATGTGAAAATGTTGTTTGATATGATGCTAAACATATGGGTTACCAATCTTCTTATGATAAATTATTTAGATTGAGAACTACCAAGTACCATTATGAATACCTCCCTAGTTAAGAGGGAGTGTTGAAAAGTGTAACTAGGTTCGGTCTTCATAACGACATGTGTAATTGTGATTTTATGTAATTGATGAAAATAAAAAACAATAAAATTATTATTGTAATGCTCGTCTCATGTGTTTCATGAACAAGGAATTTTATTTTTAGTGATGGCTCCCATTGCGAGCCTTTAGGATTTTTCATCTAGTCATAAAAGTCAATTTGAGTCTATGTCATGCATGAAGGACCCTTCTTGTGCATGTTACATTTTATATGAGTCATTAGATAAGTATAAATAGTCCTATAAGACAAGCATAATTATCTACCTTCAAGTCAACTTCAAAAGGAATAATTATATCTCTTCAAAGGACACGTTGATTCATCTTCCTGTCAAGTCAGATTACTATCATGGAAAACAACTATAAATAGGAAACTTGGCCTAATTTCAAAGAAAGAAGATTCAGTGTAGGTTTGAAGTTTGTAAGGGGCTCTAAGGTCATAAAAAGGAAGCTTTATAACCATCGAAAGCATCGAAAGGATGGGTAGGAAAATAAAAGTCCCTAGCCTTGTTTTGGATCTGTTTTGAGAGCTGAAGTTATCCAAATGTGCAAGGAATCCTTGTTGTCCAAATTGCAAAAAGAATTCAAAGTCTAACAGTCATATTTGGGGAAAAATCAAAAGAAGACAAGAGTGTATCTCTAGTTGTATTACCAAGGAAAGGGACTCCCTCTAAAGTGAACGGAATAAAGTCATAAAGGGAAGATCTTGTGAATGAATTAGGGTCAACAATTACAGACCTAATTCAAGGAGGCCGAAAGTCTAAAGCAAAAGGAAGTCAAAGTTGAAGAGGAGCCGAGAGGAAGGAAGGATAGAAGGTTGACTATCATTGACTAAGGATCTCATCAAGGGATCTTTTGTCTTGGTATTGGAATGGAAAATAGGCCAAGGGTCTTGGTCTTGGTATTCGTCAATTGGAATCTCTATAAGAAGAATAATTTTTTCGGTATTTCCTCTCAAGAAGGAGAGGTTTTGGCCCTAGATTTTGTATCTCTTGTCTCTTTATGGTTTATGCATTGGTATTTGTTTGATGAAAAAAAATAACACTAATAATCTAAGTAAAGGAAGGTCCTAATCTAAGAAAGTAAAATTCATTCACAGGAAGTTACTAATTAAAGATAAATCACTTAATCTATATTCCCTAGATTTGCCAACTAAAACAACATGACCCAAATACTCTACTTGTTTTTCAAAGGCATATTTGGACATTTTTACATATAATTGATTATATTGAATAATTTGTAGAACTTTATCAAAATTTTTAATGTGGTATTCCCATTACTTTATATATATAGGTATATCATCAAAGAAAACTAAAACAACATTTCTAAGATGGGGTCAAAAAAATTTATTCATAAGAATTTGAAAAGTAAACAATGCCCAAAAAGCATGACCAATAACTCAAAATTCCCTTCATGTGTTCTAATTTAAGTTATTTTGGGAATTTCTTCTTCTCTTAGTATTATTTGGTTGTATCTTGATTTAAAATATAGCTTTGTAAAATAAAGCATGCCATGAAACTCATCTAATATCTCATCAATATTTGGATTAAGGAATTTATCTGTGATGGTAATTTTGTCTAGATCCTTATAATTAGGACACATCCTCCAAGAATAATGTTTTTTCTCACCATCACTATAAGGGATGAATATGAAGTCCTGCTTAGTTGAATAAACTTGAATCTAGCATGTCTTGTACCATTTTCTTAATCTCCCCTTTTTGTTGATGAGGATATCTATAAGACTCTTTATTAAGAGGTGTACTTGTAGGTATTAGTTCAATTTGATTTCCATGATCTCTCGATGGAGGTAGCCCTTTATGAATATCTTAGAATAACCTATGCCACTTTTCCAAAATTCATTTTAATTCCTCGAGAATGATGCTTTCCAAAAGTGCATTTTAATTCCTCTAGAATGATTCTTTCCAAAAGTGCATTTTAATTCCTATGAAATGATGCTTTTCTAAAGCACATTTTTATCCCTTTCTTAGGAGCTTTTGCATTCTATGATATTTCATGACCTAAGAGGGTGCATTTTTCAACCCTTTGAGTTCATATTGAATTCCCTCTAATTCAAATCTCATGGATAATTCCTTGTAGTTTGTGGACATTGTACCCAATGTTATCGACCATTGAATCTCATGAAAAATGCCAACTCCTCCATTGGGAATGAAAAAAATTAGGATTTCCAAGTTATATTCTCCCATACTAATTCTAATGCTATGGTATTTTCCTCCACAATTAACACTCCCCAAAAAACAACCAAAATTTGAAATTTTTTTCATTAGATACACAAAAAATTGTGTTCTACTAATCTTTTATCAGTTGTTATGGCTACCTGAATCAATAAGAACTATGACCTTTTTATTTTTAATGTACCTTGCAATCTTAAGGGTTTTAGGTGTTGACAAACTTACTAAAGTATGGCCATATATTTTACATCTATCTGAATGAATGTTGTGCTTAATTTATACATATTTTTCATGTTCTTTTAAGTTCACAGTCTCTTCGTCACCCATTTTTTCAGATACCTCCATTTCCTCATCATTATCTTCCAAAGTGAACAATTTTTTTTCTTGATATCTATTCCATTTTGACCATTTTCTATTACAAAAAATGCATAGTCCTTTCGCTCCTTTCCTCCATTTACTTTTGTGATATTTGAGTAGGTTGAGGTACGGTTTCCCTATGACCCCCAAATCAATCTCTTCTTCCTGTATATATTCTAGGAGTATATTTGTGTGTATCCCTATTACTAGCTTGAATATGGAAACTAGACTGCATAGCATTCATAAAATTTTCAATATATTTTTAGAAAAAATCATGTTCAATGTCTTCTTTTAATCCACTCATGCACACCTCCAAGAAACGTTCGCCACTTATGCTATCCACCCTTATGGCCACTACTTGAAATTATGAATTATAACCTTGAGCATCACCTAGGTGCTTGATTATTTTCAGCTGACTACAGTAATATTTTTCCCAAACATTTCCATATTGTGCTTCTAAGTCTCTTGTAAATAAATCCAAGTATAATGATAAGAATGGGGCTCCCTTTCAATTAATGGTTTTGTATCAAAGTAAAAGGTTGCTAAGAATCCTTTTCTTATCGATGTAGATGCATAGATTCATACATGTATGGGGAAATGAAAATTTTTGTGAATGGTTGATGAAACATGCATAAGAAAAGGTCTCCTAGATAACTAGCAAATATGATGGCTAGGAACCCATATATTTTTTTGGATGGTAACTTTTTTATATGGATTTAAAAAACATTGTTTATGATTAAATGTACAAGATGAAAAATGAGGGAAAATGAGGATGAAAAATTAAGACCAAATATTGCAAAATACTGATTATGAAAACAAGGAGCAATGAAAGTGAAGAGCATCAAAGAAGAATATGAAGATGAGACCAATTCAAATGACTAGTGAAAAAGAGAAATGATTGGACCACGAGTATTTATTAAGGGAGAGTATGAAGGAATAAATCCTACTTGTGATCATGAATAATGTCTAAATAATATGATGGATTTGTAATGATTTACGACTAATTCTAGAAGTCTATGTAGGAATGAGAGATAAAGAGAATAGATAATTTAGGGAGGAACATCTCTGGAGATATTTATAAAGATACTGTGAAAACATAGATGGTTTGAATTAATAATCTAATTATGACGTAACTGTTCGGATCACCTCATTTATTAATATAATTTCCCCTTTGGATATTTCTGGAGTTTCTTCATAACTGGAAGACACAATCTATGAATGTGGTGCATGCTTTGAAGTGAGAGATGATGTTTGTAGCTTTGTCCTTTGCTTGTTTGTTTGCAGATGTGTATTTTGATTTGTAGTGCCCCATATATAGTGGAAGCGTACAACTCTCATGCTCCCAAAGTGTGGTCATCCAAGGTTATCAAACATCCAAGGGTATGTGTTGGGTCAATTTACTGTGTAAAGTAACGCAAGTATTTATTATCAATCTGGGCTAGTAAAACTTAGAAGCATCCTCAAAGTATATGGGTTTCATTTATGATCAATTTAGAAGATATTTTATCAATGATTAAGGAGATTAATATTACAAATATAAATCTAACTTAAACAATTTCTAAATTCAAGTGTGCAATCAGAAGTAGAAGAATCTCTTAACTTAAGAGATTTGTTTGTCCTTCTCTAACAAGATTATTTCCTGAATTAGAAATTAGAACTACTAATTGAGAAATAGATTAAGATACATGAAGAAATAATTTAAAAGGCTCTTCATTGAAGAGGTCTTGGTTGTCCTTCATCATATATTCATTTACCAGTAATGCTATTGTTAGAAACAGAAATTTAGAAAAGCATGTAAAAGCATGAAAAGATGAATTCTAACTTAAGATTTTAATTAGATATAAAGAATGTTTAACTTAAACATGTGTTTGTCCTTTCATATGCAAAATAATATTGATCATTAGATTCATCAACACTCATAAATAATCAGCATAAACAAGTTGAGCATATGCAAATTAATTCAGAAATTGCAACAACAAATATACTAGGAAGTGCACTTAGCTCGGTGTGGGGGCCCTCCACCCTTGCCTCGCACAATGAAGGTGTTTTCAGATACTTAAAAATTCAGTCAATCAATCAGCATATAACAGCAGAAAATGGAATAGAATAGATCTTCAATTATGTCTCCAAAGTCTCAGAAATAATAATATTAATTCATACAAATTCTACATATCAATGCCTTCAAATTTTGAGGCTTAAATAGATAAAGTATCTAAAAAATTCATCTAAAATAGCTCCTATAGTCATGACTATCCTTATCTTATCCAATCAGGTCGAATTCATCCATCAGATCCATCAAAATCTAGAAAATCCCACAAAATAAAAATTTTGACCTAGTTTCTAAGGATCCTCCATAAAGACAGGTCATGTTTGACCGCCTTTGACTGGGCCTATTAAAGCTCGGTTTGATTGTACCAACAGGTGTACACTTAATCCTACTTCCCAAGCCTTTTATAATATATCCATCTCGAGTCCAAGTGTCCTGAAAATATGCAAACCATGAGGCCATTACGGGAATTTCTGATGTTGTCTAAAAATGCAGTTAAAATCTGATTTTTACAAAAACTTCTAATAATTGAAAAACATAATTTAGATACCTGTATATGCATTTATTGGTAAAAATAATATGGATATCATGGTGTATACATGTATAGTATGGAAAAATAAGACATAATTCATAAACAAAAAGAGATAAAAAATGAGGTCCAACATCTCCCCCAAGCTGATGTTCAAGCATGTCCTCATGCTTGCTTTTTCCATTTGGACCTCCTGAGCTCTGTTGTTGATCCCATTCCTGATCCTAAAACTTCCTGTTGTGTTTTATGTAGAAGAGAATCCATATATTTTCATTGTTCTTCCTTGTAAATTGAGGTCTTGACCTTTTGTTTCTCATATTTGGCCTTCCAGGAATTTTTCTCCTGAAGCCACCTAAATGCTTGGGTGTAGAGAAGATTGTTTTTGGTTTTCAGCTTTCCCATTTCTTCACTTATCTTCTCATTTTCTTTAATGAATTTTTCATTAGTTGTCTTATAAGTTTCATTTTCCCCTTTCAGATGCCTTTCCATTATCCTGCTCACCTCTAGGTTATCAATTAACTCTTTGATCCTACTTAATTTTTGGTCTTCCTCATTGGTATTTTTAGAAACTGAAGTAGCTTCAACCTCATTATTTTAAAAATAAGAATCTCTATCTACAGGATTTTCATAAACTTCTTGTTGCAACCTCTCAAGGATTTCATTGGTTTGTTTGGTTAAAGGAGATGTCTCCATGACTTGCACTTCTGGTTTTTTCTCTTTGTTGCTTCTATCTATTGAATTCCTCTTTTTATGTCTCCTAGAAATGGTCAAGAATGATGTTTCCCTCTCTACCATAATTTTTTCCTATTGTTTCTTTTATATGGTTTTTGGATAGAGAGATGAATGCACTATATTTCTTGTTTTCTGCATTGGTTTAAGTTTGTTTTCAGTGACTTTCTCTACAAACTTATTTTGAATCAGGAAATCTTCCCAAATCATTCCATTAGTTTTCAGCTGGTAATCAACAATGATTTTTATGAGTCCCTGGTGATACATTTGGGCTTCTTTGGGTTTGGTCTCAGATTTTACACTTTCAATCATCTTCATCAATTTTCTATAAAAAGTAGGGCAAATTGATCCTGATATCTCCTTTAATATGTTGTAGTAACATAATGTGATATAGGTGTACTACACTATGTCTGTTATCACAAGTGAAAAAACTTTTGAATTATCAAAACTAACTCAACCCAAGGTTCATTGAACCACTCCGTGGGAATCCCCTTTGACCTATCAAAAGAACCCTTTCTGTTCTTATCCAAGAAGAAGGTACAACCCTTGTCTTTGAAATGCAATCCCTTGTGGTATAGTTCACCTGATGATGGAAACTTTAAAGCTTCAGAGATAGATTATGGAGTTAAAGGAATATGTAAACTACCCACCATAGTTTCATCCTGTTTGCAATTGTTTAAAAACTCCCTTGTGACATCCTCATTGTGCCCTTTGAATTTTTGAAGGAAGCTAAACAAGCCTTATTGATAAAGTTTCTCAATTGTGTCCCTATTGTAATGTTCAATTTGAAAAATTTTGGGCTCTGTTCTTGATGTTATATTGTCTAAAAACCATTTGATGTACCCATCTACTGTCATTAACTTCATTTTTGTAAACAAAAATTCAAGTACTAGATGTTATCACAGTAGTGAGGCTTACCTCTGCTTGCTGCTCTTACCAAGTAATTGAAATCAATCCTCTATTTTCCTTTGGAATAATGTGAGCTTACTACTTCAAATAGACACAAGATTTGATATAGAGAGGTTTAAGAAAACATAAAAAAAATTATGTTTCTATTATCCTACTTTTTATTTGATCCTCTGTCTCTTTTTAACAATCCTCTGCCTCTGTTTTATAAAAATTTTACTGTGTAAAAAAATAAATTAAAAATTATACAACAGTGTCTTGTGACCCTTTGATTCCATACAAAATTATTTTCCTAAGGAAAAGCATTATGTATCTAATATAAGCTCATTTTTTATGCAAGAGAATAGCTCAATTATTTCATCAAAAATCCCATAATGAGTTCATTGTTTTCCTTCAAAATTCACCATACTCTACCCTTAAAAATATAAAACATGTTGAGTGTGTTTTTGAAACCAAGCATTCTCCACAAAACCTGGTTCGAATTCTCTTTATTGAATGTGCAAGTGAAATGAGTTCAAAACACAACCCAATAAAAATGTATTCACTATGCATTTCGAGCTAAACTTCTCATTCTCTGTTTGAATTCAATTTGAAGTAGAATATTGTTCATAAAGGCGTTTTCAAGTTTACCTGTCTTTGGAATGATCCTCGTGTTTTTCTACTATGATCCTTGTGATTTTTCTTCTAGTTTAACTGGAGTATCTCTGTTTCAATCAGCGTCGATCTTATCAAAATCTTCACTCAATATCTTCGTTATTTTCTCACTTAATTGCCAGAGGATTTAGTGTTGAGTAGTGGCAGAGCTTTATGAGTGGTGTCAAAGCGTTTATGAGTGGTGTCAAAAAAAAAAAGCGTAGGGCTATGACAAGTTTTGAAGACCGTAGAAGAATAACTCCATTTATAACTCTTAGTTTTTTTAACAACCGCGAGATTTACTCATGCAAATCATCGTAGTTTTAAACAAGAAAGTCTGAGTTTGCTCCTTACCTCTTTCTTCATGGGATTTTGCTTCCTGACAGCATGGTTACTTTGACACATATACTGGATGTGTTGGCTTGAAACTTCAGTCAATTCTCCTTATCGCTCCGTTCTCTTCACTGTTATATTTCCTGCCTTCTTCACTGCGTTATATTTCCTCACATCTCTCCTTATCTTCTCTCTTGATTATTTGTTTTTCATAGAGATGCAAAATGGATGCATGTTTTGATTACATGCCATCCTTATCTCACTAAGCCTTCGAAAGGTGATGATGGTGAAAAATACAATGCATATCAGTTGCTTGAGGTCTTGGAAATGGCAGAGGTTTTCTTCAATAGTTTACGTAATGTTGTAATATGGAATTTTGAATTTGTTTTGACCATTCATCAACCACTGTTTTACCGGTGCATCCGTGGCTTATCCTTTCCTAGCATGCTGACTCCACGGTGTACATTTCGTCCTCTGCTTTACTTATTACGCAGTCCCCTTCACGTTTTGTTCTCATGCTTTGTGTTGATGACTATGTATGCTTCCATCCTCCATTGAAACGCATCATACCTTAATGCATGTTGGCAATATAATGCAGAGTGTTGTCCTTAATGGCAAACCACTTGATAGAGTGTTGTCCTTGAATGGAAACCCACTTGATGAAGATGATGGCAACCCACTATGAAGTTGTGCTTGATAGAATATGTCTTGATGAACTTGTTAAATGATGTAAATCTGATGTATCTACAGTGAGTACAGAAGGTAATGAAGAAAGGAATTCAGTATGTGCTAGATCTATGATGAAAAGAGTATGTCTCAAGGCATACGTGGATTTTTCTAGGAGAAGTCGCGTATGCACGCGGGAAATAACGTGACAAGTCGCGTATGGGAAAAAGCGCTCATAAAGTAAAAAACCAGGGGTAACCACCATGGTATTGACCCATTGTATTGAGTAATGATTCGTCTATGTGACCCCGTCCAGGAATACCATCGGAAGTAATGTGGTTTTTGGCTCATGGTATTGAAAAATGGTAAACCTATATAAGGAGAAGAAATTCATTGTGCAAAGGAGGAGAGTGGGCGCAAGGTGTCTGGGCTTTAATGAATACTTCACTCTGAAGTATATCTGCATGGTTTAAACTCTGCTCTTAATTGATATATCTGGATCTATGAAGCATCTATGGACATCATGAAGGTGTAAGATCTCTAGATCTTGAAATGGTGAATCTCTTGGATGATCTGAAAAGAAGTGATGAAGACCTGGCGCAAATCAGTTGAAGAAGTTGAATAAATCTGGGTAAGTTCAGAGATCTGATCTGTTGTGCAAAATTTATCTTTTATAGATCCATACGCAGGTTGGTTTCGTGAAAAGCGCGTGTATACGCGGATCTGTTCAGAGAAAAGAGCGTATGCGCAGTTAGGATTTATTTGAAGAATTTACTGAAGCATACGCGGGTTGGTCTTATGAAATGCGCGTACATACGCGGGTCTGATATACTAAAAGCGCGTATGGAATTTGAATTAATGGGGTCTCAAAGTTGAATGTGTTTCTGAATGTCTGATCTGAAGTCTGGGTTAACTCTGATATTCTGGTTACAGTGGGTTCACTGTTTTGTTTGTAGCATTGGGAAAAGTATGTTTATTGAAGAGTGAAGGGTTGTGTTGGAGCTGTTGGATCCAGTTTGAAAATTGATGAAACGTGGTCTGCAGTGGACCCGAGGGTTGAAGCCTTCAGTCTGATAATATCAGCAGAGGCTGGTGCTAATATCAGGGGGTAGTAGCTCCCTTCCAGGTGAGACTGGTAAACGAGAGTAGGGGGTTGAAGCTCCCTCCCAGAAGAGGCTGGTAAACGAGAGAAGGTTGTAGCCTTCTGCAGGTGGGTGCCTGCATGCTGGTATAAGTCTGCACTAGTACATGATTGTAAGAAGTTTTTCTCTATACTAAAATATTGAAGGCTGAGACAACGACAGCGGTGGTTTTCTCCCGACTTGGGTTTCCACCTAAAAATCATGGTGTTCATATGTGATGCTTTTGTGTGATGTTTCATTCTGTTATTACTGCACTTGTCTACTGCTATATAAACATCTGATGAATGAATACATGTAAGGATCTTAGTAAGAATTGATTGTTTATTAATATCTCTGTGCATACGCGAGTTGCATAAAGGGTATCCGCGTATATACACGAGTCTGTATCAGGAAAGTAGCATATGGGTTTTAGAAGCAAGAAAAAGTAAAATTTTTGAATATGCAGTAAATACCGATTCACCCCCCACCCCCCCCCCCCCCCTCTCAGTATTTTTCCCAACAATTGGTATCAGAGCAGGTCCTTCTGAAAAATCTTAACCGCTATAAGGAAGATGAAGCAGGATGAGCAATCACGAGGGAACAGCATCTATCAAACCTCCACTCTTCAACGGAAGAAATTTAATCTTCTGGAAAATAAGGATGAGATCCTATCTTCAGTCTATGGGAGCAGATATTTGTTGAACAAGGATATCAATATCTAGCTGCTACACCAACAGATCCAACTGAAAGAAAGAATTATGAATCAAATGCAAAAGCGGTCAATGATATAACTGGAAGTCTAACTGAAGCAGAATTTGTCAAATTCATGCAGCTAAATACAGCAAAGGAGGTATGGGACAAAATCATCCTAAGCTATGAAGGTGATGCAAAGGTAAAAAGTGCAAAACTTCAATCTCTCAGAATTGAGTATGAAAATTTAAAAATGCATAATGATGAGAATATTGCCAGTTTCTTTTTACGTGTTGATGATGTTGTAAACCGTATGAGAAATCTGGGAGAAACAATAACCGAATCCACTTTGGTTGAGAAAATTTTGAGATCACTAACGGCCAAGTTTGAGTCAAAAGTTTCTGCTCTTGAAGAAAAACAGGACCTTCAAAATCTTACTATGGTGCAACTTCATGGCATATTGATTGCATACGAAATGAGGAGAGGTGGACCATCTGAAGTCAAAGAAGCTGTTTTTAAAGCTTCTACAAAAGGGAAAGAAGTTCGAAAACCGGAAGGGTCAGGATATATCTCAGAAGAAGATGAGGCAAACTTTGTGAGAAAACTCCAACTAGGAACCGGAAGATTCAAAGGTAAGCTTCCCTTCAAATGTTTTAATTGTGGAAGAGTTGGTCATTATGCTGCAAAATGTCCTTATAAAGAAACATCTGCTAAAGAGAAAGAAGTAGCAAGAAGAAATAAGAATCGATCTAGCACTAAGAAAAGCTACTATACAAATGAAGACAGTGATGAGTTATCTGACAGTGAGGAAGAATGTGAACAAGATCTTAGACTACTCATGGCATTTGAAAATAACTCTAGAGATGATAAGGATGCTTTTATGGATGCTCTAGATGACAATGATTTTCTTGATCAAAACAATCAACTCAAAATATGCTTGGAAGAAAGTAAGATAATCATAGAGACTCTGAAAAGGCAGAATGAAGAAGCCAAGAAACATAATGAAAAATTAGAATGTGAAGTAGTAAGTCTAAGAAAAGAACTTGAGAAAGTAAAGACTCTGAATCTTAGATTTGCTAAAGGATCTGAAACCTTAGATGAGATTATCAAGGTTCAACGATCTCCTCTGATTAGAACAGGTCTTGGATATACCGGAGAATCCTCTCAGGCTTCAGCACCAAACTATCTAAAAGCAGCTACAACTGGTTTACTTCATTCAGCCACACAACAAGGGAATAAAGAATCTTCACAGGTAAAGCATGATCATCACAATACAAGGGACACTAACAGGGATATCTCTCAAAGAAGCAACAATCAACAGGTAAATTCGAATAGAAGATTTCATGATCGCAGAAATTTCTACTTCAATGGACAATGTTTCTAATGTCACAATTTTGGTCATAAAGTTGTTCAATGTGTTTCATATAAAACCATCATGACAAGAGAAGCAAGAAAGAAAAGGATGGATATTGAACCAAAAGGGAACACTTATAACAAATTTTCTCCTCTTCAAAATGAAGTTGAATGTGCTTATTGCAATAACTTTGGGCATGAAGAATCTGAATGCAGGAGCAAAGTCCAGCCAAAACAACATTTTCCTTCAAGTTCCAAAGTATGGAAAAAGAAGGAATTATAGGTTTAAAATTGTGGGATAGCGTTATTTGTAGAAGATGAAGAAAATCAATGGTACATTGATAGTGGGTGCTCTAGACACATGACAGGTGACAAAAGCAAACTTCTTTCATATAATGCTCTAGAAAAGGAAAAGAAAGTTACATTTGGAAATGATAATCCTGCTGTAATTAAAGGAAAAGGGTCCGTGTTTCTAAAAGAAAAGGTGAAGGCTAATGATGTCATGTATGTGGATGGATTAAGGCATAACCTATTAAGTGTACGTCAAATGTGTGATCAAGGTACAGAAGTCGTCTTTAGTTCAAAATAATGTGTGGTTCGTGATCTGGATACAGGTAGAACTATTATAAAAGGGAAAAGAACTCCAAGCAACCTATATGTATTGAAGAACTGCAAAGATCAATGTTACTTGAGAAAATCTTCAGAAAATTGGCTATGGCATAGAAGGTTGGGGCATCTAAGCTTCTCTCAAATCAACAAAGCAAGCAGACTTCAAGTTGTTCGTGGTCTTCCCAATATTACTCTACCAGAGAGTATAATATGCAAATCCTGCCAGTTTGGTAAGCAGACTAGAGTACAATTTAATGCCAAAGAAGGATCATCAAGTAGGCCTCTTGAACTTGTTCATACTGACATTTGTGGACCTATGAGGAAAAAGTCACCACGTGGAGAAGAATACTATATCTTATTTATTGATTATTTCTCTAGAATGTGTTGGATTGGGTTGCTTAAACACAAAGATGAAGCATTTGAGAAATTTCAGATCTTCAAAGCTCCGGTTGAAAATGAATTAGATCTAAAAATCAAATGCCTTAGATCTGATCGAGGAGGAGAATATACATCAAATGAATTCTTTGAATTTTTTGAACAACATGGCATAAAGAGACAGTTCTCTGTAGCAGGCACTCCACAACAAAATGGCGTAGCAGAAAGAATGAATAGAACAATTCAACAAATGGCTAGAGCTATGCTTGATGATTCTGGAACTCCTGACATGTTCTAGGGAGAAGCAGCACATACAGCAGCAAATATTCTCAACAAGGCACATGTTCGGGTAAATAGTGACAAAACTCCATATGAACTCTGGTATGGTAATTCTCCCTCTATAAAGCATTTCAGAATTTTTGGAAATAAATGCTTTATCAAAAATAATGATGAAAAGCTTGGCAAGTTTGAACCTAGATCAGATGAAGGGATACTTCTTGGTTACTCATCTACAAGCAGAGCATACAAATGTTACAATAAAAGGCTTCGAAAGATTGTTGAATGTATTGATGTTGTCATTGATGAGTCTCTTGCAGCTCCTAAAGAAGAAAAACAAGCAACAGAAGAAGATGATTGTGATTTTTGTCCTTCTACATCAAATGGAAATGATATAGACAGTGGATCCAATGAAGAACCTGAAGATGATTTATCAGAAAAAGCTCCATCCAGATATGTTCAAAAGAATCATCCTGAATCTCAAATTTTGGGAAACAAGGAATCGGGGGTACAAACAAGGAGGACTCTTGTGGGATCTTCTAGCTATCTGGCATTCCTATCCACAATTGAACCCCAAAATGTCAATCAAGCTAGCAAAGATGAATGTTGGATTCAAGCCATGAATGAAGAGCTTGATCAAATTGAAAAGAATCACACTTGGGAATTGGTACCAAGGCCACATGATAAAAATGCCATTGGAACCAAATGGATATTCAAGAACAAGTTAAATGAAAATGGGGATGTTATAAGAAACAAAGCCAGATTGGTTTGCAAAGGGTACACTCAACAAGAAGGTATAGACTTTGAAGAAACTTTTTCTCCTGTAGCTAGACTTGAAGCCATAAGAATGTTTCTTTCTTTTTCAAGTTCTCAACAAATCAAAGTCTATCAAATGGATGTCAAATCTGCTTTCCTCAATGGTGATCTGGAAGAAGAAGTTTATATAGAACAACCAGAGGGATTCATTTTGGGAAATGATAAGAATCTTGTTTGTAAACTTAAAAAGGCTCTATATGGTCTCAAACAAGCTCCAAGGGCATGGTACTATCGTCTTGACAAATATCTCCATCAACAAGGATTTTCAAAGGGGTCTGCTGATAGCAACTTATACACAAAAATTGAACATGACAAACTTTTGATTGTAATTGTATATATTGATGATATCATTTTTGGGAGTAATGAAGAATCCTTGAGTCAAAAATTTGTTTCTGTTATGCAGCAAGAATTTGAGATGTCCTTACTTGGGGAACTAACATTCTTTCTTGGCTTGCAAGTGCATCAAACTACAGATGGTATATTTCTATCACAAGAAAAATATCTTAAGAAAATTTTGAAGAAGTATGGCATGGAAGAATGCAAGCCTGTAAGTACACCAATGATAACCGGATGCAATCTCAGTTCTCATGATGATTCTCCCATGGTGAATCAACCAGAATACATATCAATGATAGGAAGTCTACTTTTTCTCACTGGGACTAGACCGGACATTATGCATGCTGTTGGAATTGTTGGATGATTCTAAGCTAATCCAAAAGAGTCTCATCTTCAGGCTGTCAAAAGAATATTCAAATATCTGCAAGGAACTCAAGACTTTGGACTATGGTATCCAAAGAATGCTGATCTTACTCTTCATGCTTACTCTGATGCAGATTGGGCTGGAAATTTTGATGATCGAAAAAGCACAAGTGGTGGTGCATTCTATATGGGGCCTCGATTGGTATCTTGGTTCAGTAAGAAGCAAAGTTCTATTGCCTTATCTACTGCTGAAGCAGAATATGTGGCTGTTGCATCTTGTTGCACTCAACTCCTTTAGATGATGCAAACCTTGGCAGATTTTCAAATCAAATGTACTTCTCCTATCTCCATTATGTGTGATAATACAAGTGCCATTAGTATCTCAAAGAATCCTGTTATGCATTCGAAGACCAAGCACATTCCCATCAAGTATCACTTCTTACGTGAACAAGTGCTTGAACAAAAGGTGAAGTTGGAGTATGTTCCCTCCAAAGAACAAGCTGCTGATATCTTTACCAAACCTCTGCCCAGGGAAGCGTTCGAGTATCTAAGACAGAAGCTGGGAGTATTCTCTGCCAGTCAAAAGAACAAATCTGCATAATTTCAGAAGATTAAATAGGATACGTGGTTTTCCTGATATACAGTCGCGTATATACGCGAGTATATGAACATAAAGTCGCGTATGGATAGTTTCTGACTATTTTTGGTTGGGGTCAGCATTTTGCAGTACTGTTTGGTTTTTTTGGTTATGTTTCTGTCTGACAAAGAATCTGATATGAAGAAAATAGTTACAGGAAGGACAAGTTCAGGGGGAGATGAAGGAATGTGAAAATTTCTATGCTTCACTTTACATACGCGGGTTAGATGAACGAAAGTCGCGTATACACGCGAGTTTCAGCAGACACAGTCGCGTATTCATTAATGATAAGAGAATTGGGATGGCAGCTGAATATCAGGAGCAGAGATTCAGGGGGAGCATCAGTCTGACTGCTAATGATTGTTCTGTTAGCATTATTCTGATTATACTCATGATACATGGTTTCTTATGTTGAAGATTATGGAGGAGTCCTGTTTGCTTTTTATTGAAGAGTATTCGTTGCTGAGATGAAAGTCTTATAATTCAGAGATAAGGACAGATCATGCAGAGATTGTTGCCAATGACTTGTTGTTGAAGGTGTTCAGGTTGCACAAGAGGAGCCTTGGTCATATGGAAAGGATGTTTGGATGCACATTTTCAGGGGGAGCCCCAGCCTTGCATTGCTAGGCATTATGATGATTCTGAAAAATGATCTCTTTCTTGAGGTCTTTCTTGTATTTGTCATGAAAAGTCATATTTGTAATTTGATGAAAAGGTCATGATGAGACCCATGATGTAAAATTGTAATATTCAGTCATGTAAGGACTTGTTCAAATTTTGTAAACCCACTTGGTTGGGTAGTTGAGTCAAAATATGTAAACCCACTTGGTTGGGTAGTTGAGTCAAATTGTGTAAACCCACTTGGTTGGGTACTTGAGTCTCATATGTAAATCCACTTGGTTGGATCTTTGATGTAAGTATGAGTCTTTGGTGATAGGCAGGTCATAGAGTCATGTACTTCATTGGAAAAATATGTTTGAAGCTTCAGCATGAGCTCAGGGGGAGCTTGGTCACTTCAGTGTACATTAGATCTGCAGAACGCTTCCTTCTACAAAAGGAGTAAAACCTTGTGTTGGTTTTGGACCGCCCTTTGCCCTTGATGTCAAAGGGGGAGAGTGACATGTTGTTTGAATAAAAGAAAAGAATGGTGTCAAAGAATGGGGAGAGTGACATGGTGTCATTGTATTATTAATGTATCTATCTGTTGTAGTGATCGAACACCATCGTGGTTGCCATCAAGTCCAAAGGGGGAGATTGTTGGCAATATATTGCAAAGTGTTTTCCTTGATGGCAACCCACTTGATAGAGTGTTGTCCTTGAATGGCAACCCACTTGATGAAGATGATGGCAACCCACTATGAAGTTGTGCTTGATAGAATATGTCTTGATGAACTTGTTAAATGATGTAAATCTGATGTATCTACAGTGAGTACAGAAGGTAATGAAGAAAGGAATTCAGTATGTGCTAGATCTATGATGAAAAGAGTATGTCTCAAGGCATACGCGGATTTGTCTAGGAGAAGTCGCGTATGCACGTGGGAAATAACGTGACAAGTCGCGTATAGGCAAAAGCGCTCATAAAGTACAAAACTAGGGGTAACCACCATGGTATTGACCCATTGTATTGAGTAATGATTCGTCTATGTGACCCCGTCCAGGAATACCATCGGAAGTAATGTGGTTTTTGGCTCATGGTATTGAAAAAGGGTAAACCTATATAAGGAGAAGAAATTCATTGTGCAAAGGAGGAGAGTGGGTGCAAGGTGTCTGGGCTTTAATGAATACTTCACTCTGAAGTATATCTGCATGGTTTAAACTCTGCTCTTAATTGATAGATCTGGATCTATGAAGCATCTATGGACATCATGAAGGTGTAAGATCTCTAGATATTGAAATGGTGAATCTCTTGGATGATCTGAAAAGAAGTGATGAAGACCTGGCGCAAATCAGTTGAAGAAATCTGGGTAAGTTCAGAGATCTGATCTATTGTGCAAAATTTATCTTTTATAGATCCATATGTAGGTTGGTTTCGTAAAAAGCGCATGTATACGCGGATCTGTTCAGAGAAAAGAGCGTATGCGCAGTTAGGATTTATTTGAAGAATTTACTGAAGCATACGCGGGTTGGTCTTATGAAATGCGCGTACATACGCGGGTCTGATATACTAAAAGCGCATATGGAATTTGAATTAATGGGGTCTCAAAGTTGAATGTGTTTCTGAATGTCTGATCTGAAGTCTGGGTTAACTCTGATATTCTGGTTACAGTGGGTTCATTGTTCTGTTTGTAGCATTGGGCAAAGTATGTTTATTGAAGAGTGAAGGGTTGTGTTGGAGCTGTTGGATCTAGTTTGAAAATTGATGAAACGTGGTCTGCAGTGGACCTGAGGGTCGAAGCCTTCAGTCTGATAATATTAGCAGAGGCTGGTGCTAATATCAGGGGGTAGTAGCTCCCTTCCAGGTGAGACTGGTAAACGAGAGCAGGGGGTTGAAGCTCCCTCCCAGGAGAGGATGGTAAACGAGAGAAGGTTGTAGCCTTCTGCAGGTGGGTGCCTGCATGCTGGTATAAGTCTGCACCAGTACATGATTGTAAGAAGTTTTTCTCTATACTAAAATATTGAAGGCTGAGACAACGGCAGCGGTGGTTTTCTCCCGACTTGGGTTTCCACCTAAAAATCATGGTGTTCATATGTGATGCTTTTGTGTGATGTTTCATTATGTTATTATTGCACTTGTCTACTGCTATATAAACATCTGATGAATGAATACATGTAAGGATCTTAGTAAGAATTGATTGTTTATTAATATCTCTGTGCATACACGAGTTGCATAAAGGGTATCCGCGTATATACGCGAGTCTGTATCAAGAAAGTAGCGTATGGGTTTTAGAAGCAAGAAAAAGTAAAAGTTTTGAATATGCAGTAAATACTGATTCACCCCCCCCCCCCTCTCAGTATTTTTCCCAACAATGCATATGTGCCATCATATTTCTGTTTCATTGCTTGTATTCTCATTGTTGTATGCCATCATTTCTTCGTTCCTCCATTGTTGTACGTATCATTATCTCATCATACTCCCATCCATATACATGCGTCATTGTCTTGCATTGTTTTGTCATAGCATCATAGTTTAGGTTAGTTTTCATTCCATTTTTTGCATTATGATTGCGCTCTTGCTCCATTACCTTAGATTTTAACCATTTATGATTGTGCTTTTTGCATTTTGTTTTGTTGTTTGAAATAGTTGCGCTATCATATGATTTTAGACTTTAGGTTTGCTCTTTTATTTAATTTTTAAAATTGACCAATGAAATGGTCATATTTTTAAAATTAAATATTTGTATTGATACTAACCTCTTCTTTGTTGATTGTAGGTCCAATAATAGTTTAATGTTAAGCCTTCTATTTATGATTCTTGTGTTTAGAGAAGTAGGGTAGGGTATGGTATGGATAGATTATGGAATGTTTATTTAGTGGTTAGGATAGTGGTATAGATATGAATAAAATAGGACTAAGAATCATAGGTGATGAAATGTAGGTGATGTAGATGAAATGTAGGTGATAAAAATGTAGGGGATTTTAGATGAGATGTAGGTGATAAAAATGCATAACCAGTACTAAATTAGCTTTACAATTCTAGAATATAATTTTAAGAGTGATTTTTACTTACTGTACTTGTATTCCCTCAAACCATTTGATGTTCATGATGGTTGACATTGTGTTTTTTTTTTATAACAATAACTCTTCAAACTATGTAGAGACTTTATTCTGCTTTGATTTGGAATGATGTTGTTCAGGTCCCTTCTGCAGGTTAAATTTTGAAATTTCAGGTTCCTTCTGCGATGATCCTCAATATTGATGTGGCTCGGGTCCCTTCTAACATTTTGTATTTTCAGGTCCCTCTTTGCGTAATTTGCAATAATGTTGGAAAATTTCTTTTGTCATTATGATACAGGTCCCTTCTGGATAATTTTTTTCAATAATTCAGGTCCCTTCTGAATTATGTACCAGGTCCCTTCGTAATTTTAATTCATATTTTGTCTTCAATTCAGCTTCTGAAACTATTTTCATAGTTTTATTACACACCTACCCCCAAGCTGATGTTAAGACTTATCCTCAAGTCTAACATGTCTCGGAGGGTATATCTAAAAAAATCATAATGAATTAAAATGAAAACAAAACGAGAATTCATATTGGCCAAACAAGTTGGTTTTCTGATATGAATTCGAGTTTGTATTGTGCCATTTTCCTGGATTTTCACAACCAAACTCTTTTATTATATATATATATATATATATATATATATATATATATATATATATATATATATATATATCTTTTAAATATATTTATTTTATTCTTCTTCTTCTCTTGGAATTATGGTAGGCATATTGCTATGTTGCCCCATTAGTTCCAGATCTAAATCAATGGAAATTTTTCTCATAAAGTCCTCTTTATTTATAGGCTTATTGTAGACTTTAATCCTATGTCCATTAACGATAAATGAAACAGATGCTTCATCAATTTTTTTTACCTTGACAGCTCCATTGTCAAAGATTTCTTCAATATCATATGGCCCAAGCCAATGAGTCGTAAACTTTGCTATGAAATATTTGAACTTGGAGTCGAACAAGCGTTCCCAATCTCCTTTCTAAAACACTTTATTCTTTATGAATTGATCATGCCATTTGATCCTTTGTTCTTGCACAAGAGATGTGTGCTCTATTGCTTCTTGTTGTATCTCATCCAGTTTATTTAATTCCATAATTCTTTATTGTTGTGCCTCAGATAATTCCATCCCCAATGGGTAATAGGACTTCTTTTCCATACACTAACTAATATGGACTGAACCCAGTTGTGTTTTTCCATGTTATCCTATATGCCCATAGTGCATCTCTCAATTTTTCTGACCAATCCTTTCTATTCATTTGTACAGTCTTTGTCATAATGTTCTCTAGGACTTTTTTTTTATTCCACTTTTACGTTTGCTTGAGGATGATACGGAGTTGATTTTTTGTGTTTGATATTGTATTTCTCCATAAGATCTCGAACAATATTTGATATGAATTGTGTGCCTTGGTCAGTTACTATCGGTCTCGGAACTCCATACCTTACAAATATCTCTTCAAACAGATTAGAGACAACTGTATCTTATGTTTCCCGTGCTACTTCCTTTTCCTCTACCCATTTAGTTACATAATCGATACATGCTAGTATGTACTTCTTTCCATTGCATTTAGGATTGATTGATCCGAAAAAAATCTAAAGCCCACTGTTCAAATGGTTCAATCAATACTTGTGGCTTTAATGGAAATTCATCTGATGCCACTAATCTGCCAATTCTTTGGCAACTATTACATCTCTTCACATAGGCTTTGGAGTCTTTGAATATGGGTGGCCAGTAGTAGCCAAGTTTTAGCACTTTGTATGTTGTCCGTTTGTCTGCAAAATGACCACCACATGGCTCGCCATGACATGCTTTCAAAATATCAACAATTTCATCTTCTCTAACACATTTTCTAATCATTAGATTTGCACCAGTATAAAAGAGATCTCCATTGACCCAACTATATCTAGATTTCTCTAATTATTCTTCTTCTTTTTTTATTTGCGTAATGAGATGGTAGAATGCCAGATGATAAATAGTTATCTATATATGCAAACCATGGAGTTTTGACATTTATGGAAAATAGATGTTCATCTGGAAAACTATCTGATACTAGATTTGGATCACCAGGTAAATGTAGTCTTGATAGAAAGTCTGCAACTTGATTATCTTTGCCTGGTCGATATTGCACAGTAACGTTAAATTCTTGCATTAATAACAGCCATCTTTTTATTCTACCATTTGTGATTGATTTGTTCATTAAATATTTTATGGTTGAATGATCCATGTGGATGTAAACTTTATAACCTATTATGTAATGTCGAAATTTATTAACTGCATGTACTATAGCTAACATTTCTTTTTCTGTAACATTGTAGTTCAATTATGTTGGTGTTAAATTTTTTCTTATAAAATATATGGCATAATTGAAATGATTATATTTTTGTCCAAGTCATGCTCCAATAGCAATGTCAGATGCATCAGTTGAAATGTGAAATGGCAAAGACCAATTAGGTCCTCGAAGAATGGGTGCAATTGATCATTTTTGATAGTTATTTGTCCATTGGAATTCCACATCTTTCGAAAGTAACTTGAATAATGGCAAAGCTATTATACTGAAATTTTCAATAAATCTCCTATAGTAGCCTGCATAACCCAAGAAACTTCTAACTTCTTTTTGTGTTGTGGGTGGTGTTAAATTCTCAATGACTTGAATTTTTGTTGGGTCCACCTTGATTTCTGAAGAAGAAATATGGTGTCCCAACACTATACCCTCAGTTAACATCATAAAACATTTTTCATTACCAAGTGATAGATTTTTCTTTATGCACATTTTTAACACTTTTTTGAGATTTTGTAAACAATCATCATATGTTGTACCATACACAGTGAAATCATCCATGTAAACTTCTACACACTCATGGATCAAATCAGCAAAGATTGTAAGAACTGATCTCTGAAAGGTAGCAGGTGCATTACATAAACCAAAGGGTAAAACATTGTATGCATATGTTCCCCATGGGCATGTTAATGTTGTCTTATCTTGATCTTCTAATGCTATCTTTATCTGATTATATCTGCTAAATCCATCAAGAAATGAAAATAATTTCTTTCCAGCTAATGAATCTAACACTTGATCAATAAATGGTAAAATAAAATAGTCTTTTAATGTAGCTTTATTGAGTTATCTATAATCGACACAAATTCTCCATTTCCCATTTTTCTTAGGTACTAGAACTAATGGTGACACCCATTGACTATCTGAAATAGGATAGATAAATCCTACTTTTAATAGTTTTTGCAATTCTTCTTTCACTATTTCTTTAATCGTGGGGTTCATCCTTATTTTTGGTTTCCTTGAGGTTTAATTTGATCATTAGTGTATATGTGACGGATACATGTTTTTGGATGAATCCCTTGCATATCTGTGTATTCCCATGCAAAATATTTTGAATATTTTTGCAATAGTGTTATTAGTTTTTCCTCTTGTGATGATTGTAAGTCATTACCAATATTCAAATGTCTCCCAAGACTAATCTCAATGATATTTCTTTTTGAATTGGTAATTGAATTAATAGGAAAAATACTTTCAAATGTATTTTGTAATGATTGTATAGTGCAGTTTTCCTGAAAACATTCATTTAAAAGATAACTAGCAGCTTCATATTGAGTTACTCTAAGTTGCTCTGAAATATTTGGTTTGATATGAATAGATCTAATAAGTCCTCATTCTCTTCCTCCTCTCTAAAATTATAAACTTGACTAAGACTAAGAACATATTGAAACTCTTGTGGTTCCTCTCCATCAAGCCATGATAATAAATAAGGGGATTGAACAGGAGGATATAATGTAACATGTTTTCTTTCATCTCCATGTGCAATAATCATACTTCCTAACCTACATCCAATGTAAGCATCTGCAGTGGCTAACCATGGTCTACCCAAAATTAAGGGATGCCCTCCTAAATTTTTTTTTGGCTGCAAAATCAAGAAGTCTACAGGATACTCCCATGAATCTAGTGAGACAATAATATTTTCCAATATACCTTCTGGGACAACTTTAGATCTATCTGCAAGTTCTAAGACTGTATTAGTAGGTCTAATGTTGTTCAGATTCAAATGTTTCATAGTCCCTGTAGTAATTACATTGATAGGTTCTCCCAAGTGTATTAAAGTATTTGGCACTGAAAATTTGTTAATCGAAATGGTAACCATAGGAATTCTTAGATCAACATATTTTTCAATGGTTGCGTGTGTGGACATGAGACTAGCTAAACTTCCAATTACCTAGATTGTAGGTGGATCCTTCTTTCTTCTGCCAGATTTCTTAATGCATGGTTACTTTATTGTTTTTGCATATATCATAATATTTTTAATTGCCTGCAACAAAGGAATTTTGACATATGTGTTTTTCAATTCATCCATAATATTAAATTCAGGCAGAGATATTGGGATATTATGTTGTATCAATCTCTCTGGATATCGTGGAGTCTTAGTCATAATAGATTTACCTTTCTGAATTTGTTGTTCTGGTTGAGATTGTTGACTTTTTCTCCTTGTTCGGTTTGTTCTTCAATTATTGGAGGAGAATCTTTCTGTAACACCTTCCCAGACCTTAGGTGGACATATTGTATGGGAATAATTGAATAATTAGGATAATATGTTTCCATATAATATGTTGTTCTATCCACCTTGTTACTTGGATTAGCTACTGGCTGAGCTAGCAATTGTGTTGGTATAGGAGGTGGTTAGTTAGTAGGGAGTTGAAGTTGTTGCGGTTGAGTTAGCATCGGTTGATTCTGAGGTGGAAATGGCATTGGTTGATGTTGCTAGAACTGTTGGTATTGAGGAAATGGTTGTGGAGGGTATGGTTGTTGATATTGATACTTTTGAGGATACATATGTTGAGGTGGCTGGTTTCCATAACCATATCCCCTCCAACATTGTGTAGGTTGGTTTTGATATTGTTGTGGTGGCAAAGCCTGCCATGGCATTGGTGTATTCCATGAATTTTGATGATATTGAAAATTCTGGGGGTTTTGTTGAGGAAAATGTTGAGGCACCCTTGGTTGTCAAGGTCTCCTTGGTGCCATATAGTAGAGAGAATCTACTCCTTGCACTTCTTCTCCTTGCAATTATTTTTATTTGGGACATTTTTCTATTACATGATTTTCTATGCATAGTCCACACACTTGTATACCTTGCAAAGGACATTCCCTGAGTGGATTTTTTTTCTTACACTTTGGATAGAAAATTGCTAAGATTTCATCTTGTTCTTCTTTCTTTTTCTTAGCTTTAAAAAAATCTACTTGTGTTCCCAAAGTTCTCAAGAGATCTTTTTTGAAATTTTCAAGTAAAATTCCTATTTTTTCTCTTGTTACTGCACTTGCTGCAGATTTGGAAGCTTTTTTTGAAATATCTCTCTTTCCACTCTTGATATTCCCCTAGAGTATTTTTGACAAAGTTCAGCAATTTCTTCAAATGGTAAATTGGATATATATCATTTTCCCATCACAATAAGTATGTATAAATATTCATCTCTGATACCCTTAAGAAATATGATACAGATGGTATCAGGACTTAGAGAATGATGTTTGGATTTCTGCAAATTGTAAAGAAATCTTTCCAAATATTCTTCCAAACTTTTGTCTTCTTGTTGTGTCATACTAAAAATGTCTTTTTTAAGTCTCTAGCCTTGTAGTAAGCTTGATAATTTTTAAGAAAATTTTTCTTCATATCATCCCAAGAAGCTTTTGTATGTTCTCCTAATCCTATAAACCATTTCAAGGTTGTTGCCTTCAGAGTAGTAGGAAAAATTTGAAGCTTGTGTGTATCATCTGTATATCCATAAGTTCTACATAAGATATCAAACTCAAACATGAATGCATTCGGATCTTTTGTTGACATTCCATAGAAGTTAGGAAATACAGAAGGTGGAATGTTTTTAATTTTTATTTCTTCTCCTAATATTTCTCTTGCATTTAAGATTGGAAAGCCAAAAGTAGTTTCCTAATCATTGTTAATTTCTTGCTCATTTTCTTGTGTTCTTATATTTTTATTTTCTTTTCTTCCTTCTTCTTCTATCCTTCTAAGTGCTTATGCACTTCTGTCTTCCTCTACCTTTCTTTCTTCCTCTCGTTTTCTTCTCCATTCCCTTTGCTATATTTCATATTCAAGTCTTTGTTCAGCAATCACGTTTATTCTAGTTGATCCTTATCCTTCTTCAGCCACTTCTTGTTCAGAAATATGTGGTGTTTCAAGATGTGGTTGATTTTGTATTTCTTCCAATACTTTAATTTTTTCAAGGATAGTTGTTCAACAATTTGTTTTCTTGTATCTTTTTGCTTCCCTAAGAAAGGAGGTCCTTTATTTGATTGTTTTCTTTTTTCCTCCAAGGCTAACAAGATTTTTCTTTCAAATAAAGTTAATCTTTGTCCTGATCTTTGTTTTTCCTCTAACTCTTCTATATTAGGTTTTCCAGCAACTAGTGTTGTTAGTCTTGTGGATGAATGAGTTGTTGGGGGGTTTTGTTTCACAAATCTATCCTTACGATCTCTATCTCTAGGCATAAGAAAACATTACTTAAAATAAAAACTATTTTTTTGTTGTTTTTGATGATTTTATAATCTTTTTTAATCTTTTTATCTTCTTATTTAACCATTTTGAAATGGAAACGATGCCAAAATGTTGGGTCAATTTACCGTGTAAACTAACGCGAGTCTTTATTATCAATTTGGGCTAGTGAAACTTAGAAGCATCCCAAAAGTATATGGGTTTCAGTGATGATCAATTTAGAAGATGTTTTATCAATGATTAAGGAAATGCATATTACAAATATAAATCTAACTTAAACAATTTCTAAATTCAAGTGTGCAATCAGAAGCAGAAGAATCTCTTAACTTAAGAGATTTGTTTGTCCTTCTCTAACAAGGTTACTTCCTGAATTAGAAATAAAAAATACTAATTGAGAAATAGATTAAGATACATAAAGTAATAATTGAAGAGGCTCTTCATTGAAGAGGTCCTAGTTATTCTTCATCATAGATTCATTTACCAGGAATGCTATTGTTAGAAAAAGGAATTCAAAAAAGCATGTAAAAGCATGAAAAGATGAATTCTAACTTAAGATCTTAATTAGATAGAAAGAATGTTTAACTTAAACATTTATTTTTCCTTTCATATGAAAACTAAGACTAATCATTAGATTCATCAACACTCATAAATAATCATCATAAACAAGTTGAGCATAAGCAAATTAATTCAGAAATTGCAACTACAAATAAACTAGGAAGTGCACTTAGCTCGGTGTGGGGGCCCTCCACCCTTGCCTCGCACACTGAAGGTGTTTTCAGCTACTTAAGACTTCAGTAAATCAATCAGCATATAACAGGAGAAAATGGAATATTAAATATCTTCAATTATGTCTCCAAAGTATCAGAAATAATAATATTAAGTCATACAAATTCTACATATCAATGCCTTCAAAGTTTGAGGCTTAAATAGATAAAGTATCTAAAAAATTCATCTAAAATAGCTCCTATAGTCATGACTATCCCTATATTATACAATCAGGTCGAATTCATCCATCAGATCCATCAAAATCTAGAAAATCCCACAAATAATAATTTTGACCTAGTTTTTAGGGATCCTCCATAAAGACAGGTCCTGTTTGACCGGCTTTGACCGGGCCTATTAAAGCTTGGTTTGATTGTACTGATAGGTGTAAACTTAATCCTAGTTCCCAAGCCTTCTATAAATATATCCATCTCGAGTCCAAGTGTCCTGCAAATATGAAAACCATGAGGCCATTACGGGAATTTCTGATGATGTCTAAAAATCCACTTAAAATCCAATTTTTACAAAAAAATCTAATAATTGAAAAAAAAAAATTAAATACCTATATATGAATTTATTGGTCAAAATAAGGTGGATATGATTGTGTATATATGGATAAAATTGCAAATAAGATGTAATTCATAAACAAAAAGAGATCAAAAACGAGGGCCAACAGTATGTAATTGAAATTTGAAGACGGTCTGAAAGTTGGACAATTTCTGAATATGATCTCTAGATTTGCTGGTGTTGATAGCTATTATTCATTTCCATTGAAATTTTTTCCATTATTTTTGCATCCATGTGGCCACCTGTGCATAGATAATTCAAGGAGCTATCATGGCGGAGGTAAAGGCACCATAACACACTAGCCAGGAGAAAGTGAATCCAGAAAATTTTTAATGGCCTGATGTTGACAGTGAACTTAGTAAAGTTGCGACAATGTAGAAAGATGGTAAGGTCTTTATTCTGCATTTGGTGTTTCGATCACAGGATCGAATCCTGGGGAGAAGGATGTTGTAGGATTTGAATTTAAAATGGTTCATCAACGTCAACATTGTAAAATTTAAAAGAGGCTGAAGCAGAGGTTGAGGGGATTAATAAATAGAGAGCTGAAGATTTGAATTTGAAAGAGAGAAAATTAGGCTTTTGAGAAAGCTTCAACATCAAAAATTGTCAAATGTAAAAGAGGTTGAAGAAGAGGTTGAGGAGATTAAGAAACAGAGAGCTAAAGATGTAAGGGAAAAGGAGAAAGTAGTCATGATACTCAACAACAAAAATATAAAATGGAGAAAAAGAAGCAGAAGTAACAACTTGAAATTCTATTGAATCAAATCCAGGCACTTAAATAATTTCCTTTAGGAGAGAAGTTAGATTTCTTGAGATGTGCAACAAAAGAAAATTTGATTTAAAATTTAGAGGCAAAATCGCTGCAAATGGAAGAATGCAAAAAATATATTTGAAGTGTAAAAAATATGTTTGAAGAAAAGAAAGAGATTACAGAAAAGGTTTTTCTTGGAAATTGCTAAAAAGGGTTTTTTTTTTTTGCTTGGTAGTGCGGGTTTTTACATGACTTCACACAAAATTTATGGTTTGAGAAACCATAACCGAGGAGCATCTAAGCTATCAAAATCATCTGGGGATCGCACCTGGCCTCAACCACACCAACCTTTATCATGGCTGGATTTTTCTTTCCTTCAAGGGGATTGGAACTGGTGATCTTTTCATCATGAGAGTTTTAACAATAGACTCCGGCAAAATCCAAAAATATATTGACAAGAAAGAGAAAGTGTGAAAACCATTTTAGTAGATCCCTTCTTGTAAATAATTGTCATGTGGCAGAGAGATGAAACACTAATTTTAGAGCTTTGGGAAGGAGATTTGATGTAGGAGCATTAGATTCAGGAAAATAATTTGTATTTTATTAAACCTAGGGGGTCTTATGTTTTTGAGAAAATATTAATTTTATGTAAATATTAATGGGATTTTTGAGTGATTAAATGATATTTTTAATTAATTATTGTGAGGATTTGTTAATGTTCCCAAATGATTTGGAGAACATGAGGGAAATTAGATTGAGATATCTAAGAATTAATTATGAAGTCTAAGATAGATTTGGTTTCAATATTTTAGGGATAAAATCTAGATTGTAGGGGTGTTGAGATATTTGAGGACTTTGTTGAGTTATTGAAGGGATTTGAACCTAAATTGGTTCAATTAAATTTGTATAAATTAATAATTTTAGAAGGCAGATCAGAGAATAGGAGTTGAAGAGGACAAACAGAGTTTGTAAGCCTCTGGGCTTTTGTAAAAGGGCCATTGATTTGAAAATCAGGCCATGAACAAGAGGTTCTTTGTAATTGTTTTCTCTTATATATATATATATATAGATATATATGTGGAATTTGACTTTTGAGCCATATGAGCATTGTTGAATTTGATTGTGTGAATATGCTTGGTTTTAATAAGTATATGAAAAAAAACTCTGAATTAGGCTCTGACATGTGGCTCTGCACACAGTTGAAGGAATCGATATCACTAAATATCGATATTTCAATTGTTAATTGAAATGGCGAATTCGTGTAAAATAAATGAGAGAGTCAATTTTAATGTCGAATTGTGTTTTGCATGGGCAGTGTTGAAACCAAATTAGAAGCGTAGTGAATTGTGGGCATAGCAAAGATTGGAATTTCAAGGACGCAGATCTGACCAATAGCGCAGTGAAAGGGAGTCAATCTGCAACGTTGAAGGTATTTTGAACAATTGCATTACAATCAAGCTTATTCGATCCTTGAAATGAATCGAAGGTGTAAAATAGCATGCAATCGAATGGAATTTAACAAGGTAGAAGACAAAACCGTGAGCAATGTCGTATTATAATTTTGTTATAAAGGTTTAATAATGGTTCCAAACACCATTGATTGTAATTGCATCACACAGAGGCGGATTTGCTAATGCATAGAGTAAACAACGCAAAATAAATTGTAATTTATTTGCAGAGGTACCGTGGTGAAGTTTTGAAGTGGAACCGCGGCCTTTGGGGAAAAAAAGCAGAGATGCTAACTCTGATTTTTGAAAGAAGAACCATTCGAAATACGCAAATTCATATATAACACCAGATTTTGTGCAGCGCTGGAGAAGGAACAGTGTTTTGTGAAGATGTCACGATAGCATAATGATGGCGTAATACAATTGTGAGCAGGCTTGAATTATGGTTTGAACATCTGATGAAATTTGAATTGATCGAATTGTATAAGTGGAGGAATTGTGCAAAAGAATCAGTGACTTGAAGGCACAGTTCTAAATAAGAGATAGCGTAGAAGAAGTGTTTGTGTATTGAACCTGGCTTTGATCAAAATAAAGCGAGGAAATATTTTTCTGTTTAGAGAGATATCAGATATGATATACGCTAGATTGAAGAGGCGATGAGGAAATGTGAAATCGTGGACAGCAGAATGAAAAAGAGGTATGTTAGTTGTGTGGCCAGATATACTTTATGTTGGCATTGGTGTTCTATTTGAATGCGTGAAGGTTGATATAATATTCATAGATGATGGATATTCATATGCGTTGGTATTTAACCAAGATCAAGTTTGGTAAGCTTAAAAGGCAAAGACACATGTATAATTGAACCAAGGTCTGTTTACTTTAAATTCTTGGCATTTGGGTTGATGAAATGGAATACACAATATCTATATGCCTTGAGATTAATTAATCAAATCCGAACTTCTAAATTGAGATGTGATAAGCCTTGGGCTTAATTAAAAAGTTGAGGAATTAAATAAAATCAATGGGGTTTAATTAAAGTCTTTTATAAGACTTTTGAAAAAGCTTACTTTTGTGAAACAAACCTTGGTATGGAAGTTGTCGTTTTTTTTTAAATGTAAAGGGAACTTTGAAGTTTGTTATATAACCATGAGAATGGTTTCATAACCATAAAGTCATAACTGAAAGAGAACTTCCACTTATGCAATGGTTTGATAACCATGTATTAAAATTGAAGAAATCTTTCTTGAAGATTAATTCTTAAGCTTCCGCAAAATTTTATGAAATTTCCCAGACTTGGAGTCTTGTCTGGGGCATTTATTGAAGATTCATTTTTATATGCATGAGAGTGGTGAGAATGTGGGTTTGGCAGGATTTTCCTGCATCAATATTGATTGGGAAATTGGTGGAAGATGGATATTTAATTACAGTCATGCAATGATTGGTAGGGATTTAATGGAGATGACTTGTACATTTATGAAGAAGAGAAAGTGTATGGGCTTCCCAACAAAGAGGACAAACCCATAGTCCTTTTGGAAAAAGTCCACAAGGAAAAGGACTAGAACATTGAAGACAAGTGATTGTGTTGACAAGGAAACTGTAAGAAGTAGACAGTTGAATTGACAATGTGTGAAAAAGAGGAGGATGACACATACTGGAGGGGAATTTTCTAGGAGGCATATGCAGAGAAAAGGGGGGAGGTAGTATGAAGAGCAGCACAGGGAAGGGATAGAAGGGAAATTACACAAAGAAAGGGCAAGATTCGAACAGTAGTTCGAGGAAGACAGTAAACCCCTATTGGACCAAGTGGAAAAAAAGAGAAAGAATTTTTTGGAAATATGGTGAGGAGCAACGCATTTCTAGTTCCTTAACATTGGAAGGAAAGAGTGGACATCTCTCAAGAGAAGGACAGAGGTCCTTTGGATCCCCGGTTTGGGTGGAGACCTCGTTCCTTTATATTCTTGGCTACAAAGTGTCCAGGAAGTCTTCCTATGCTTGGTTGCAGGCTTAACAATTGCTTTTAGTAAGATTTGCATTCCTAGATTAAGGTGGAGCCAATGGAAATAGTGTTTCCTGGATATTCTCAGTGAGCTCTATATTCTTGGTTCAGCATGGAGCCATTGAGGGAATTATTATTAAGGTGGAGGTTGTATAACTTCTTGATTCCATGTATTAGTTGGTGGGTAGAGGCGGTATAGTCTCTGGATTATCTAATTCCATCTTGTAGTGTTGGTTATGTTTTTTAAGAACTTCTTCTCAATATTTGAATCTGGCTCGTGGGTGATTGACTGTAAGAAAAGTTCACAATGCAAATATTTTAAAATTGGGTGGAGAGTTGAAGTCGCAATCTTAGTTGTCAGATTCCTCATTATAATATATGTTTATCTGAACACTTTTGTATGTAAATATTATGTAAATATTCACCACCTTGTTAAAGATGAATATGTTGATTAATAGGAATGTTGATTTCCTATGTTATTGACAAGGAATGTTGACTTGTGTATGTGAATATTATGTAAATGTTCACCACCTTGTTAAAATGATATGTTGATTAGAATGTTGATTTCCTATGTTATTTACAAGGAATGTTGATTTCTTCCGCTAATAATGAGGATGGCCAATTCATGTATTTATTAATGAGCTTGATATTTGTTAAAAGCATGATGGGTGCAATTCTATGGTTATTTGGCTACTACTAGGACATGTGTGTGAAATTGTTGGGAAAAATACTGAGAGGGGGGGGTGAATCAGTATTTAGAGCTTATAACATAAATTCAAATTTTTCTTTAAGCAAATTTCCATACGTGGTTTTTATAAACGGAACTAGCGTATGCACGCGGAAATGCAGAAGGAAACTAGCGTATATTAATTTAAATTTCCACATTTACAGAAATTATCATAAGCAGTCTTATAAATAGATTTATCAGTTATGTATCGGGTTAGAAGTTATGAACAGTAATCGACAAAATAAAGCATCACACACATGAACACCAATATTTAAGGTGGAAACCCAATTCGGGAGAAAACCACCGCTGCTGTCGTCGTTGTCTTCAATATTTATTATATAGAACACCTTTTACAACATAGTACTAATGCAAAATCATACCAGTATGTAGGCTTCTACCTGCAAAAGGCTGCAACCTTCTCTCATTTTCCAGCTGCAACTGGAAGGGAGCTCCAACCCCCTGAACTCGTTTACCAGCCTCTCCTGGAAGGGAGCTTTGACCCCCTGAATTCAACACCAGCTTCTACTGGTTGAAAGATTCTACTTCCATACTGAAGGCTTCAACCTTCAGACCCATTGCAGACCACATTTCATCAATTTTCATACTAGATCAAACAACTTCAACACAACCTTTACATAACATCAACAAACATACTTTTCCCAATACTTCAAACATAACAGTGAGACCACTGTAACCAGAATATCAGAACTAACCCAGACTTCAAAATAGATATGCAGATACACACTCAACCCCTGATCTTTCATTTAATTCAAATAGCATACGCTACTTTGCTTTACTGAAGCCGCGTACATGCGTGCTTTCCTGCACACAATCCCGTGTATACTTCTGTGTATTTTATTCTTCAGAAAACCCTATACACGCTTTTCATTAAGAGAACCCATGTATACACGCACTTTTGACGAGACAAACTAGCGTATGGATCTGTAAATGGAAAACTTTGCAAAACAGATTAGATCTATAAACTTACCCAGATTTCTTCATTATCTTCAGCAGAATTTGCGCCAAATCTTCACCATTTCTTCTTTTGTAGATCATCTTAGAGATTCATCATCATTATATCTAGAGATCTTGAATCATCCTCAGATCCATGGGTGCATCATAGATTCAGATCTATCAGTTAAGAACAGATTTCATCCATGCAGATATTCCTTAGAGATATTTATTCATCAATAACCCTTACTCATGCACACATTGCCCTATAATCTTCTTCTCCTTAAATAGATTTATCTTTTACCAATACCATGAGCCAAAACCACACCACTTCCGATGGTATTCTTGGATGGAATCAAATAAACCATACAGCGCTCAATACTGTGTGCCAAAACCATGGTAATGCCCCTTGGTATTGTAAATTTGGAGCGCAAAAGGGCATACACGACTTGGGACGTACTAATCCGTGTGTATACATGACTTGGCCTTTACAAAAGCACGTATACATTGTGACATATTATATTTATCATTTCTCCGGAATTTACTGGAATTATTTTCTCTGTAGATACATCATTCTTACATCTGTAATACATAGGTTGCTATCCAAAGACAACTTCATCAAGTAGGTTGCCATCAAGGACAACTCATTGCATCATATTGCCAACAGAAATCAATGTAATAAATCAAGTTTATTTTTTAGGAGTTGTTTATGGAGGTGGAAGAATTTCCTGGACAGTCAAAAGTGGCCAGAATCCGGGCAAAAAAAATTTAAGAAATCTTGCAGTAGCAGTTTGGATCATGTTTTTTATGGTGGAAATCATAAACCTGTAGAGCACCCAAAATCTGGAAGTTTGATAACTATAACTTCGATTTACAAAAATCACCCAAATTTTATTAAAATCTTGCCAAAATTTCTATGATTTTCAAGACAAAAAAGAAAACTAGTTAGACTATTGCTTTGTTTTATGTATGACTATATTAGCTAGGATGAGCTTGAATCCCATTCAGATGGGATAGCTTGTGTTTTCGCTCCTAGAGACAGCCCTGAGTTTCAAAATACCAGTGCCTAGGACATTTTAAAATCAGAGTTTAAGTGTGGACAATTTCATATATGCCTCTGACGGAATATGGAATAAGAGAACAAAGGTTTTGGTGGTTCTTGGATAGAAAAGACCTTGGAGTTGATTCATGTGAATTACCTATATTTTGAGAGGGCTCAAGAGGCTTGATGGCTTTTAAGTGGGCCAAGTATAAAACAATGATCATAAACTTTAAAAATATGTAGAGGCATTGAGAGAGAACTGAGAAGTAACCCACAAGAGACAGGCTTAATATATTTAACAATGTGTCTCCTATGAACTCAGAGGAAACGTATATGAATGAAATATGGACAACAGAAAAGGTTCGTGGAGCACAAATTAAGGGAATGCAGAAAAATTAACACATGAGCATTAACATTTGAGCATCAGACAAACACGAATTCATAAATAAAATTTGCAGACTACCGACGGCTACATTACATGAACACTCATAGAAGCATAGCATGAAATATGATTACACATAAAAGGAGATTATTGATAACAGAAGGAAACATATACATACTTCTCATTGCTCCATCTGGAATCCAAAATAACAGCTCTGTATCATATTAATTTTAAACAGCTCTCCCAAATATGCATCTTAGAGCATAGGGAGCACAATCATACAAAACTACAGCATTTTTCTTCAAAATTCCAAAACCATTCTTTCATCTTAGAAATCACTACATATAGAGTTATCCTTCAGTGTTTACAATCGAATATTCTATCATGATCGACCCACACTGGTGAAACCAAAATATCCTAACAAACTATCAGAGCGTTCATCAAGCAATCACTCCTGTAACAGAAAAATCAAAACAGAATTGGGTAAAATTTGGATTTTACCAGCAACACATCACTATCTAATTAGTAAAAAGAAACAAAATAGTCAGCCAGGGAGGCCCAATCTCAGAATCTTCAAAGGAGTGGCGAGAAGTAGCTAAGAACAGGTGAGCGATCCAGACTTCATCATGTAATTCCATCTGTTGTTCGGCATCCTCCACTCCCTAACTCTCATGATTTCGAATTCCCATTGTGGAACGGTCAGTTTTGCTATGCATGCTAGATTCTTTAGTGGGGAGCTCTTGTAGGGACTAAATAAACCGTGACCACGTGCTCTGCCCAAAAACTCTTACTTTATTTGAAAACCGAAACCGGATTTCAAAGGGGGTCTTAAGTGGTAAGTGGTATCAGAGAAGGGGGGTGCGAAATGATGAGAAGAAGGCACGTGGATGAGTGGGTGGTAATGAAAACCACCTATTTTGGACCCCCCCCCCATAGGTGGGGTCAGTGGGGTCTGAAATGTTTGAAGGACCATCGGATGCATTGGGGTGGAGCGGAAGTGACAGAGAGATTACGGAAGGTTGAGCGATAATGGGATGTGTGCCAACAAATAGGAATGGTGGGAGTAATGGAATGGGAATGATAGTGAAGGAATGGCATATTTGCAGTGAGATGAGTATCATGGTGGGCCAAACCACATCGCAATCACAAATATTTACCATGAAGCAGTAGAGATAAACTCTAAATGGTGCGAAATACGAAACGCAGGAAGAAAGGAGGTGACGTGGAGGAAGGTGGGACCCGACCCTGCCTGCAGATCGCACTCTTAACACTAAACAGTGGAGGTAAACTTTAAATGATGCGAAGTGAGAAACGCAGGGAGAAAGGAAGTGACGTGGAGGAAGGTGGGACCCGACCGCTGCCTGCAGATCGCAACTCTTAACAGTAAACAATGGAGGTAAACTTTAAAGGATGTGAAGTGTGAAGCACGAGGATGAGGTAAGTGACGTGGTAGGTTAAATTTAGGATGACTACATCACAAATCGTAGATCTTATCATTTTGTTATAAGCATCGGGAGTTAAAATCTAAAACTTGCGAAGTGCAGGGAGAGGGACCCACCCACATCGCACATCGCAGAATTTAGAATTTGGGGAATACAGTAAACTCTTAAACTGCAAAGTGCATTTTGCGCTGAATGGAGGATGATGTGGCAAGGAGGATGTGTTGAAATTCAACAAGATGATTAGCTTATTGAAAATTAAGCACCAAATGGGGCCCGCAGGCTATTTTTAGGTGTATGTCTATTTTTAGAATGGTGAGCATTTTCTAAAGTTAGCAGGATGTTGATTCTAGATGGTTGAGAAAATTCTATATTTGGATGAATTTCTATTTTTATAATATTGGGAAAATTCTATTTATAGATAGCTAATCTAAAAATAGATGCATGTCGATTATTATTAACCCTTAATAATAATCAAATAATAAATAGTAACTTATTCTCTTGGAGCACTTTATTTCAGTGAACAGATGTGGCACATCAGTGGGCTGAAGGAATTACGTAATTCCTAGGGTGGTTGGTGACTCATGCATGGAGGACTTTGTTATAACTGACAGTGGCAAGTTGTAACAGAGTTGGAAGAGTATTTATGTGAGTTGTTATTTAGTTTAACTCAGTTAAGTGAGTTAAACTCTGTTGTGCTAGTTGTAACTAAATATACACTAGTGAAAGATAAGTGAATTAATTATTTAATTAATTCACAAGTAGTGTCTTATTTGCAACTGAACAAATACTGCAATTAACTACTTGCATGTCAGATCCATTAGAGACCCAGTGGAGAGATACGTGAAAGGGTGAGATGGAATATCAGTTGTGACTATAGTGATGCATTCAATGCATCTACAAAGAAATTGGAGATGTCAATGAGGATTGCATAGTGCAAGCAAGGAAATATCGAATTCATTCAGGGATCTTCTTCAGTAGGGATTGTGTGGTGGAGGCAGGCTATCAAGAGGCAATAAATTGGTGCATAGATATGCAAATTTCTGCATGACAGTGTGTGACGATTGTGTATTGTACTGAGAGCTCTATGAGCTGAGCTTTGTATGAGATTGTTACATGTTCCATTGATATACATAATATATGATAGCTGGTGTTCTTATCTTTAAGCTTTCCTAGTAAAACATTCTTGTTATGTGCGATTGATTTGCTTCATATGTGTTTTGAAATTGGCAATTTAATTTCCACAAAGAATTAAGTGGAAGGATTATGTATTTAATATAAGATTAATTTATTAGATCAGGAGAGTCTGGTAATATACATTCATATTGTATAATTTCTACACGGTATCAAAGAAGTGTTAATCGCTGGAGACTGCAATATTGAAGCGGTGCTGAGTTTTGTGCTGGTGGACAATTCGAATTTGCTGCAAGAATTTCTTGGTGCGACAGTTGAGTAAACATTGAAATGGCTTTCAATGGGTTGTGGTTGGAGTATGCACTCGAGGGAAGCTCCCACTACATAGCCTAGAAGGACAGGATGGAGGTGGTGCTTCAAGATAATGGTCTGAAGGAGTTCATCGATAGCGATGTTCCTAAACCCACTTCGACGGATGCTGCATTACTTGACGCCTGGCAAAATAAAGTAGCGAAGACAAGAAGAATTTTGTTGGAATGTGTGAAAGACCATATCATTTCAAGCCTTCATGGGAAATCCACTCCATTTGCAATGTGGAAGGCTTTGATAGATATTTTCCAAAGCAGCAGCGACCATAGGAAAATGGCGCTGAAAGATAAGCTCAAAAAAATCAAAATGGAGAAGGGTGACAGTATTCCAAAATATCTCACGAAGTTTTTCCAATGTAGGGATGAGATGGGGAGTGTGGGAATTAGAGTTACAGATGATGACTTGGTTAGCTTGGCTCTCCTTGGGCTTCCGAACAGTTGGCACAATTATCAAGACTCTGTCAATGGACAGGAAAAATAGCCGAATTGGGAGCAACTTTGGTCGGATCTAGTGCAGGAGGAGATAAGGCGGAGTACCAGGGTTGGCTCTTCATCAAAGAATGATGATGAAGAGAATTTCACTTTGGATGCAAAATCAAGGAAAGGGAAGGGGAATAAATCTCATCCAAAATCCAAGCTAAAGGCAAGAAGCTGGATTTGTCCAAGGTGAAGTGTTTTCACTGTCACGAACATGGGCATCTTGCCACTAACTGCCCACAGAAAAAGAAGAATAAGAAGGTTGCTGGAGCTGCAGCTGGTGAGGCCCTTGCATCGCAATTTGAACTTTATTTCTCTTTGATCGCATGCTTGGTTTCAAGCACAATAGGATCGGTGTGGTATCTTGATAGTGGTGCTTCCTTCCAAATGATGGGAGACAAGGAGTTGTTTAGTGACTTGGAGGAGAAAGAACTCCAAATGCATATGGAGATGGGCGACGATGGTAGATACAGTGCGACCAGCATTGGAACCATTACCTTTGAGATGGATTTAAGTAAACCATTTCTGTTGAAAGATTTAATGCATGTTCCAGGTTTGAAGAAGAACTTGGTCTCAGTCGCAATGTTGGAGGACAGAGGTTATGATGTTGTTTTCAGTGAGGGAAAATCTTTCCTACGAAATAAAACAACGGGTCAAACCAAGATGATAGGGATCAGAGTCAAGAATATCTAAAAGCTAGAGTTAGATGGCTGCGCTGTAATGATGGGAAAAGCAGAAGAAGTGGTGAGTCAGGATGAGGGCGAATTATGGCACAGGAGATTGTGTTGGGTGTGGAGCCTGATTTTCATCCTAATTTAGAGATACTTGTTTTAGCCGAATGTATACCCCAGGAAAACTGTACACCCCTGCAGCGGGGGGGTGTGGGGGGGGACTTTCCCCACCCCATGGGGTCCAAGGGCCATCGGTCCCCCGACAGGGTTTTCGGGGGCAGCACCCCCGAAGCTAAAAACAGATGTAGAATTGCCTTGTAAAAGTATAGTAATTTCTAGTCAATTTGGGCCTTTCATTAGGCAGATGATCTGACGGTAGAAGTTATGTTTAGTTTAGGGTTTTTTTTCCTAGAAGGAAACCCCTCACTTGTATGAGGGTATTGTATTGCGGCTGTGTATTGTATCTGTATTCTGAGAGCGAGAAACAGATAGGGAGACTGTGAGAGAGAACAGAGGATATTACAGTGGATCTGTTGTAGGTTATGTCTCTTCATTTTGCTGGATAATAGAAAGGAAGGACTGTCTGTTCAGGGTGGATGTAGCCCAAAATGGGTGAACCACGTATATCTGTGTCTCTCTGGTTTTATGTGTTTTGTGTGCTTGTGTTTTCTGCATTATTTATTTGTTGCATTGCTCTGTAAATATAATTTTTCTAACAGATTGGGCCATCTTCGCCATGGCGCCTTGAATATTTTGTAGCATATTTCTACTAGAATTCCCAGGGGTACACTTGTGCAGATAGATTAGTGCAATGGGTGTACTATGGGTAAGTTTGTGAAGACCACCTTTCATGAAAAGGAAAATCATGCTTTGGTGATCCTGGAGAGAATTCACACATACGTGTATGGACCATTTTCGGTTGCTTCAACAGAAAAACATAGGTATTATGTTATTTTTGTTGATGACTATTCTCGTAGATGTTGGATCTTCTTCATGCAGAAGAAGGATCAAACATTCTCAAAGTTATATGAGTTTAAAGCATTGGTGGAGAAGGAGTCGGGGAAACAAGCGAAGGCTCTACAAAGCGATAATGGTGGTGAATATATCTCGAATGAATTCAAAAACTTCTGTAGAAAAGAAGGAATTCGAAGAGAACTCATAGCGCCTCATAACCCACAACAGAAAGGGGTCGCGGAGAGGAAGAACAGAATGATCGCGGGTGCTACATGAGCTATGCTGCATTACCGGGGTCTACCAATGCACTCGTGGGCAGAAGCATGCAACACTGTGGTTTATGTGAAAAACCATTGTCCTTTTAGAGTACTTGGCATGAGTACAGCTGAAGAAGATTTTACTGGTAAGAAGCCAGATATTTCTCATTTAAAGATTTTTGGCTCATCTGTTTACATTCATGTGACCAAGGATGCCAGGAAGAAGTTAGAGCCGACTGCAGAAGTTGGGATATTTGGGGGGTACACAGAAACACCCCATAATTATCGTGTGTATTTCACAAACATTTGGATGACTATGGTGCGATAGGATATAAAATTCAATGAGGAGAAATACATGAAGTTATCGCTTGAGAGGGAGCTACACTTGCATGCAGAGGAGGAATTACTTGTTCCCAAAGATGAGCCTTAAGATGTGGATCAACCATAGGAGGAGGATCATGGAGTGGAGGAGTCCACTCATGTAGATCCAAACATCAGAGCTGGAAGAAGGCGTACCATAGAAGCTGAGAGGCTGAATCTTGATGCGGCACAGAATGTAGGAGTCCCTACTTCACAGCGCAGACAGAGACAGTCACCTGACCGATATACTGGATACATGGCTCTCATGAGAAAGTGTATCATGACAGAGCCTCCTTTTAGGAAGCAGCATAGGAGCCCACATGTGTAGATTCCATGGTGGAGGAGTATGACTCCATTGTCAGAAACAGTGCTTGGGAGATTGTTCCAAGGCCGGTTGATAAATCAATGGTAGGTTCAAGATGGATCTACAAGGTAAAGCAAGATGCTGATGGGAGCGTCGAGAAGTATAAGGCAATATTTTTTCCCCAGGGCTTCTCACAGCTCGAGGGGATTGATTATGAAGAAACCTTTGCACCTGACGCATGGTATTCTTCCATAAGGACCATCCTTTCTCTCTTAGCACAGATGGGTTGGCACATTCATTAGATGGATGTGAAGATTGCGTTCCTTAATCGGATCATTGAGGAAGAAGTGTACATTTATCAGCCTAAAGGATTTGAGATCTTTAGCATCGAGTCACATGTGTGCGGACTCAAAAGAGCGTTGTATGGGCTGAAGCAAGCACCCCGTGCTTGGTACACACGGATCGACAACTATTTCACTGGACTTGGCTTCAACAAGAGTGAGGCGGATGCAAACCTATACCAAAATGTGTTGGAGGGTAATATTTTAATCATTTTTCTTTATGTTGATGATTTAATACTAACGGGTGATGAGCAGTTGATACACTCATGGAAGGAGGACCTTGCAAAGGAGTTTGAGATGAAGGATTTGGGCCTCCTTCATTATTTCCTTGGATTGGAAATATGGCAATGAGAAGGTGAATTGTTTGTGTTTCAAGACAAGTATGCTCGAGAGATACTTGGTAAGTTTCACATGGAGGACTGCAAGCCCATGGATACTCCTCTTCCAGGAAATTGGAGGAAAGAGGATGCTACATTGGCAGAGGTAGTGGATGCTACTACCTATCGATAGTTGGTGGGTTCGCTATTTATTTAATACAAGACCGGACATATTCTATGCAGTGAACCACCTTAGTCAAGTGATGGTTAATCCTACCAAGCTCTTTTGGAAGGCAGGCAAGCATGTCCTAAGATATCTCAGGGGCACATCTGAGTATGGATTATGGTACAGATAGACGGATGAGGAGAAGTTGCATGGCTTCACGAATGCAAATTGGGCAAGCAGCCCAACAGACAGAAAGAGCACATCAAGTGGGGTTTTTAGTATTGGATCTACAGTTTTTTCTTGGTACAACAGGAAAAATAGATCTATGGCACTCAGTTCAATGGAAGAAGAATAAATGGTAGCAATTCAAGCTACATGTGAAGCTATCTGGATGAGGAAGATCCTGGTCAGTTTGTTGGGTTCTCATTTAGATCCTAAAGTGATTCATTATGATAATCATAGTTGCATTAAACTCTCATTAATATTTTGTTTCATGATATATCTAATCATATAGATATATGTTCTCATCATATCAGAGATTGTGTGCAGTGGAATATCATGTTGCTTCAATACATTCCTACGAAATATTAGGATGCAGATATTCTGACAAAGGCACTCACCAAGAGAAAATTTGAATACCATAGAGATAGGATCAGGGAAAAGGATAATCCCTATCTTGTTGAGAGGAAGTGTTGAGATTCAACAAGATGATGAGCTTAGTGAAAATTAAGCACCTTCACTAAGTGAGGCCCGCAGGCTACTTTTAGGTGTATGTCTATTTTTAGAATGGTGAGCATATTCTAAAGTTAGCAGGATGTTGATTCTAGATGGTTGAGCAAATTATACCTTTGGATGAATTTCTATTTTCAGAAGATTGGGCGAAATCTATTTATAGATCATTAATCTAAAAATAGATGCATGTCGATTATTATTATCCCTTAATAATAATCAGAAAATAAATAGTAACTTATTCTCTTGGAGCACTTTATTTCAGTGAATAGATGTGGCACATCATTGGGCTTAAGGAATTACACAATTCCTAGGGTATTTGGTGACTCATGCCTGGAGGACTTCGTTATAACTAACAGTGGCAAGTTGTAACAAAGTTGGAAGAGTATGTATGTGAGTTTTTATTTAGTTTAACTCAGTTAAGTGATTTAAACTCAGTTGTGCTAGTTGTAACTAAAGATACACTAGTGAAAGATGAGTGAATTAATTATTTAATTAATTCACAAGTAGTGTCTTACTTGCAACTGAACAAATATAACAGTTTACTACTTGCATGTCAGATCCAGTGGAGACCCAGTGGAGAGATAGGTGAAAGGGTGAGATGGACTATCAGTTGTGACTATAGTGATGCATTCAAGGCATCTACACAGACATTGGAGATGCAAATGAGTATTGCGCAGTGCAATAAAGGCAAGATCGAAATCATTCATGGATCTTCTTCAGCAAGGATCGCACAGTGGAGGCAGGTTGTCAGGAGGCAAGAAATTGGTGCATAGATATGCAAATTTCTGCATGACAATGTGTGACGATTGTGTATTGTACTGAGAGCTCTATGAGTTGAGCTTTGTATGAGATTGCTACATGTTCCATTGATATACATAATATATGATAGTTGGGGTTTTTAGCTTTAATATTTCCCGGTAAAACATTCTTGTTATGTGCGATTTATTTACTTCATATGTGTTTTTCAATTGGCGATTTAATTTCCGCAAAGAATTAAGTGGAAGGATTCTGTATTTAACATAAGGTTAATTTTTTATATCAGGAGAGTCTGGTAATATACATGCATATTGTATAATTTCTACAAGATGGATACCACTGCATTGGCTGAGTTATAAGGCGCCGAATGGTTATGTGGTAAGTGTATGAGGTTTCATGTTATATGATATGTATTTCGAGCGACTGAGAAGCGGGGGGGCAGAGTTGCTGTGGTGGGGCCAGATGTCGCATCGCAAATTAAAATAAATACATTGCAGACGCCTAAATAGTAAGTTGTAAATTGTGCAATATGTGACATGCGACACGCTAGACGTTGCAAAGTGCAAAGAGGAAAAAGGTAAGGAAAATGCGGAATACAAGAGGTTGCATGTGGATTTGGGTGATGTATACAGGTTGGATGGATCTCGCTTCATTGCAAATTTCATTTTGCTCATTTTAGCATTTACCCTTGCGCCCATCCTGAAGAACTTGTGATCTGTGATTTTCATTTGGATATCCATCGTTGATCGTTGCTTAGATCCAATGGTCCTCACCGCTCACTTGTTGTGGTTTACCAACCTTGTCTCTTTAGTTACGCCCGGTCATTTTTTATTTGTTCATGGAATACTTTCCCCATTCATTGTTTTTCCCACCTTTACGAATTGACCTACACACGTGCACGACTCTGCCCTATCATGTTCAAAAATCCACCACTTGCTATTGTTTCGCTCTAACTGCTTCTCTTCCTCTGCCCTGTGATTTCCTTATAGGGAACACTTTTCCATGTCATGTGAGGTCACAGAATAACATTGGCTCCATCTGGGGACAACGTGTTGTTCTAAGTGCGTTGAGAATCTACAGACCTGAATGCATGTGCCTTATTGGGCACATGGAGTCGAAAATGAATATTTTAATCCTGAATTGAAACTACAACCGAGTTGTGCACTGCCAACTGTATAAAACAGAAATCACTACCACACCTTGAAAATTTTGAATGCTGAAATCTGAACTACGCTGAAACTGGAAAATGAAACACACTTGAATTGAAAAATACAAAGCAATCTGAAATTAAACTGGAAATATTATCATGGTACTGAGCTTATTGGCACTCCTACCTACACCTAGTCTGATCAAAAATTATCCCATCAAATAACAATCAAACTTCCAATGTAACCAGTTAAGCAAATGAGTGCTTAACTGAAATTGGCATCCCATTCCTGTAGGTAGAGATATGGGTTTAAAACGTGGCAAATTATCTCTTCCAATGAATTCCATAGCTTCATTGATGAACCTGGAAAATTCTTCCTTCACTGATGGCTGCAATATACTAACGAAAGGATCATGGTAAACATGACATATGAGTTTTTTCTGGAGGATTTGTAACCAAAAAACAAACCTCATTCCAAAATGTTTCTTTGCTTCCGTGTTCCCACTGATTGTCTTCATACATCAAGGATGACTCTTATTTCTTCTCCTTTTCCATTATAATCAACTTCTTTGTGTGCTCTTCATCATTTCCTTTTCCATACGGAGGCTTGCAGGGGAGCTGCAAACTCTCAATCATCTTGGGTAAAGGATATTGACTAATGACAATATGTTGTGTTTCCTCCTTAACATCCCATGAAGAACTTAATGATGAAGATCCTTTATGATCTTCTTCAAGGTTTGTGTTGAGCCTCAAAATTGTGCTTTCTTTCACCTCATTTTACCTCATTTTCCCTTGTCCATTGCTATCCTAGACCCAATTGATCAATGAATATAGTTAAAATTACTTCTAGAATGATTTACATGACTGACTTGCTAAGTTTTGTGATTTTTTCCATTGTAAATCACTTTGACCGGAACTAGCTGCAGAATGCAGACATTCCGTAGCTAACTGGCGATTCTGCAGCTGCCTTCACGTTTGAGTATGTTCCAGGTGGCCTCGCAAGGAAAACCGCATATGGGCATAATCCACGTCATGTCTACATGGTTCGTTGCTCATCATGGAGGAAGAAACGAATTCTGGGTACGGTTTTGGAACATGGGAACACATTTAGGAAAGCAGACTTCTATTAGGACTGTCTCAGTCCAGATGTCTTTTTCCTCTTCACGCAGCCACTTCAAGAGTCCTAATGTGATTCCGATAAGGAAAGACAGTGTTCCTAAATTGTTGCAAGTCTTGTTATGTGCATTTGCTTTATAAACACTTGGGAAACCGAGAGCTATGTTAGATTTGATGTTAGATTTTATGCTAGATTTTGTTTAGACTCTGTGCTACATTTCTGAAGACGCAGAGTGTTATGTTCAATTTCTTTCATCTTTAATGAAGCAGACAGAGTTGTTTTGAAGGCGTTGATTTAATTTGGAGTTGAATTCCGTCACGTGGTAGAGGGCCCCTGCCTCTTGCACGGATTTATTTTGCGTAAATTAGATAAGTATTCTAGCTGCCTTTACGTTTTTAGAGTTGCATTCATAGTTGTTTTAATTAACTACTGTAGTCATCTTCATTCTAACTCTTCCACAAGAAGAAGCTCTTCCAAAAGATTATAATGATGAATGGAAAATGGTTGTAATACCGTAGGATTTGAAGTTGAATTCGTAGTTGTTTTAATTAGCTACTGTAGTTATACTCATTCTAACTCTTCCACAAGAAGAAGCCCTTCCAAAATATTATAATGATGAATGGGAAATGGCTATATTACTGTAGGATTTAGTTGTAGTTTTTGTTATTCACTATCACAGTTACACTTGTTCTAATCACTCTTCCACAAGAAGAAACTTTTCCAAGAAATTCTTAAGAAGTTCAAGACATGACCGTGATAATGAATGATTTAGTTGTGTGTTTGTACTAAGTATCATCTCTGTTCTTGCTCTTAAACGCTTTCCCAAGACATCATAATGACGAGTAGGATATGGATATGATATCTTAGTTTTTCATTTGCTTTCAGTCCTTTATATTTTCACTTGCACTCAATTACACAGTCATAATTGTTCTAGCTCTTCCAAAAGAAGGAATTCTTCCAAAATATCAATAATGATGGACAAATAGACTGTATAATTTCATAGATTAATGCATGTTAGCTTAGTTAGGATGCTCCGGAGTTTCATTGCACTTAATTCATGATTCAGTTATTTTATTTTCGGTTTGATAATGACTTGTAGTTTAACACTGTTTTAGGTTAGTGACACCTTAGGTTTGGTTGTAGTTCAACTCATTGCACTTGCACTCCACATTCAATTGTTATTCACTGCACATTAGATTATTTCAGTTGTTAGGATTAACAAAACAGCCTTCATTATTCACAAACCTCTTCTTGTTCTAAAATCCATAATTGATCTATAACCATATGAACAGAAGACAACATCATTTTAAGGCCTGAAGTACCTCTGTAATTTCCTCATCATTTCATAAACAGAACTCTCCCTCAAAAGACTACTTTGAAAAAGAAATCAATAACTCTTGAGTAAAGGTTTTATGACATTCAATTAAATTGCAGAGTAGAACTAGGAACTAGTCCTAGAATAGAAGATCTTAGGATGGTATCAATGTTTTTCCTCCAAATCTGTTTCAAATCTCTAATTAAGGACAAAAATGTTACATCATCGTAAGATTAGTTGTTTAACTGTTTAGTTAGAGGATTTGCATACTTAGTGATCATTTCTCAAGTTTAGTTTGTGTTTTGAATCATTTGTTTGAAAGTCATTATCAAGCTTTGCTTCTACTTAGTCATAGTTTAGATTCTGCTTTAGTGTTTCCAATTGCATTTACCATTTGTTATCCATCAATTAGGTTTAACTCTGTTTTTAATCATCAGCTCATTTCCATCAGCTTTCTAGGAATTTTCCTTGTGAATATAAAAACTACCAAAAGACCAAAAACATCATAAATCATCACAAAAGACCAAAAACATCACAAAACACTACACACAACGCATTAGGAAACAAGTACCTAGGTACATACAGTACACTTCACTTCAGCAGTTTACAAATCCTGGTTGACAATTAAATGAACTCAGTTTAGGAGACTAGATTGAGACCAAACATTTTGGCGCCGTTGTCGGGGAAGTGAAAACTAGGTAACCTTTGTTTCTTAGCATCCAAAAACAATTTTATGCGTAGGGAAAGAGATTCAAGGGGAAGATTTATAAGCAGCAGAGGCAGAAGTTTGATTTCTAGAACACCACTTGTTTCATCTAGATCCAGAGCTAGTACACCTTCAACTCAAACCAATCTTCCATCCTTTATTGATCCTGGACTTCTAGAAGATCTAAGGTCAACTATTCCATTACAGAAACCTTCCACTTCATCCACTGAACCTGCCATAGAAGAATATCTAAAGACTCCTAGTAGGGATACAAACCTTTCCACTTCCATAGGGGATTCAACCATGGCAGAAGAAGGGGGAGGAGGAGTTTTTAATGGAGAAAACACATTATTTGGAGGTAGAGGAGAAGGAGGTAGAGGAGAAGAAGGTAGAGGTGCAAATGGAGGAAGAGGTAGAATAGGAAGCTCTTTTTGGTTCCCTATACTTGATGAAGAAACCAATACAACCATGAAAAACATTTCACCCTCTGTCCTTCCAAACTTCTATGGACTTAAAACTGAAGATCCTGAAACTTTCTTATTTGAATTTGAAATGCTGTGTAGGACTTATGACTACCTACAAGATGCTCAAAAATTGAAATTATTTCCTTCAACTTTGAAGGGAGCAGCATTGAAGTGGTTTATGAGTCTAATCAATAGTTCTATTAGAACATGGGAAGATATGAAACAAGCATTTCTAGAGAGATATTTGGATTATTGTATGTCGGTTAATCATAAGGAAGAAGTGTTCAAGATGTTACAAAAAGAAGATGAAAACTTAGAAGATTTGTTGGAAAGATTTAATTACAACATCAAAAGGGCAAAAATGGAAAACCTAGATCAAGACACCTTAAAAGCTCTTTTTTTGAAAACAATTAGGGATGAATGGTTGGATATCCTTAACATGATGGGAAAAGGGGATATATCACAACTCACATTACCTGAAATATCGGAGTTATGTATTAACCTTTCAAGAGGGAAATCTAAAACTGTCAAAGGTCCAAGAGATCCCGCTCTTGCAAGGGCAAGTAAATCTGCTTCTGGGACAGTAAGTAGATCAGAAATAGGACACATGCTTGATGAATTTAAATCTGACATCTTAGGGAGTCTTAGTGAACAAATAGACACCCTTAAGATACAAAACAAGCAGAAGGCTGAAGAAACATGCCCTAATGGGGAGAAACATGCCCTAAGAGAGTGTCCTTTGGATGTAAAAGTTATAGAAACCTGTGTCATTTGTTCTGAGAAACATGAGACCAAGAATTTTCCTTCTCTTCCTGGTCTCAAGGCTATTTTTCAGGAAGAAACTCCTACAGATTCCACAGAGTCTCTTAACTTTTTATCTAGAAGACCTTGGCAGGGACCTCAGACATAAGGATTCCATGATCAAATGTATAATCAACCTCCACCTTGGAATTCTTGGCAGCAACCTTGGCCCCAATTTCAAAATCAATCTCAAGCTTGGGCGCAAGGAACACAAAGTCCCTATGGAAGATACTCTCCATACTATCATTATCCACCATCCTATCCACCATATCCACATTTTTATCCTCAAAATCCTCAACAAAATTTTCCTCAAAATCTTCCACAAAATTTTCAACAAAATCCTCAACAACATCATCAGAACCAACCACTTACATTACCATTCCCTCAAAAATCCAATCAATTGCTAGCTCAGCCCATACCAAACCCCAATAATAAGAACCCTCAAAATACATACATGATAGAAGGTCAACAATTTCCAACTTATTTAATTACTCCTCTAGACCTTAGTGATGTTCAACTTAGGTCTGGAAGGATACTTGAGAAGAGGAAACCTTCTGTGATCATACAAGAACAAGATAATTCTGAGGAAGACTCCCTACGGGTTAATAAAAGTCTTGAGGAAGACACATCCTTTCAAGACCAAAACATTGAAAACCTAAAACAAAAAGATCCAATAAATCCAACTCCTGTATTAGAGCAACCATCCACATCTACTTCTATACCTCCTTTTCCGGAAAGATTACAAATTGATAGAGGTGTAGAAAAACAAATAATGGTGCCTAATTATGATTTCTTAGATGAATTGAGAAATGTTTGCATTAAAATTCCATTATTGCAAGCCATCAAGGAAATCCCAATTTTAGCTAAAACAATAAAGGAGTTGAGTATGAAGACAACAAGAAAAAGAATAAGAGAAACCAAGAAAATTCAACTGGTAGGACAAATAGCAGACATTATGATGGGAAAGATTGTTATTCCAAAGTATCTTGACCCAGGAAATCCAGTTGTCAAAATTCACATCAATGGAATTGAAATTCAAAACACACTCATTGACTTAGGAGCAGCAATAAATATCATGAGTAGACAAATCATGGACAACCTGAAACTTCCTAATCTTCTCTTTACACCCACACTATTACAATTAGCAGATAGATCTGTGATCAGACCAGATGGGGTAATAGAAGACATTCCAGTGTCCCTAGACTCTTGGGAGTACCCTGTGGATTTCATGATCCTAACACCCAAGAATAATCTAGGAGGCCATCCTGCTATACTAGGAAGACCTTGGTTGGCTACAGCTGATGCTTTTATTAGTTGTAGGTCCGGTGATATGTATATTTCTGATGGTAGTTCAACAAAGAAATTCACTTTATATCCTCCAGCTAGGACAATTACAGATCTAGATGACACTCAATGGATAGAGGATGAAGAATATTTATAACCACTCTTCACAATTTCAGAAATTAGTGAAGATAATCAAATTCTGAATACTCTAGAAAACTTTGAATCTTCTCCAGAACACAAACAAGAATCATTTCAAGAGCGATCCAATATTGAATTCTTGTCATCTAGGTAGATGTCTCTTCATTCTATGGACAAATTTGGCAGCTCTACAAGTGAAATTTTTCCAGGCAAAACCTTGAACATAAACAAAAACCTAGAAAAATCTCAACAAGAAGAGTTAGTCAAAGTATTACAGAGGCATTCTTCTGCATATGCATGGGAATACACTGACATGAAAGGGATAAGTCCCAAGACTTGTACTCATCACATCTATATAGAGGCAAATTGCAAACCAATCAGACAACCTCAAAGATGGATGAATCCAAATCTTAGGGAAATTGTTAAAGAAGAATTGCAAAAATTGTTAAATGTTAATTTTATCTATCCTATTTCAGATAGTCAGTGGGTTTCTCCTTTGGTAATTGTGCCAAAGAAAAATGGAAAATGGAGGGTGTGTGTTGACTACCGAGAACTAAATAAGGCTACTCTTAAAGACCATTTTCCCTTACCTTTCATAGATCAAGTATTAGATACATTAGCTGCCAAAAAGTACTTTTCATTCCTAGATGGGTTTAGGTGAGCAAGTAATCAACCAAGTAGCACTTTGAAGACCAAGATAAAAACCCATATCACAAGTCCTAAACTATGCCTACCGTCACATACATCCCCCTGGATTATAATGCACCGCAACATTCCAAAGGCAGATTAGGAATTTTTTCTGATTCTAATAGATGACTGCAGTAGAGGTGTACATGTGGATGATTTTACACAGGGTATACATTTGAAGAGGCTTTAGAAAACTTGGAAAAAGTCTTAAAAAGATGTCAAAAAGCAAACCTTTCACTTAGTCATGAAAAATGTTTTATGATGTTTACTGAAGGTATTGTTTTAGGGCACCACATTTCAAGGGATGGGATTAGAGTTGATGAGGCAAAATTTGAAGTCATTTCTAACCTATCCATTCCTAGTTGTCAAAGAGATGTTAGAAGTTTTCTAGGATTCACAGGATATTATCGAAGATTTATAGAAAACTTCACCAAAATAGCATCTCCACTCTTCAAATTACTCACCAAAGATTGTGAATTTAAGTGGACTTCTGATTGCCAGTTAGCTTTTGAAACCCTGAAAACCAAAATTTCTGAAGCACCTATATTAAGGGGACCTAATTGGAAGTTACCTTTTCATATCTCGACAGATGCTTCCGATACAGCTCTAGGAGCAGTATTGGGACAAAAAGATTTGATTCCCTATGCCATCTATTATACCAGTAAAAATTTGACTCCTGCAGAGTTAAACTATACTGTAACTGAAAAAGAGTTTTTAGTTGTTGTTCATGCCATAAACAAATTTAGACATTATATAACAGGCTATGAAACTTTTTTTCACACTGATCATTCTGCAATTAGATACTTAATGAACAAATCAATCACTAATGGCAGAGTTATAAGATGGTTGTTACTATTGCAAGAATTCAACATTACTATTCTAGATAGGCTTGGAAAACAAAACACTATGGCTGATTTCCTGTCTAGAATCCAAAATATCAAAGATGACACTCCGGTTGAAGATAAATTTCCTGATGAATATCTTTTTGCAATCTCTACTCAAACTCCATGGTTTGCTAATATTGCCAATTATTTAGTTTCAGGAAAATTTCCTTCAATTATGAATGAAAGGGATAAAAGAAAAATCATTAATGATAGTGCAAGATATTCATGGGTCGCTAATGAATTGTACAAGACAGGTCCAGATTTGATCATAAGAAGGTGTGTTCGTGAAGATGAAATGCCTGAGATTCTCAAGGCATGTCATGATGAGCCTTGTGGCGGACACTTTTCAAATAAGAGGACAGCCTATAAGATCCTTAATTTAGGATATTATTGGCCATCCTTGTTTAAATATGCTAAGGAGTATGTCAAAAGGTGTGACAGTTGCCAAAGGGTAGGGAAACCTTCTCCTTCAGGTGAGATTCCATTACAACCTCAGGTACACATTGAACCTTTTGAAAAATGGGCTTTGGATTTTGTAGGACCTATTAGTACTCCATCAAGACAAAATAAATACATATTAGTTTGCACTGATTATGTTACTAAATGGGTAGAAGCTAAACCATTACTTGTTGCTAATGAATCATCTGTAGTTAATTTTCTTTTTGAGGATATTTTTACTCATTTTGGTGTCCCAAGGGAAATTGTTACAGATCAAGGAGATCAATTTACATCAAGGCTAGTGGAGAAAATGATGGAGAAGTACAAAATCAGACATAGAAAAACAACTCCTTATCATCCACAAGCAAATGGTCAAGTGGAATCTACCAATAAAGTCATTGAAGGAATCCTAACAAAGACTGTTCATTTACATAGAAGAGATTGGGTAGATAGGCTTCCTGAAGCCTTGTGGGCCTATAGAACTACATGGAAAAACACAACAGGCCATACTCCTTATGAGCTTGTTTATGGAAAGCAAGTTTTGTTTCCCATAGAGTTCCAAATTCAAACCTTCAAAATGGAAATTCAGTTAGGACTTGATTTGACGGAGGCACAGAAGCATAGATTGGAGCAAATTAATGAATTGGATGAGATCAGACAAGATGCAGTTCAGAAAACAAGTCTAGTCCAACAACAAAGGGCTAGATGGCATGACAAGTACATCAAGGAGAATAAATTCAAAGAGGGTGACTGGGCTCTCTTGTTTGATTCAAAATTCAAGGATTTTCAAGGTAAATTTCAGACACATTGGCTTGGGCCATATGAAATTGTTGAAATTTTTGATAATGGGGCAGTAAAAATCAGAACTATAGATGAAGAAGAGGTCACTTTTCTTTTGAATGGTCATAGATTGAAGCTATATCACAAACCACTCTCAAGAGAAGAATTTGTCAAGAAGTTCCAAGAAAGAAATGATGTGAAGTTAATGAAGAAGAGTCTCTCTTCTTCATCAACTTGATTAAATTTTCTGAAGCATTTCTTTTTGAAAAAAAAAAAAAATAAAGGTATAACCATGAAAACCAATCATTGATTGGCATGTTTATACAGAAAAGATAGGGTGAAAATCAGAGTCTCTCTGACACTCTAACTTTTCCCATTTTTGTTTTTACAAGCAGCTGTTACAAAAAATCATAAGTTCAGATCCATAGTGCTTATGATTCATCTTATTTCATTTCACTCCATTCATTTATCCATCCATACTCCATTTCATTCATTCATGCATGTCATACTCCATTCCACACTTCATTCATCTCATTCCATACTCCATCCATCTCATTTTCATGACAAATTCAAAATTTGATGTCTTGCTGTAAGTGAATAAAACATGTCATGAATTGCAGTACAGTCCTTATGTTCTTTCACTCCATTTCATAAACTGAATCCATTCCATTTCATCATCCACTTCATACATATCATAATCCATCATCCATCTCCATTCATAACATATAACATTTCGCCCATATTCCAAAAACACTCCATTTTCATGATTAAAATGCTCTACAGGAACATTCTGCAGCTCAGTAGACATTCTGCAGCTGATCAGCCTTTCTGCAGCCAGAAAGTCTTTCCGTAGCTACAAACCCTGAAGGCATCAATCAGCAGACATTATAATTGCAACAAAAATGACCCAGTGTATCCATGAATCAAAAGCATCAAAGAAGGATAATGAAGATTCTTCCAAAGATTAACAAGAAGACAAAGACTACAAAAATCAAATGAAAGGCAGAGGTAACAAGTTTAAATTATAATGGCATTTCATAAAATTTTAGCATAGTTTTAGTTATGGATTGTTCGAAAAGGTTGTTTTAATTATTTTTATTGATCAAGACCAATAAACCCTCCACAGACTTTGGATTAAAACCTCTCAATTCAAATTCCATATCCGACATCATTTAAGCGGTTAAAATGGTCGAGGTATTTGAATTCTTCACGTCTCTTAACCAAATCATTCAATGATGATTCCCTCTGCCATCGTAAAAATCTCCGCCGTCTCTTCAATCATTAATTCATTCCCTCCACCTCACTCCACTACTTCATTCCGTGACCACTGCCATCACTCCATTCTGTAGCCGGCATTTCATTCCGTAGACAGAGATATTCTTATCACCGAGAGCAGAGCCAAAGGATATCAGTTTGAATAGCATTGAGCATCGTAAACGCAGAGCAGAGCAGAAGGGTAAATTTGGAGGCATAACAGCGTGAGGACTTGAAGCCACTTGATTCCGTGGGCAGACAAAGTATCACTGTGAGCAGATATTGAGCATTTTCAATTTAAACACAGAAGTGTAGCAGTGTGGAGTTTGAAGTCTTTTGTCATTAGAAGACAGAGGTATTGCAGTGTTGAATTCGAAACCATTTGCTACCAAGAGCCAAAGGTATTGCAGTGAAGAAGTTGAAGCCATTTGTCACTGTCAAACAGAGACATATCAGTCCAAAGTTCAATTGTCAACAGAGGTATATCCTTCCGAAATTTGAAGACATTTGTCATTATCAATCAGAGGTATGTCATTCTGAAGTTTGAAGCCATTTCCATTCAGAACTTAAAGCCATTTCAATCCGAAAGTGAAAGTCATTGTTTTTGTGGGTAGAAGAGTGTTAATTTGAACATTGAAGAAGCAATCATGGGTTTCATTGTAAGGACTGAACCAGTGGGTTCAAAATATTTAGAAGGCTACCCTCAATGCAAAAAAATGTTACAACAAATAGGATGGCTTCAATTTTTGGAGAGATTTAATGGCTTCCACAAGGAAGTCACTAAAAAATTTGCAAGATCATTTCAAGGAACCGAAGTTGAAGTGGGATATGTAAAATTTACTGTCACTGAAGTTTTCATTGCAGAGGCTACAGGGTTGCTCAGAACTGGAGAGAGATGGTTTAAAAATAGAGAATTCCACAATGACTCCTGGAAACAAATTTTAAAATCACCAGGTATGGATGTTACTGTATTTAAGAAAGGAATTCCCAGTTCTGCATTGAAAAATAAATGGAGAAACATACTACTTCTTCTGCAAAAATTTATTACATGAGAGGGTAGATATGGAACATTTTATGTCTACCACATTAGACTGATAATGCATTTTCTGGGGGAAGACTTAAACCTACCATATTTCTTGCTTCAAAGTCTGAAAAAGATGGATGCCTGTGTTCAAAGAAGGGTTCAATTTTTGGAGACAACCCTATATCATCATGGTTTAGTTAAAATTTTGATTGAACATCATCTAGCTAAAACAAATGATACATGGGATGATTTCTTAATAAGAAATCATTTTGAAGAAGCAAAAGAACCATCACCTGAACCACAGCCTACAAGAAGAAGTAGAAAATGGAGGGCTTCAGAAGTTGAAATTGACAAAACAGTCCAAGAGAGCAGTGAGGAAATCATTTTAGAAAAGTTGACTCAAATCAAGAGACAGCTTAAGGAAGAAAAGGTAATCAGGAAATCTGCCATGAAGAAAGGAGAGGGATCTTCTCAGCCTAGAAGAAGCCACAGACTAAAGGGGAAACTGAAGAAAACACTAATCAAACAAACAGGGGTAATCAATATAGAAGATGAAGAAACATCCATTGAAGAGGATGTTGAAGAGGATTTTTATGAAGGAACCCATGAAATTGACCCTGCTCAACAGGAAATTTATGACTATGTGGAAACTTTGGAGAGGAGAGCTTCAGAAAGCAGAGAGAGAACCCCCAGTCCTCCACTGTCTGAAATAGATATATTAAGAAGGGATAGGTATGAGTTGGAATTGCTGAATAGACACATCAAAAATGAGAATGAAATTCTCAAGGATCAAGTCAAGCTCAAAACTGATATGAACTCAACCTTATCCCTGCATATAGACAAAGTGGAGAAGACCAATGAGAAGTTGAAGACAAGGAACAAAAAGTTAATCAGGGCACTCACCAACCTAAGGTTCAAACTTGTTATCAGAAAACCCAGAAGATCTCTAGCTTCCAGACAAAGTAGAAGAAGAGGATTAGATGTCCTTGCAGAAGCCTCTGAGTTCATAGGATAATTTGCATGAGGACATGCAAAGAGACAACAATGGGGGTATGTTGAGCCTCAAAATTGTGCTTTCTTTCACCTCATTTTACCTCATTTTCCCTTTTCCATTGCTATCCTAGACCCAATTGATCAATGAATATAGTTAAAATTACTTCTAGAATGATTTACATGACTGACTTGCTAAGTTTTGTGATTTTTTCCATTGTAAAGAATTTTGACCGGAACTAGCTGCAGAATGCAGACATTCCGTAGCTAACCGGCGATTCTGCAGCTGCCTTCACGTTTGAGTATGTTCCAGGTGGCCTCTCCAGAAAAACCGCATATGGGCATAATCCACGTCATGTCTACATGGTTCGTTGCTCATCATGGAGGAAGAAACGAATTCTGGGTACGGTTTTGGAACGTGGGAACACATTTAGGAAAGCAGACTTCTATTAGGACTGTCTCAGTCCAAATGTCTTTTTCCTCTTCACACAGCCACTTCAAGAGTCCTAATGTGATTCCGATAAGGAAAGACAGTGTTCCTGAATTGTTGCAAGTTTTGTTATGTGCATTTGCTTTATAAACACTTGGGAAACCGAGAGCTATGTTAGATTTGATGTTAGATTTTATGCTAGATTTTGTTTAGACTCTGTGCTACATTTCTGAAGACGCAAAGTGTTATGTTCAAGTTATTTAATCTTTAATGAAGCAGACAGAGTTGTTTTGAAGGCGTTGATTTAATTTGGAATTGAATTCCGGCAGGTGGTAGAGGGCCCCTGCCTCTTGCACGGATTTATTTTGCGTAAATTAGATAAGTATTCTAGCTGCCTTTACGTTTTTAGAGTTGAATTCATAGTTTTTTTAATTAACTACTGTAGTCATCTTCATTCTAACTCTTCCACAAGAAGAAGCTCTTCCAAAAGATTATAATGATGAATGGAAAATGGCTGTAGTACCGTAGGATTTGAAGTTGAATTCGTAGTTGTTTTAATTAGCTACTGTAATTATACTCATTCTAACTCTTCCACAAGAAGAAGCTCTTCCAAAAGATTATAATGATGAATGGGAAATGGCTATAGTACTGTAGGATTTAGTTGTAGTTTTTGTTATTCACTATCACAGTTACACTTGTTCTAATCACTCTTCCACAAGAAGAAACTTTTCCAAGAAATTCTTAAGAAGTTCAAGACATGACCGTGATAATGAATGATTTAGTTGTGTGTTTGTACTAAGTATCATCTCTGTTCTTGCTCTTAAACGCTTGCCCAAGACATCATAATGACGATTAGGATATGGATATGATATCTTAGTTTTTCATTTGCTTTCAGTCCTTTATATTTTCACTTGCACTCAATTACACAGTCAGAATTGTTCTAGCTCTTCCAAAAGAAGGAATTCTTCCAAAATATCAATAATGATGGAAAAATAGACTGTATAATTTCATAGAGTAATGCATGGTAGCTTAGTTAGGATGCTCCAGAGTTTCATTGCACTTAATTCATGATTCAGTTATTTTATTTTGGGTTTGATAATGACTTGTAGTTTAACACTGTTTTAGGTTAGTGACACCTTAGTTTTGGTTGTAGTTCAACTCATTGCACTTGCACTCCACATTCAATTGTTATTCACTGCACATTAGATTATTTCAGTTGTTAGGATTAACAAAACAGCCTTCATTATTCACAAACCTCTTCTTGTTCTAAAATCCATAATTGATCTATAACCATATGAACAGAAGACAACATCATTTTAAGGCCTGAAGTACCTCTGTAATTTCCTCATCATTTCATAAACAGAACTCTCCCTCAAAAGACTACTTTGAAAAAGAAATCAATAACTCTTGAGTAAAGGTTTTATGACATTCAATTAAATTGCAGAGTAGAACTAGGAACTAGTCCTAGAATAGAAGATCTTAGGATGGTATCAATGTTTTTCCTCCAAATCTGTTTCAAATCTCTAATTAAGGACAAAAATGTTACATCATCGTAATATTAGTTGTTTAACTGTTTAGTTAGAGGATTTGCATACTTAGTGATCATTTCTCAAGTTTAGTTTGTGTTTTGAATCATTTGTTTGAAAGTCATTATCAAGCTTTGCTTCTACTTAGTCATAGTTTAGATTCTGCTTTAGTGTTTCCAATTGCATTTACCATTTGTTATCCATCAATTAGGTTTAACTCTGTTTTTAATCATCAGCTCATTTCCATCAGCTTTCTAGGAATTTTCCTTGTGAATATAAAAACTACCAAAAGACCAAAAACATCATAAATCATCACAAAAGACCAAAAACATCACAAAACACTACACACAACGCATTAGGAAACAAGTACCTAGGTACATACAGTACACTTCACTTCAGCAGTTTACAAATCCTGGTTGACAATTAAATGAGCTCAGTTTAGGAGACTAGATTGAGACCAAACAGTTTGCACACTCAGAAAGAATATTTGAGTGGTCTTCAATCAGCGAACGTGGTTGGTCTTATTTTGGAAAGCTTTCTTATCTTTCATAGGGCACGCTTGATTGGTATTCAATCTCTGAATACAACATTATTGGTTGAAGGTGCTCTTGTGGATCTAGACAATTAAACTCTATTGCACCTACTTCTATATCACCACATTGTTGTTGATTTTTAGTGTTGTCCCTTGGGAAACACTCCAACTCTTCCCCTTATTCATGGAGGGTAAGCTCACCTCCCTCTTCTTCAGCACAAGCTAGAAACTGATTTTCTATATTCGGTCCAAAAACCACCCTGGGTTGTACATCTTGGAGATTGAAGGTTATGGGCCCTTTATTGGTAATGGCTTCTTCGAACTGCTCTTTAGGAGGGTCGGGTGGTTTCAAGGGTATAGATGAGGGCTTCTTATCTTTGGGAGGATCAGCTTCTTGCTTTGTGGAAGAGGATGCAGTGGCCTTATGAGGGGTTGATTCTTCTAATGGGTTCTTCCCTTTACTAGCAAGACTAGGAGGGCTTTGTTCTCTTAATATTGACTCTTCATTTTGTTCTTGCCTCTGGGTTCTCTTTCTGGAGGACCTGAGTTCATACTTCTTATGGCGTTGAGCCTGCATGAAATCTACAAACTCTCTGCAGTAACTGTCAATCTCTTGATCCTCTGGAGGGACTTCTTCTTCTTCTTGTTCCCCTTTCAGGATGGGTTCACCCTCCTCATCATCAGAGTAGGCAAGGAATTGATCTTCTTGGTTATCTGTGACTTCCTCAGCCTATTGCAACAAATGCAGAGGGGGCCTCTGATATTGAGTATTAACCCCCAGTTAGGAATCATTTGGTTGGAATGAGGAGGGGAATTCTTGGCCTCTGATCAACATTAACCAACTTATTTGATAGGTTTTTGATCAACTTATTCATCTCTTTGATTCTATGCTCCTGTAATTCCCTCTCTTGATTTGAGATAGAAGCCTCCTCCCCCTTATTTCTTCTAGCTTCATGTTTTGTCTTCCCATTGAACTTACTAGTAGAAGAAAAATTTTATTCTACCTCCAATGCATCAGTCTAGATCTGATCTAGAGATGTGGATCTTCTTTCTCTTAAGGTGAACCCAAAATCTGGCACGAAACCTCCTGTGAAAACCACCTTAGCAGCTGCTTAGGGAGGCTTTATCTCAGCAAGGAGATTATTAGAGAGCTTATTGAACGTCTTTATAAATTCGGTTACATTCTCATTTTTTCTCCTCTTCAGAGCATTGAACTCTGTGCGGACATATCTATGGTCCTTCTTTTCTCCCCATTTCAATGTGAAGAAATTTTCCATCTCTTCCCAAGTGTGGACTGTGTTGTTGGCTAGAGACTTGAACCATTTCCGGGATTCTCCCTCCAAGGATTGGACGAAAACCTTAATACCACATCTAAGTTCTCTACATTTATATTCTCAGCAAAGGTGCAGAATTTTTCAATATATCTCTGCGCAGAAGTACTATCTTCCCTAGTGAACCGAGGCAACCACTCTAGATAGTCTTGTGGCATATCATTTAGAGGTTGAGGGAAGGCCAAGGGGGCATACTTTTTCAAAAGGAAACTCGGCACATCCATTTGATTTAGAGGTGGGTGTAGATGATGGATCTGAATCTGCTGTGAGGCCTATTGAAAGCGAAGACTACTTCTGATTAGGACTATTTTACAGTGGAGCCACCAAGGTGATTACTATGCAACTCTCAACCCTTCATGCTCACCTAATTGAAGGGTGAAGATAATTTCGTATCGCAGGGAAAATATTTCTTCATTCAATCCCCAGAAACGACGTTAAAAGATGATGTTGCTCCTAGAACTAACCTTGAGTTGCAAAAGACCAGTGCCTAGGAAAACTTAAAATAAGAGGTAAAGTGTGGAAAATTGCATAAATGCCTCTGACGGAATATGGAATAAGAGAATAAAGGTTTTCGTGGTTCTTGGATAGAGAAGACCTTGGAGTTGATTCATGTGAATTCCCTATACTGTGAGAGGCTAGCTCAAGAGGCTGCGAAGCTTGATGGCTTTTAAGTGGGCCAAGTATAAAACAATGAGCAGAAACTTTAAAAATATGTATAGGCTTTGAGAGAGAACTGAGAAGGAACCCACGAGAGACAGGCTTAAGAGATTTAAGAATATATCTCCTATGAACTCAGAGGAAACGTATATGAATGAAATATGGACAATAGCAGAGGTTCGTGGAGCGCAAATTAAGGGAGCGTAGCAAAATTAACACATGACGGTTAACACCTGAGCGTCATATAGAAACGAATTCATGAATAAAATTTGCAGACTATTAGCAGCTACATTACACTAACCATCATAGAAGCATAGCATGAAAGATGATTACACATAAAGGGATATTACTGATAACAGAAGGAAACATATACATATTGCTCATTGCTCCATCTGGTATCCAAAATAACAGCTCTGTATCATATTAAGTTTAAACATCTCTCCCAAATTTACGTCTCGGAGCACAGGGAGCACAATCATACAAAACTACAGAAGATTTATTCAAATTTCCAGAACCATTCTTTCATCTTAGAACTCACTATATATAGAGTTCTCCTTGAGCGTTTACGATTGAATATTTGGTCATGATCGACCCACACAGGTGAAATCAAAATATCCTAACAAAATATCAGAGAGTGCATCAAGCAATCACTCCTGCAACAAAAAAATCAAAAAAGAATTAGGTAAAATTGGGATTTTACCAGCAACACATCACTATATAATCAGTAAAAAGAAACAAAACAGTCAGCCAGGGAGGCCCAAATTCAGAATCTTCAAAGGAGTGGCGAGAAGTGGCTAAGAATAGGTGAGTGATCTGGACTTCATCATGTAATTCCATCTGTTGTTTAACATCCTCCACTCCCTGACTCTCATGATTTCAACTTCTCGTTGCAGAACGGTCGGTTGTGTTGTGCATGTTGGATTCTTTAGTGGGGAGATCTAGGAAGGACTGAATAAACCGTGACCATTTTCTCTTCCCAAAAAATCTTAGTATATTTGAAAATCGGAAACCGGATTTCAGAGGGGGTCTTAAGTGGTAATCGGTATCGGAGAAGGGGGGTGTGAAATGATGAGAGTAAGTCGCGTGAAGGAGTGGGTGGTGATAAAAACCGCCTATTTCGGAACCCCCCCCCCCCCCGATAGTTAAATTTCGAAGTCCGGGGGGGTTCGAAATGTGTCAGGACCGTCAGATGCACAGAGGTGGAGCGGAAGTGACGGAGATATTGTGGAAGGCTTAGCAGTAATGGGTTGTGTGCCAACAAATAGGAATGGTGGGAGTAATGGAATGGGAACGATACTGAAGGAATGGTGTATCCGTAGTGAGAGGAGTATCATGGTGGGGCAAAACCGCATCGCAATCACAAATATTTACCATGAAGCAGTAGAGATAAACTATAAACTGTGCGAAGTGAGAAACGCGGGGAGAAAGGAGGTGATGTGGAGGAAGGTGGGACCTGACCACTGCTCGCAGATCGCACTCTTAGCACTAAACAGTGGAGGTAAACTTCAAAGGATGCGAACTGTGAAGCGCGGGGATAAATGAGGTGACATGGAGGAAGGTGGGACCTGACTGCTGCCCACAGATCGCAACTCTTAACTCTAAACAGCGGAGGTAAACTTTTGTAATATTCCAAAATTAGCATGCAGCTAATTGGAATATTATTTTTTTCTCATGTCACTTAGGAGATAAATAAATGGGTAAGGAGGCCCATATATTGCATAAAAATGAATAAAATCCCTCATAGTGTGAAAGGGGATATTCATAAGAGCTGGATTTCACACCCTCAAGTGTGAAAGAGGACATTTGCATGTGGACAAGGTCAAGTTTGACCAAGTCAACAGTGCTGGAATAGGAGGTGGAGAACACTTTGAGAGACAGCGTAGTATGAATGGAAGGAATATTCCTTGGTGGAGGAAACCCTAATGAGTGGGACCCATGGTGAGAGGGCTTCCATTTTTTTAAAAGTAGGGCAAGGCAGCCATTGTTATTCATGTTATGTATTATTGATTTCTTGGTCTGGAAGACTATTTGGCATTCTCTTATTGTTTAGCAGAGTTGCAGTGCTGCTTAGCACAAGGATTTCCTGTTTAGGAATTCCTTCTCCTTTCAAGAAAGGCCTCTTGAAGGAGCTTGCACTTCATTTATCCACATCCAGGCTTGAGGCCAAGCTACCACCTTCAGCTACAGCGCAGTTTGTGTTGAGAGTTGGGTTGTGTTGCAGGGTGTTGCAATGGAGGGTTGACAACACCACTTCTGGGGCTTGTTTTTCAAAGAAGGAAGATTTCTTTCCTTTGGGACACCAGTGAGGAATATTCTGGAGCTTATTTCAAATCTTGGCACTTGGCCAAAACATTTCCTTTCTCCTATAGCGCAGTCCCTTTCCTGGACTGCATTATTTTTAATGTGCAATTGCAATGAGGGTCTGCAGGATTATTGGAAGGTGAGATCTTCAGTGATAGGATCAGCATTTCACTTGGAATATCCTTTGGATGAGGTCTACTTTTTCATATTATGAATTATCTTCATCCATATCCATCCAATTCTTGAGTTGTAGTTGCTACTCAGCCTTACAACTCCGTTATTTTGTACATTTTGCATATTTCAGGAAATCCTTCCAGGATTGCCTTGAAATTGATTATGGGAGACTATAACTTTGCTCCCCACATTGTATGAGTTGTATATTGTCATATTTTTGTATTGACACTTCCCAAAAGCAGTATATCTAAATAAACTGTGTTGTCATATCCTTGGGCACTTTTCTATGTAGCAGTGATCTTATGTTTTATGTACATGTTTCTTGAGGCTAATTTTTCCTATCTTGAGTGACTCCTTCCTCAAGATCTTGTATACATTTTCTTCTATGATCTTAATATGATGGCTATTTGGATCTTCTGGCATTTTATGTGCTAATATATCACTGTTATTCCATGTTGTGTTCATGTATTGTTGTATCTCCAATTTTTGAATATCTTAAGATATTCCCATTGTTGTAGATTTTCCCTATTTTGGGATATTATAGTGGTATCGGAGCATAATCTTGGCTCAGCCTGTGAGTTTCAGCCATTATGCTATCAGAAGAAAAGAAGAAGATTAGAATTTTGGAGAGAATGAGCCTTTTCTCATCTCTTTTGAGAAGCAAGAAGGACCTCAACAAGGAGGTCAAGCAAAGAAGAAGCAGTGGGACTATACCCTTTCCTTTTGAAAGAGAGGACAAATTGCAGAAATATGAAGGACACTTGGATCAGAAGATCCTAATTGAATACCTTATTGAGTACAAGACTCAACCTAGAGCCTTCAAGGAGACTCTATCCTTCTCATAGTTCATTCAACTGGAGGAATAAAGGAGACTTTGCAGCACAAGAAGAATGAAGGGCAATAGGTTTCTATTGTCTACTTTTGATGGATCATCTTCAGCAAGGGTGTGGGAAATAAAACTTGATGCATTCTTCCTACTACATCCAGTGGTAGAGAGAGAATATGTAGAAATTGCAACGTTGCACCTTGAGGGTGAGGCCAATATTTAGTGCTTCAACCATTTGGGTCATGCAAGAGTATTTGCTGAGTTTACTCAAAGGTTGATTAGAAAGTTTGGAAAATAGGAATCAGAGGAGGAGAAGCCCTCACCACCATTGGAGGAGACTTGTACCAGCGTTGTTACAACCTTGGGAGAGCAGCCTTCCACATCATCAGTTGGGGAAGCCAACACATTAGAGGAAGAAACTCTTGCAGCCATACAAGATTCTTCAAACTTTCACCAAGGTATGCTCAAGTTCTCATCTCCTATTGTTTCATAAAATTATATGGAGGGTTGTATAACATTGCATGCTGCTTATTTAGATCAAAGGACTTTCACTGCATTGTGCCACCTTGACTTGTTCAAGGAAGGGAGGAACCATCATCCTTATATACCATTGATGAGTTGTATACCACACTTGAGGTTGGGGTTTGAAAACTTGGAGGAGAGGATGAATATTGTTCCAAAAAAACTTACACAAAACCATATGTTCATCCTTGATTTGGAGCATGAGACAGCAAGTACACCATTGGAAATATTAACAACGTTGTCATTTAGCAGCAATGATGAGTTGGAGACCCAACCATTTTTGAAATATTCCAATGACCTTCCCATATACATAACCATAGGGGAACAGATAGATGATGGAGGACATCTTAGGATGGATAAAATATCTCATGTGTGTGTTGGATACTTCTTGATGAGCCCTACACATCATGATGGGATGTTTTTTCCTACCACCTATTTGGATCCTTATGGGATCAACTTGGTCATTGAGGAGATTGAATTTCAATATCCCATGAAATGAAAAGATAGAAATCATATTTGGGAGGATGGTAGTCTTCATGGGAAGGGTACCAAGATTGAGCATGATGGGAGGCACCCACATTTGGATGAATGGGTGTGGATGGAGAGAAAGAAGCTGGTAAGCTACTTGCAAATTTATGACACTAGGCAGTATGAGGCATGGCTGCTTTGGCTAATCTTAAAAGAGTTTGGCCATCTTGAGACGTATCCTCTTTCAAAGGGTATGAAGGAGCAAGGAGTTTGGAAGGATAGTTGCATCATTGGGCAGCAAGGAGTGTGGATGCATTATGATGATATGATCATTATGTCTTCACCTCATGATTTGTATGATGGAGGTATGAGAAGGCAACAACAACTTTTTTTGCTTTGGAGGACCTTGGGAAAGCAAGCGTAGATTTTCTCTCACACTTTGCCTAATGTTGCAGGAGTAGGAGATGGCACTATCATGGTGCAAGGGGGCTACTCCTTAGCCTTAGATGAACATGAGGTGCTTCCACTTTGGAAGGAGCTTCCTATATATGGCAGCATTATGGGAGATGTCTTTGAAAATGGGCATGTCAAAGAATGGAGTTATGGGATGGCAGGAGCTTTTGTTCATAGGCCAACAACGTTGTCACTTTGGAGCTGGGATTTATTGATGGAGTGTTCCCAGGATCACTTCACATATGATGCACTTGGTGGAAAATGGGGACATGAGAGTGATGGAGTAGTGGATGGAGACATCTATTACCAAGGTATGATCTTCTTAACTTGGGTTTCCAAGCATAAGGAGGAGGACCTTCATGCAGCACATGGTACATTCCTCTTCATAGTAGTGTGTCCTACCACTATGGAGAACTTATTCATGGATCCATATATCATCTCACTTCCATCACATGGTAATAATTTTACTTTTACATACATGGATTATCTAACATGGCATTGTTATGTTCTTATCATTCCTATTCAATGCATTGCTCCACAAGAGGGCAAGCTTCTCTTTGGGCTCCATGATCATCTTTTGGTCAACTATTGTGATGGAGACAGCCATCTATTACGTAGCCTTGGGAAAATGTTTCATTATTATTTTATGTATGCTCAGTTGATTCACCAAGCCATTTACTATTCACTAGTAGAGGTGTTGACATATACAACTAGCTATTTTTCAAGAAACATCTTGCCTTGTCATTTTCTGAAGTAGCAATTAGAAAAACTGCACTGTAACCACTTGGGAGACTGTTGGTACCTTCCAGAAATACATGGAACCTTCAGTAATCTCCTAATTTGGATGCCATATGATGATCATGTCATATTCATCATATATGAGATGGTTTGGGCCAGCTTGATTCACAGCGTTGGAGGAGAGATCTTTGAAGATCTAGTCTTCATCTTGCCTCTTAGGGGAAAAATTATTGCAGCCCAAGATCAGAAAACACTCTACACATATCATAAGGGGAGGGGAGGATAGTGTGGGGTAGGCTATTTTGTCTACCATGTTCAGATTTTTAGCCCACCTACATTTTCGGAGCTCAAGGTGGAGGATGATTTGCATGAGTTACCATTTTGGAGGGTGGCTATTTTGTATGGTTGGTAGCTTGGGGATGGGAGATTCATATGGGGATGGTAGATTCCAATGTATATCAGACCTAATGCCTCAAGAAGGGCTTTATACAGCCCATTGTTTCCTCCATGGATGTTTTACATGATGATATTTATTTGGGATACACACCAAAAGCTAGCTTACATACTTGGGAGGGACAACTTGGAGATATCTTGATGAGACAGCATCTTGATCCTAGGAGGATTTTATCATATGAGGATGCTATAGGGGAAGAAGAGGAGGCTTCTTAGTTCTATCCTTGCAATTGCTTGAGGACAAGCAACATTTGGGAGGGGAGGACTGTAATATTCCAAAATTAGCATGCAGCTAATTGGAATATTAATTATTTCTCATGTCACTTAGGAGATAAATAAATGTGTAAGGAGGCCCATACATTGCAAAAAGATGAATAAAATCCCTCATAGTGTGAAATTTGATATTCATAAGAGCTGGATTTCACACCCTCAAGTGTGAAAGAGGACATTTTCATGTGGACAAGGTCAAGTTTGACCAAGTCAACAGCACTGGAATAAGAGGTGGAGAACACTTTGAGAGACAGTGCATTATGAATGGAAGGAAGATTCCTTGGTGGAGGAAACCCTAATCAGTGGGACCCATGGTGAGAGGGCTTCCATTTGTTTAAAAGGGGGGCAAGGCAGTCATTTTTATTCATGTTATGTATTATTTATTTCTTGGTCTGGAAGACTATTTGGCATTCTCTTGTTGTTTAGCAAAGTTGCAGTGCTGCTTAGCACAAGGATTTCCAGTTTAGGAATTCCTTCTCCTTTCAAGAGAGGCATATTGAAGGAGCTTTTACTTCATTTCTCTACATCCAGGATTGAGGCCAAGATACTTCCTTCAGCTACAGTGCAGTTTATGTTGAGAGCTGGGTTGTGTTGCAGGGTGTTGCAGTGGAGGGTTGACAACACCACTTCCGGGGCTTGTTTTTCAAAGGAGGAATATTTTTCTCCTTTGGGACACCAGTGAGGAAGATTCTGGAGCTTATTAAAAATCTTGGCACTTTTCCAACACATTTCCTTTCTCCTACAATGCAGTCCCTTTTTTAGACTGCGTTATTTTCAGTGTGCAATTGCAGTCAGGGTCTGCAGGATTATTGGAGGGTGAGATATTCAGTGATAGGATCAGCCTTTCACTTGGAAGATCCTTTGGAGGAGGTATACTTATTCATATTATGCATCATATTCATCCATCTCCATCCAGTTCTTGAGTTGCAGATGCTACTCAGCCCTGCAACTCCGGCATTTTGTACATTTTGCATATTTCAGGAAATCCTTCCAGGATTCTCTTGAAATTGATTATGGGAGTCTATAACTTTTCTCCCCACATTGTATGAGCTGTATATTTTTATATTTGTGTATTTAAACTTTCCAGTAGAAGGATCTCTAAATGAACTATGTTTTAATAGCCTTGGGCACTTTTCTGTGTAGCAGTGATCTTATGTTTTATGTAAATGTTTCTTGAGGCTGATTTTGCCTATCTTGAGTGACTCCTTCCTCAAGATCTTGTATACATTTGCTGCTATGATCTTAATATGATGGCTATTTGGATATTCTGGCATTCTATGTGTTAATATATCACTACTATTCCATGTTGTGTTCATGTATTGTTGTATCTCCAATTTTGGAATATCTTAAGATATTCCCATTGTTGTAGATTTTCCCTATTTTGGGATATTACAACTTTAAAGGATGTGAAGTGTGAAGTGCGGGGAGGAGGTAAGTGACGTGGCAGGGTAAAGTGGGGTTGACTGCATCGCAAATTGTAGATCTTAGCGTTTTTTTATAAGCAGCGGGAGTTAAAATCTAAAACTTGCGAAGTGCGGGGAGAGGGACCCGCCTGCATTGCACATCGCAAAATTTAGCATTTGGGAAATACGGTAAACTCTTAAAACTACGAAGTGCAGTTTGCGTTGAATGTAGGATGATGTGGAAAGGAGTATGGAGCCCACTGCATTAGCTGAGTTATAAGGCGACAAATGGTTATGCGGTAATTGTATGAGGTTTCATGTTATATGATATGTATTGCAAGCGGTTGAGAAGTGAGGGGTTGGAGCTATTGTGGTGGGGCCAAACGCCGCATCGCAAATTAAAAGAAATACATTGCGGGTGCCTAAACGATAAGTTGTAAACTGTGCAATATGTGACATTTGACACATTAGATGCTGCAAATTACGAAGAGGAAAAAGGTAAGGAAAATGTGGAATACAAGAGGTTGCATGCAGATTTGGGTGATGTATAAAGGTTGGATGGGTCCCACTTCATCGCAAATCACATTTTTCTCATTTTAACATTTACCCTTGCACCCATCCTGAATAAATTGTGATCTGTGATTGCAATTTGGATCTTTTTTGTTGATCGTTACTTAGATACAACGGTCCTCACCACTCGCTTGTTGTGGTTTGCCGACCTTGTCTCTTTGGTTTCACCCAATCCTTTCTTATTTTTTCATGGAATACTTGCCTCGTTCATTGTTTTTCCCACCTTTACTACTTTACCTTTATGCATGCACGACCCTTCCCTATCATGTTCAAAACTCTGCCACTTGTTGTTGTTTCGCTCTAACTTCTTCTCCGCCTCTGCCCTGTGATTTCCTTATAGGGAACACTTTTCCATGTCATGGGCGGTCACAAGATAACAGCTTGAATCTTCTTAGTATCAAAGAAGCCTTTGATATATATTTGATATATATATAGAAGCTCAGGGATATGGGCACAACATTGTTATGTGACGGGTGGAATTTCCCCTCTTAATTTGTGATGAGGTTGATGAATGAGAGTAGGGTCAGCTAAGACGGATGGGTGAGATAGATGAGAATTCCCTCCCATAAATTGATGGAAAAATTTTCATCTCAGGCTTCGGGGTAGTTATTGTGGTTGGGAGTGAGGTTGACAGGGCTGGGATTTATGGGAACATCTCTGATACTTATTGGAAAATTCCATGTCTTTGAACTCAGGGAAATCATGTCGTAGTGGTGTGCATGATAAGGGCAGAGGTTCAGGTTGCAGACAAAAATTCTTCCATTAGAAGTTGTGAAATATTTTGTCACATCCCAAGCTATTCATTACATGTATGTGCAGTGGATTAGGAATGGGCCATCGAGGCTAAGAATTATTACAAAGTAAAGCAGTTACATGGAGAAATATATGATTGGGCCTGTAGGCTTAAATGAAGAATGACATGGCGTGTTTCATGGGTTTCTCCCACGCTAGGTATGACTTGGCGTATGATGTGGGTTCCCATGTGGGTGTCATGTAGCAGAGCCCACTAATGTGGCAAAGGGTTACTGAGTAAATTTTTAAACTACCATATTTTTTTGATCTGGGAGTTGATTTTTTGATAAAAACAATATTGTTGGAAATTTTTCAACAATCTGAACTTAGATGGCGATGTGTATTCTAAGTTTTGAGAAAGTTGGAAAATGAGGAATTTTTAATATCCCATTTCCATGACATGAGTATGGAGCTCAAGTAAATGATAGTAACACCCTATGTTTCCCTTAGGATGGTCTATGGGGTGGATGGGGGTGTTATAGGAAGTGATTTCTTCCTTGTTAAGGAAGTTGAATGACAATGAGAAGCTTTAAAGAAAGCTTACAATACTAGAAGTGAAGAGAAAGCAAAGAGATTGGTCATGGCTCAAGAAGTATTTTCATGTTGTTCACATTAAACAAAGGAATTTGTTGGAAATGGATGCATTTGAGAGGAAAACAAGAGCTAATATGATACAATAGAGCTTTGGAAGGAATTAGAGAAAATGCAGGCAGAGAACATGGATCTAGATTAAAGTGTAGAGTTAGGGAAGGTGAAAAATCCAAACTTTCATTTTTTGCTAGAGGAGAAAGACTCTCTTTTAAGAACATTGAAAGAAAACTTAATCTTTTGTGAGAAGAGTAAAAATGTTAGTTCAAAGCATAATCAACCACTATGATAGAATGTCTTGTGATCTCAGCGTAATAACCCACCATGATCTAGAGGGGAGAGGTGCAATTGATTGCGGTTTGATCCTCCAAAGTTATTTAATGCATCAATAATGTGTTGACTATAGAATAATCTTCAATGTATTCATTAGAGAAGCTTTAGTCCAAATATTATACATTTTGGAGTTTGTTTCACATATTTTTTTATTGAATTTGTGTAGAATCTGGTAAGGATTTGTTGGAATCACAAGTTTGAGTTGTGAACTCTTCACAATTCAAGTGCTTAAGAGGTTTTTCAAGGTGTTGAATCGATATATACAATTAAAAACACATTTTAAATAAGAAAATATCACAATTTGGCCAAAAAATATTTCACTGGATTCTAGCCAAAAACTCTAAAACATATAATAGTTAGACAACACCATTGCAAAAAAATACAATATTCATGTGAAAGGATAAAAATCAATGTCCATATTCAAGAGGATGGTTGTGCATTACAGACTTATTTCTCTTGCGGACAAGAGCAATCTCTCTACACTCAATAACTAAGTTTATAACAAACAAAACAATATACACTAACATTTCTCTAGAAATACTTGAACAACTAGAGATTCACTTACCCGATTAATTAAATAAGTCTCCAAATTCCTTATTTGCTTGAAATATCACTCCACTTTCAATCCCTGAAACTGGAATCCACAACAAAAAAAGCATGCACGAGGTCAAAGCATACAATACATCAAAAATTTTATGCTGTTACTAAACAAAATATTAAGGATATCTAATACATACATGTAAGCATTCAACATACCATGTGAGAAAGACTGTGTACTTGTATTAAAAAATAGAAGAAAAGGTTACAACACAATAGGAATTGATGTCATAAACCTCCCTACAACAATCTTCAATCCTCTATAGTGATAAGCCTTCACTTTGACATCATAAGTCCATAAATTAAGAACATCAAAATCCAACCCTTTCTCCTTTGATATGCTCTGTATAAATAGGAGAAGAGACTCGAAGTTGTAGATCCACTTCTCATGGGATGAGATCCACATAAAGGGGGCATGGGATCCATCAAGTCAGGGATGAGGTCCAAGTAGGTAGGGAGTTGATAAAATTCTATTTGAATAAGATTCTCCAACCAAGGCTTCTAGATTTTACTTTTTGTTTTTTACCCATGTAAAAAGGCCATCTCACTTTTCAATATAGAAAATTGTGTTGGTCATCTTAGCTTTGTAATAGTAACAGATGCGACATTACACCTTTATAATTTGAAAGGTGATATGATTCCTGAAATTAACGTTTTTTGACAATGTAATCCATGATTCTTGTATTTCTCATAATGACTTCTCTTCCAACTTTGTAGGGGATTGCTGAAAAGGGTTCATAGCATAGCGAGAGATCTAGACTTATGGACATTTTCCTAATTAAGACAAAATGAAATGTAACATTTTTCAATGGAAAAAGGAGTGGATAGCATATTGGGAATCAAGACAGTAGATATAATCACCATGGAATATGGTGTTGGTGGAACAATGTACTGAGAAAAACATGAGGTACACATTGTATTATTTGGTTTGAAAAACATGATGAGTTGGCATTATGTGAGTGATTAAGTTAAGCTCACTATACATATATATATATATATTTATTTATTTAATTAAAAGAATCCTTGTTCAAAAAAAAAGTATTGTAAATATATAAAGGGTTGTAAACTCATGCATTTACCTTCCAAAGGTTGTTGTATAGAAGATAATTTTGTGGTTTTGGTCTTGATAGGTTGTAAGTGAAAACAAGTGTCATGTAAAATTCAAGTAATAAATAAGTTTTTTGTGCAAATCAAGTTAGAATTCCAAGTCAAGTTGTGGTGGAGAATTATTCAAGAGCACATCATAGTTTGAGAATTTATAGCCTTAGTATAGTCAAAGTCAAGTTCAAATGTGGGTAAAAAGCTCATGGTTATGTAATGAGCCTTGATAAAATTAGAGTGTCAAAGTGGTGTAAGTCTTGTCAAAGTAAAAATCAAGTCATATATTTAGAGATTGTGATGTTATGAAAAAAATGATGTAACTCTTCTTGAAAGAATACAATTCTCATTGTCATGGCATTTATTTTGGCTGACCATTGTCACAAGTTTCAATATATGTTGGAACAATAGAAAACTTTAGTAGAAAATTTTAGTAGGGATCATTGATTATCGGAAAAAATATATATAATTAGGAAGATAGGAAGAAAATCGTGATGAAAAATGTTGCATGATCATTGGTACCCAACACCTGAGTCAATTTTACAGTCAAGTATACTTTAAGGAATTGAAAAATCATGTCTTTGGTGCATCAAGTAAGGTTGCCAAATGAAGGTCATATGTTTCTTAGTTGGACATTTTACAACCCATTGACAAGAAACATATTTTGTAAGCAAGTAATTATAGGTGAATTAAGAAAACTTCAAGTGTAGAGAAAGAAGGTTGATAAAGAGAAAGGAAGATACTGACTTCAAATAAAAAAGAAGATGATAGAGAAAGGTGCAAGTAAGAAGAATATTACAAGATAAAAGAGGAATTTAGTGGCAAGAAGAAGCCATACATATATTAAAGATTGAAAAGTGAAGAGGGGAAAAGAGAAGGTATAAGGTGACTAATGATAATAAGTACTATAAGTTCAAGCTTAGAGGAAGAGAAGATGTAGGTGAGGTATCTATCAAGGTCAGAAAGACTTGTTGAGGGAGAAGAGATGCATTGACTTTGAAAGAGAGAGAATAAGGTGATAAAATTGAAGCTTAGAGAAAGGTACAAGAGATTGAGAAAGAGCATGGATAGAAAAATTAAAGGCCTAAAAGAATGGAAATGCCACAAAAAGGTGAAAGAAGAAGCAGATGTCAGAAGCTCATGGGCTTGAACAAATGAAGTAAAGGAAAGAGAAGAAAATGACAAAGTCGTATTAAACTGAGGCGAACAAAGGACAAGGAAGATAATTTGAAGCACCATAAATGAGGACGAAATCAAAGACAAAGAAGAAATATTGATGCAAAAAATACAAGAAGAAGGAAGTGAAGAAAGGTAAGGATAAAACTAATATTGGTTCAAAAGAATATGTATATGCAATGACTGCATGAAAATCGACATCCCTAATAAAGTTAATTCTCCTATTTAAATATTATTTTTGAATTATGGAAAGAAATTGTCTTGGTCCAATATTTGTATAAAGATGAGATTATCCTAAAACAAAAAATTGAAATACTATGAACCTGAGTCAAATAATGATGCTAATCCCAAATTAGGAATGTTTACCCCCATAATTTGTTATGTTGAAAAGTTCAAGATTCTATAAAAACCACTTTGTAGTGCAATGTTTGTGGTGAACCATAAATCACTTATCATGAGAGAGAACTTGCTAAAGAAAATGAATATGTGGTGAGTCAGGAGGATAATCTCGAAGATGGGAAGAACCATCAATTTGAGGTAGTGCACAATTGGTAGAAAAGTTGATCTAAGTCGAATAGAGAGATTGTATAAGTCATGAAACGAGGACTTGTGAATTTTAATAAAAGGAGCAGAATGGTTGTTAAGGATATGATGGATAGGGGTAATCCACAAAACCTCGAGCAAATCAAGCTGCAAAATAGAATTTTGTGAGATTGTAGTTAGAGTTAGATGAAGAGTGGGTTCAAGGAGTTAATCTACCAAACATGGTAGTAGTGTTAATGAACTCGTGGACAAGATCCCATGAAGAAGTATTTTGTTTTTTGGTATTTTGATGAAAGTGATTTGATTCATACGTATATGGGGGAGTGAAAACTCTCATGAATGGTTAATGAACCATGTATGAGAAAAAAAAAATTAGAGAACCAACGGATATTGCAGCAGGCAGTCCATGTATTCCAGTAGATGGTAACTATTTTATATGAACTTCAACAAACATTGTTGATGATTGCAGATACAAGATGAGAAATGAAGAAAAATAATGATGAATAAAAAAGAATACCAACTATCATACATGATTGAATATGAAAACAAAGAGAAATGTAGGAAAAGATCATAAAAGAAGAAGATGAAGATGAGACTAGTTCAAAGAACTAGTGGAAAAGAGATTACTAGATCACAAGAATTCATTAGGGGGAATATGAAAGAATAACTCCCAATTATGATCATGGATAATATATAAATAATATGATGGATTTGTAATTATGTTGACCAATTCTAAGTCTATGTAGGAATAATAGATGAGGAGAAATGAGAGAAATTAGGGATGAAGATCTCTTCATAGATTTTGGAGATATTGTGGAAATAATTATGGGGATTATTTGAACTAAGTATCTAATTGTGACATATTTTTTATGGTCACCTATATGTAAAGGGACCATTTATACAATATGAATACATATTTGGATGATTTATTACTATAATTTTCCCTTTGGGGGTTTATAAAGCATATACTCTCCATGTCCCTTTTGAGATTCAAGAAGAAGATCCTAGTGAAAATTAAGCACCTACACTAGGATGGAGCCTCAGGCTATTTTTAGGTGGAAGTCTATTTTTAGAATGCATGAGAAAATTCTATTTATTAATTATTTCCATCTATAGATGGTGATCAAATTCTATTTATAAATGATGTTCTATTTATAGATGTATGTGTGAGTTCTATTTATAGATCGCATGTCTATTTATAGATGCATGTCGACTATTATTAACCCTTAATAATAGTTGGACAATAATTATTAATCTATTCTCAATGAGCACTTGGAAATAGTTAACTGAAGTGGAAAATCAGTTAGCTATAGGAAATTCGAGTTCAAATATTTCTTGGTGGGACATGCAAGTGGGCTTAGTTGTAACTAAGTGATTTGAATTTGTAACAGAGTTGGATGTGTAGTTATGTGAGTTGTAAAGTAGTTTAACTCAGTTAAGTGAGTTAAACTCAGTTGTGCTAGTTGTAACTGAAGATACACTAGTGAGAGATCAATGAATTAATTATTTAATTAATTCACAACCAGTGGTATCACATGCAATTGAAGATTTACTACTGTTAACTACATGCATGTCAGATCCAGTGGAGACCCAGTTGAGATGTAGGTGAAAGGGACAGTTTGACTATCAGTTGTGACATTAGTGGGTGCACACATGTGACCACACACACATTGGACGTGCCCATGAGGATTTCGCAGTCAAGGCAAGTAGGATTAAATTCATTCAGGGATTTCTATCAGCAAGGATTTCACAGTGGAGGCAGGTTGTCAAGAGGTTGTAAATTGGCGCATGTATTTGCCAATTTTTGTTTGACAATGTGAGACGATTGTATATTGTACTGAGAGCTCTTGGATTAGAGTTTTGTACACGATTACATGATCCATGAAATATACATAATATATGATAGTCAGGTTTTTATCTTTATTCTTTCCCAGTAAAAACATATGTGTTATGTGTGATTGATCTTTCTTCTTGATATTGCAATTGGCAATCGTGTTTTAAATTCCACAAGAAAATTTTGTAGAAGTGATTATGTATTTAACAGTGGCATATAAATGTTAGATCAGGAGAATCCAGGCAATACATAATTTTATTAAAATTTATAAATGGTATCGGAGCACAGAAGATTGCAATTTTGAAACAGGAGCTGAGTTTGTTGGTGGAAACAATTCGAATTTGTAGAAAGATTTTCTTAGTGCTACAGTTGAGTAAACATAGAAATGGATTTCAATGGCTTGCGGCTAGAGTATGCACTCGAGGGAAACTTGAACTACATTTCCTGGAAGGATAGGATGGAAGCGGTGCTCGAAAATAATGGCTTGAAGGAATTCATCGACAGTGATGTTCCTAAGCCCACTTCGACGGATGTTGCATTACTTGATGCATGGAAAAATAAAGTGGCAAAGGCGAGAAGGATTTTGTTGGAAGGTGTACGAGACCACATTGTCTCAAGCCTTCATGGGAAAGCCACACCATATGTTATGTGGAAGGCTTTGATGGATTTTTTCTAAAGCAGCAACGACCACGGGAAATTGGAACTGAAAGATAAACTCAGAAAGATGAAGATGGAAAAGGGCAACAATATTCCAAAGTATCTCACAAAGTTTTTCCAATATCAGGATGAACCGGGGAGTGTGGGAATCATTGTTGTTGATGATTATTTTGTGAGCTTTGCTCTCTTAGGACTTCCTAAGAGTTGGCATAGTTATGAAGACTTTGTCAACATACGGGAAAAACTTCTGGATTGGGAACGACTGTGGTCAGATCTAGTGCAGGAGGAGTTCAGGTGGAACACCAGAGATGGATCTTCATCAAAGCATGATGATGAAGAGGATTGTGCTTTGGATTCCAAGGCAAGGAAATGGAAGGGGAATAAATTCCATTCAAAATCCAAGTCTAAAGGCAAGAAGCTAGATTTCTCCAAGGTGAAGTGTTTTCACTGTCACGAACATGGGAATCTCGCTACTAACTATCCGCAGAATAAGAAGAACAAGAAGGCTATTGGAGATGCAGCTGATGAGGCCCTTGCCTAGAAATTTTAACTTGATTTCTCTTTAATCACATGCATGGTGTCAAGTGCATTGGGATCAGTGTGGTATCTGGATAGTTGTGCTTCCTTCCACGTGACTGGAGATAAGGAGCTTTTCAGTGACTTGGAGGAGAAAGATCTCCAAATTCATATAGATATGGGCGAATATGGATGATACAGTGTGAATGGAATTGGTACCATTACCTTTGAGAGGGAGTCAAGTAAACCATTTCAATTGAAAGATGGTATACATGTTCCAAGTCTGAAGAAAAATTTGGTCTCAGTTGCGATGTTGGAGGACAGAGGCTATGATGTTGTTTTCAGTGATGGAAAATATTTCCTGCGACATAAAACAACGGGTCAAGACAAGAGGATAGGGATTAGAGTTAAGAATCTCTACAAGTTGGAGGTAGATGGTTGCACTGCCATGATGGGAAAGGCAGAAAAAGTGGTGAGCCAGGATGACGGCGAATTATGGCAGAGGCGATTGGGCCATCTTCATCATGGAGCCTTGAAAGTCATGCAACAAATCTCTACTGGACTTCCAATGGGAACACTTTCTCAGTTAGATCAGTGCAAGGGTTGCACCATGGGGAAATATGTAAATTCCACCTTTCATGAAAAGGAGAACCGTGCTTCAGTGATCCTGGAGAGAGTTCACACAGACGTGTGTGGACCATTCTTAGTTGCTTCAACAGAAAAACATAGGTATTATGTTATTTTTTTTATTAATTTTCTCATAAATGTTGGATCTTCTTCATGCAGAAGAAGGATCAAATATTCTCAAAGTTTTGTGAGTTTAAGGAATTGGGGGAGAAAGAGTCAGAGAAGCAAGTGAAGGCTCTGAGGAGCAATAATGGTGGAGAATACATCTCTAACAAATTCAAAGACTTCTGTAGCAAAGAAGGAATTCGAAGAGAACTCATAGCGCCTAATAATGTACCCACAGCAAAATGTGGTTGTGGAGAGGAAGAATAGAATGATCACGGGTGTAGCACGAGCGATGTTGCATGATCAGGGCCTACCAATGCATTTGTCGGCGGAAGCATGCAACACTACAAAACCGTTGTCCTCATAGAGTACTTGGCATGAGTACACTTGAAGAAGCTTTCATAGGTAAGAAACCGGATGTTTCTCACTTTAAGATTTTTGGCTCATCTGTTTATGTGCATGTGACCAAGAACGCCAGGAATATGCTGGAGCCGACTACTGAAGTTGGGATATTTTTGGGGTACATAGAAACACCCCATAATTATTGTGTTTTTTTCCTAACAGTAAGATGATTTTTATGCAACGGGATATCAAATTCGATGAGGGGAAAGTCATGCAGTTGTCACTTGAGAAAGAGCTAGACTTGCATGTGGAGGAGGAACTGTTGGTTCCCAAAGATGAGTCTCTATATGTGGATTAGCCACAGGAGGAGGTTCATGGAGTGGAGGAGTCCACTCACGCAGATCCAAACATCATAACTGGCAGAAGGTGTACCATAGAAGCTAATAGGCTGAGACTTGATGATGCGCAGAATGCAGGAGCCCCTACTTCAGAGCGCAAAAAAATACAGTCTCCTGACCGATTTACCAGATACATGGTTCTCATGAGAAAATTTATTCTGACTGAGCCATATTCCTTTTAGGAAGCAGTGCAGGAGCCCACATGGGTAGATGCAATGGTGGAGGAGTATGAATCCATTGTCAAAAACAGTGCTTGGGAAATTGTTCCAAGGCCGGTTGATAAATCAGTGGTAAGTTCAAGATGGATCTACAAGGTAAAGAAATTTTTTGATGGGGGTGTTGAGAAATACAAGGCCAGACTTCTCACATATCGAGGGGATTGATTATGAAGAAACCTTTTCACCTGTCGCAAGTTATTCTTCCATAAGGACCATCCTTGCTCTCTCAGCGCATATGGGTTTGCGAATTCATCATATGGATGTGAAGATTGTGTTTCTCAATGGGACCATTGAAGAAGATGTCTACATAGAGCAGGCTGAATTATTTGAGATCTTCAGCAGCAAGTCGCATGTGTGCCGACTCAAAAGAGTGTTGTATGGGCTGAAGCAAGCATCTCGTGCTTGGTGCACTAGGATAGATAGCTATTTCACCAGACTTGGCTTCACCAAGAGTGAGGCGGATGCAAACCTATACCAAATTGTGGTGGAGGGTAAGCTTTTAATAATTTTTCTTTATGTTGATGATTTAATATTGACTGGTGATGAGCAGCTAATACACTCATGCAAGGAGGACCTTGCAAAGGAGCTCGAGATTAAGGATATGGGCCTCCTTCATTATTTCTTTGGATTGGAAATATGGCAGCGAGATGGTGAAATTTTTGTGTCTCAAGAAAAGTATGCAAGGGAGATACTGGGTAAGTTTCACATGGAGGGTTGCAAACCCATGGATACTCCTCTTCTAGGAAACTGGAGGAAAAAGGATGCTACATCTGGAGAGGTAGTGGATGCTACTGTCTATCAATAGTTAGTGGGTTTGCTAATGTATTTAGTGAACATGAGACCAGACATTTTCTATGCATTTAACCAACTAATTCAAGCGATGGTTAAGCCTACCAAGCTCTTTTGGAAGGCAGGCAAGCATGTCCTGAGATACTTGAGGGGCACATCTGAATATGGCTTACGATACAAACAGACGGATGAGGTGAAGTTGCATGGCTTCGGGGATGCATATTGGCTGGGCAGCCCAATGGACAGAAAGATCACATCAGGAGGGATCTTTAGTATCGGATCTACAGATGTTTCTTGGTACAGCAGGAAACAGAGATCTATGGCACTCGGTTCAGTGGAAGCGGAATACATGGCAGCAAGTCAAACTGCATGTGAGGCTATCTGGATGAGAAATATCATGGTTGGTTTGTTTGGTTCTCATTTATATCCGACAGTGATTCATTGTGATAGTCAGAGTTTCATGAAACTCTCGATTAATCTTGTGTTTCATGATAGATCTAAGCATATAGATATATGGTATCATCATATCAGATACTGTGTGCAGTGGAAGATCATGTTGCTTCAATACATTCCTACAGAAGATCAGGATGCAGATATTCTGATGAAGGCGCTCACCAGGAGAAAATTCGAATACCATAGAGACAGGATCGGGCTCAAGGATAATCCCTTTCTTGTTGAGAGGGAATGTTGAGATTCAAAAAGAATATCCTAGTGAGAATTAAGCACCTACACTAGGATGGAGCCTCAGGCTATTTTTAGAATGCATGAGAAAATCCTATTTATAGATGATGTCTATTTATAGATGATGAGAAAATTCTATTTATAGATGATGTTATATTTATAGATGTATGTGTGAGTTCTATTTATAGATGCATGTCAACTATTATTATCCCTTAATAATAGTTGGACAATAAATATTAATATATTCTCAATGAGCACTTGGAAATAGTTAACTGAAGTGGAAAATAAGTTAGCTATAGGAAATTCAAGTTCAAAGGTTGGTTGGTGGGACATGAAAGTGGACTTAGTTGTAACTGACTGATTCGAAGTTGTAACTGAGTTGGATGTGTAGTTATGTGGGTTATAAAGTAGTTTAACTCAGTTAAGTGAGTTAAACTCAGTTGTGCTAGTTGTAACTGAAGATACACTAGTGAGAGATCACTAAATTAATTATTTAATTAATTCACAATCAGTGGTCTCACATGCAACTTAATATTTACTACTATTAACTACATGCATATCAGATCCAGTGGACACCCAGTTGAGATGTAGGTGAAAGGGACAGTTTGACTATCCGTTGTGACATTAGTGGGTGCACACATGAGACCACACATACATTGTATGTGACCATGAGGATTGCACAGTCAAGGCAAGTAGGATTGAATTAATTCAGGGATTTCTATCAGCAAGGATTGCGCAGTGGAGGCAGGTTGTCAGGAGGCAGTAAATTGGCACATGTATTTGCCAATTTTTGTATGACAGTGTGAGACGATTGTATATTGTACTGAGAGCTCTTAGATTATAGTTTTGTATGAGATTGTTTGATGATCCAAGATATATACATAATATATGATAGTGGGGATTTTAGCTTTATTCTTTCCCGGTAAAAACATATGTGTTATGTGTGATTGATCTTTCTTCTTGATATTGCAATTGGTGAACATGTTTTAAATTCCGCAAGAAAATTTTGTAGAAGCGATTTTGTATTTAACAATGGCATATAATTGTTAGATCAGGAGAATCCAGGTAATACATAATTTTATTAAAATTTCTACAGTCCCTTGTTTCATAAATGCTTGTGCTATTAGCCACGGGATGGTGAATCCATCACTTATCATCCATAATACTATGCGACTCAAATTATTTCTCTATTTGGTTCACGCGTGTAAAAACCTCTCTAATATCAACCTTGATTAATTCAAACTTGGAAATTTGATGCACTGATGAATCCATCCATAATTGAATTCATTATTAAATTTAATCCACCTGACATATGCTTATTAGTGGGTAATTCAACATGAATTATGCCCTTATTATCATGAGGGGCCCTTTGGTCACATTATCGCTTTTAAGGAGCCTCCCCTTTAGGGTCTGTAAGATATTATCCACCAAATTTTGTCCCATATGTTGCATATTTTCATCCATATTATTTTCCATCTATTCTTATTTCAATCCATCTTATTTTCCAAATTTTCCCTATTTACATTCACTTTATTTTCCATTCATCGTATTTGTGTCTGTGTGTTTACCAAATCATTAAATGTTATTGATTGATTTGGATTGGATCATTATATTATTTTTCATCCATGTTAATTCTTTTAGAGTGGAAAAATTGGAGGAATCAACTCATAGGACCATTTTTACTGGTGGGTCCTAGTTCGACGAATTATGGTTTGAAATATTACGAAAGAAGTTTGAGACATAAAATGACATTTTTTTGGGGCAAAACTTTTTCAATTAAGTGCAAAACCCCTTAGCACCATTCTACACTCAAATAAGTTTCCAATAACACAAGAAATGCCTCAAACAAAGCCTGCACGAAAATGCTATGCCACCTAGAAGTTGACCTTCCTATTTTGACCACCATGATTTGAGAGGATGTCACATCTGCCCCCATTATTCATGAAAAATTGGATACCCACATGATCATGATAACTAGGGCTCTATAAGAGTCAATATTGTAACTCTAGTTAAGAGTTGGAGTCAAACTTAACACTAGTAGGCTTTCGAGCTATGTTATAATTGGGCCATTGGGAGGAAAAGGTGTTCCATTCTATTCGAGTGCATTTTGTTCCATCTATGAGAATAGTAGTTGATATAGAGAGAGAAAATAGATATGGTTAGTGTACTATAGCAGGTCATGGGCCACAGGCTCACTCCTTTGTACTTGCATCAATTTCCATTCAAAGAAATAGAGAGCATAGTATCCTCACTTTCCAACTAGGTTTTCTTCCATAAGGGTTTCCTAGATCATATCTTGTGTTATTATGGTTGTGAGTGATTGTATTTTTATATTTTCTCTATTTTCCACATTTTATATATTGCATGAATGGAAACAACAACTTAATAAATACATAAGTCTAAGGAAAAAAAAAACACTCAGTGTAGATTTCAGATTTTAAGTATAATTACTATTAGATATGTTGTGATGAATTTTCCAATGGAATATTTGTGATATTTTATAGATCATTGACCTCCCACTCAATTCATTAAATTATTTTTCCAATTTGGATAGATGGTTATGTATCTTTTCACTTTCTTCACAAGTCATGGTTGAGCTCTCTAAAGTTTTAATATGAATAGAAATTATTGTAAAACCTATTTCCACGTGAAAAAATAATGATACTCTTATTTTTTTCTATTCATCAAAATTTTTTAAAAAGAAAAATTAGTCTTCCAATCGAAATTTATGTTGATCATAAGTTATATACCTTTAAACCTTAATGTGGAAATTTCTTGTTGGCCAACCTTTCTCCTAATGTATCTCTGAAATTTTGGTTTTAATCTATAAATTTGGCTTGTTTAGTACTATATTATGTCTTCTATACAATGCCATAGGTTTGACCAAAAATGGATCCTCCAAACAAAGGTTATGGTAAATTTTCCAAAACTTGTTAATTCTTGGCCCCTTCTAGAGAGTGAACTTGTACAGAATGTCACATGTCCAATTTTTTTATACGATTATGAAATTTTTAATTGCAACAATATGGTCCACCTTCCTTCCAATGAAATAGGTGACACTCAAATTTGAAATTTCTATAATTAGATATCATTGTTTTAACTAGAACACTAGAGTTTTGAGACTAGTTATAGGACTAGTCAAAAACCCTAACTTCCACAACCTATAACTCTGAAATTATAGCAAGCTAAATCTTGAAAATTTTACCATAGGGGATTAACAATTTCACTATTTGAAACTTAGAAAAAAATTATGTCTCTTTTACCAAGAACACATGTTTTACACTAATTTTACGACTATCAAAAACCCTAATTTTCCAAAAGTTATAATTTTGAAAGTATAACAAACCAAAACATGAAAATTTTACCATAATTACTTCGTTATGTCTTTATAGGCTTCAAAAAAAAATTCTACTTGAAACCTTTCAAAGGAAATTATAACAATACAATATACAATATATAATATACTCAATACACCTTTTTATACAATACACAAGACAAGATGCCTATACAATTGAATCTCCTTTACTATAAATATGAGATTAAGTGAGCATGATTCAATCTATCCTAAATTTTCCTAACCATATCCAATATCATAATAATGAATAAGGTTTATGTTCTTAACAAATATAGTTCATCATCAATCCCATAAATTGATGGTAGACGCCCAGGTGAAAGAAAATCAATCTTAGGTAAAGGCATATTACTATATCATAAGCTTCAAATAAATTCACTTTGATGACTAGTGATTTTTGACTTCTAACTTTGATGGAGTGTAGGATTTCTTGTGCTACCTTGATTACCTCATGAATTTTTATTCCCTCTAAGAACCCAAAATATTATCTAGATATTTTTTTTGATAGTACCCTTTTAAGTCTTTTGGCAAACAACTTTAAGATCATTTTGTAGATACAATTACATAATGATATTGGCATGGATTTTTGAAACAGTTTGTATTAACCCATTTGAGAATTTAAGCTAACACTACTGAGAATGGTTTTATTAGCTCGTCTAGCAAGTAATCAAGGGAATAGTAGTCTTCTTCACAAATCAAAGGTATGTATAAAAACGATCAAGATCAAGATCAATATGTTGGCTGATTTGTGAGCTGTTAGGTTTGGTTTCCTCCTGTGACCTCCTACGCCTCCCTCCCTTGTGTGTGTGCTTCCTTCCCATGTCCCTTCTGGAGCCACCTCCGGGAGGGAAGCATGATGATCCTCTTTCAACATCTATTGAAGCTGCTATGAATACCTCTGCATCGAATGAAATTGTTATGAATATCTTTGCCTCTGTTGTACATGATGAAGCATTCGCTGCCTTCACCTCCCTCATTTCATCTATGGGACCTCCGCTCCCTCGGAATGCTCTCTCTAAATTTGTTAAGAAGATAGATGATATGTTGGAGATCATCCTCCCTCCAGCTCTTCCTCGCAAAGTTGTTATCTTTTTAGCTGAAAGGGGACTAGTTGGATAGCTTACTCGCCTTTGGCCTTCCCCCAAAACTATGCAAAAATGGGTGGAGCGCAATTAGTCCCAATCCATCCAAGGGAAAATATCCATAATAATCTACGAAAGAGAACTCTTTACTTTCCATTTTTAATCCAAGGAGGACAAAGACTTGATCTTCCAAAACAGTCCTTAATTCATGGACACCAGAGGACTGTATCTAAATCGATGGACTCCAGGTTTTGATCCGGAGTTGGACGTGCCAAATTTTGTTCTTGTATGGGTTCGTCTTCAACATCTCCCTCTTCACTATTGGGGTGATGAGTCCGTAAAATCCATCGTAAATGCAGTAGGAAAATATATTGACAGGATTGAACCCAAAGAAAACATGCATGTGTGTGCTCGAATCTGCGTCAAAGTAGACCTTGGCAAAGGACTCCCAGAAGAAGTCAAAGTCAAAGTCGATAGCTAGACTCATGTGCAACTACTGGATTACGAGAAAATCCCATTTAAATTAAAGGTATGCAATGAATGCATTCATTTCACAAATATATGTACTAAAAATGAAACAAAGGAATCAGAAGCTACAAAATAAACCCAATGGGAGCAAGTAAAAATGAAAAAATCTGGAAACAAAAACACCAAACCACCTTCTAATTCAACTTTTGTTGTCCCTCCTCCACCCCCTCCCTCCTCTTCCCCAAGAGCACTTGAGAAACTCTCCTCTTCCTCTCTTCCTTCCCATCCTTCAGATTCAAATCCTTTTGTTGTGTTATCCCATCCCCCCCCTCCTTTAGGCTCTCTCATACCTCCCCTTCTACCTTCGGAATCCTTTTTGTCCCCTCCTGGCTCCCCTCTACCCCCTCTAATCCTCCCTTGCTCCCTTTTCCCCCTTCTCCACCTCCATCCTCAAGTCCTATCATTCCTTCTTTCAATCAAGTTATCACTAGAACTCAAACAAAAGACTCTTTATTATCATTGAACTTCCACACAAAAAATTGGAAGAAAATCTAAAAAAGAATTCAGAGACAAAGAAGCAATCAAAGAAATGGCATTAGGCAAACAACAGGCCATGGAAACCTTTATGGGAAAAAAATTCGAAGTCAAAGGAAAGCAGCAAAATAACCCAAGAGGGAAATGTCCCTCAAATACAACCAACAGCAAATAATGAATATAGCCTCTTGGAATTGCATAGGTCTCGATCACTTCTCAAAGATGAATGTTGTAAAAGACAATAAAAACAGAAACTCTGGCACTTATCATCTTCCAAGAGACCAAATTTTCGAAGCAAGACATGTTCCAAAACATTCAAAAAGAAAAAAATTACAAAGGAATATTATTTCAGCCACATGAGCATCAGGAGGTATCAGTACATGGTGGGACAAAGCCTCATGGGTGCTAATATCTCACACCAAAAGTTTGCATTGGCTAAGGACCATTCTACAAAACACAATATATGGAATTAATATAAGTATATTCAACATATATGCTCTAGCGCACTATAGGGATAAAGAGCACTGTTTGAAATCTTTAGAGGAACATCTCAACTCCTCCTCTCTATTTCCCATTATTTTAGGTGGGGACTTGAATCTAGTTTTGCACACAAAATAAAATAAGGGTGGATGTTTTCTTGCAGATCCATATAGAGAGAAATTAGAAGAGATCATGGAGGAAAATAACCTCATGGATATTGCTCCCAAAAACACAAAAATCGCATGGAGCAATAAATGATTTGGCATGGGGAATATAAAGGAAATAATAGACAAAATTTTACCGCAAGACTATATCATTGAAAATTTTAACATAATAACATCAACGATAATTACTTCAGTAGCGTCAAACCACAATCTGATTTCTCTTCTTTGGGGGGAGGGTGAGAACCTTAGATCCCTTCCTTTTAAGTACAATCCATTATGGAGTAATCATGAAGAAGTCTGTGCTCTCTTGACGGACATATGGAAAAAGAATATCAATGGATACACAGGACTTAGATGGGAAACAAAAATAATAGAAACCAAAATTTTGTTAAAGGAATGGGCAAAAATTAAATACAAATAGCCAAAAAAAAAAAAAAAAATCGAGTTACAACTGCAATTAGACAACCTCCAAAAAATAATGGAAGAGGCGGAAGACACAAAGGAACATCTCTTGCAGGAGAAAACTCTTCAATGGGACATATATAAAAACAATAGAGCAGAAGAGGAAAAATGGAGACTGAAGTCAAGAAGTCTATGGGTTCAGGCAAAAGACAAAAATACATATTTCTTTAACAATTCAGAAAAAGCAAGAAAAATGAAAAATCAGATAGCAAAAATAATAGGATCAGATGGAAAAGAGATTAGAGGACAAGAAGAATTAAAAAGAGAAGCTTATAAACACTTCAAGAGCTTGTTGTCCATTGAACTTGAGCAATCAAACAGAGGGAATTTTACAAGGCACATACTGAAGAAGGTCACCACTGAAGAAAATAATGAAATAATGAAAGAAATAGAAGAAGAGGAACTCAAATTCGTGATTTGGTCCTTTCAACCAGATAAGGCATCGAGGCCAGATGGGCTTTCCTTTTCTTTCTATAGATCCTTTTGGAATATCATGAAAAGGTACCTTCTAAAAATGATCCAATGGACCTTCTTGAAAAATAATATCGGAGGATTCACTAACTCCAGTTTTTTGGCATTGATTCTGAAGGATGTGAAACCGACATCCTTCCAATGCTTCAAGCCTATATCTTTATGCAACTCATCATACAAAATAATTTCAAAAATATTGGCCAACTGGATCAAGCCACTTCTGTAGGGATTGATTTCAAAAAATCAAGGAGGATTCATCCTAGGGAGACAAATCATTGACAACATGTTAGTGGTTCAAGAGGCTCTGCATTCGAGCCTACTAAAGAGAGAGCAAGGTTTCATTCTAAAGCTAGACGTGGCAAATGCCTTTGACTGAGTGAACCCATAATTTCTATCAGCAGTCTTAAAAAAATTTGGCTTCTCTAAATACCTTATTGACATGATTCAAGCATGCATTAAATGCCCATGGATATCCCTATTAATAAATGGAAGACCAAGCCAATTCTTCCAAAACAATAGAAGTATGAGGCAGGGATGTCCCCTTTCCCCATTCCTTTGTAGAAATTTATAAACATAATAATGTATTTCCAGATACTCCTGATCTAACAATTTAATCTTATGTTAAATACAGAAACCTTCCACTTAATTCTTTGTTGAAATTAAATAGCCAATTGCAAAACACATATGAAGCAAAATCAATCTCACATAACAAGATGTTTTACCGGGAAAGCTTAAAGCTAAAAACCCCAACCATCATATATTATGTATATCAATGGAACATGTAACAATATCATATAAATATCAGCTCATAGAGCTCTCAGTACAATATACAATCGTCACACACTGTCATGGAGAAATTTGCACATCTATGCACCAATTTCTTGCCTCCTGACAACTTGCCTCCACTGCGCAATCCCTGCTAAAGAAGAACCCTGAATGGATTCAACCTTACCTTGATTTGACTGCGCAATCCTCATAGGCATCTCCAATGTGTGTGTAGATGCATTAAATGCTTCACTATAGTCACAACAGATATTCCATCTCACCTTTCACCTATCTCTCCACTGGGTCTCCACTGGATCTGACATGCAAGTAGTTAACTATTGTATTTCTTCAGTTGCAAGTAAGACACTATTTGTGAATTAATTAAATAATTAATTCACTCATCTTTCACTAGTGTATGTTCAGTTACAACTAGCACAAATAAGTTTAACTCACTGAACTAAGTTAAACTAAATAACAACACACATAACTACTCTTCTAACTCTGTTACAACTTGCCACAATCAGTTATAACTAAGTCCTCCATGCATGAGTCACCAACCACCCTAGGAATTGTGTAATTCCTTCAGCCCACTGATGTGCCACATTTTTTCATTGAAATAAAGTGCTCCAAGAGAATAAGTCACTGTTTATTGACTGATTATTATTAAGGGCTAATAATAATCGACATGCATTCTATTTTTAGATTAGCGATATATAAATAGACTTTGCCCATCTTCTAAAAATATAAATTCATCCAAAGATAGAATTTTCTCAACCATCTAGAATCAGCATCCTGCTAATTTTAGAATATGCTCACCATTCTAAAAATAGCCTGTGTGGGACCCACCTAGTTTAGGTGATTATTTTTCACTAGGATCAAGGAATGATGTTTCCAGATGCCACTTTCACTGTTTATTTTTGCAACATTCAACACTTCCTCTCAACAAGAAAGGACTATATTTGCATGTGCCCTGCAACTCCATGCATCTTCCCTGCAATACTTGCATGCAACACTTCCAAAACAAAATATCCAACAACTAAATCAATATAATACTTCTGTCACCAAATTCTTCTAACCTCTGCTCAGCTACTGCACATGTCTTCAGGAACCACTGCGATGTTGAACTCTGCACCCATGCACTATGCACTTGCTATCAACTCTGATCTGCGCTCCAATATCTGAAACTATCACTTTGATCTGACTGTATCAATCCAAATGATCATGCTACTACTGCTCTATGGGTGCCTCATAGCCAGGTTCAATTCATGAGATCCACGCCATCTCAATGAATCCTGCCTAGAAATTTCTTCTTAGGATTACTCATGCATGTCGCCCCACCTCTCACCTAGTGGTATAGCTACATGCACTCCCTCTGCACATCTGGCTCAAAATTTATATGCCTAAGTGGTTGCTCCCACTCCATGATCCTCATCTTGTGGCTACTCCACATCGCGAGGTTCACTCTTACCTGCATGCAAACCCAACTCCCTCTCAAGGGTCAATTGCATGGCTTTCTCGCACTTCCCAATGGTAGGAAGCTCTGTAGAAACCGAATCTACATAAAATCTATAGATATTCTTAACTCAAATCCCAACCTTCTTGGCTTTCCCTGTTGCTTTGTGTCGCAGGAAAAATTTTCCTTCACTAAAGACAACATCATAGCCTCTATCCTCTAAAATCGCGACTGAGATTAAATTCTTCTTTAAACCTCGAACATGCACAACATATTTTAAATGAAAGAGTTTACCTGACGCCCTCTGAAAGGTAATGGTAATAATTTCGGTCGCACTATATCATCCATTGTTTCCCAACTCAACATGCATCTGGAGATCTTTCTCCACCAAGTCACTGAAAAGTTTTTCATCTCCCATCATGTGAAAGGAAGCACCACTATCAAAGTACCACCCCGATCCCAATGCACTAGACACCATGCATGCAATCAATGAGAATTCAAGCTCCAATTGCGAGGAAAGAGCCTCACCAGCTCCATCTCCAACACCCATCTTGTTCTTCTTCTTATGTGGACGATTTGTGGCAATATGTCCATACTCGTGACAGTGAAAACACTTCACTTTGGACATGTTGTTCTCTTTACCATCTTCACCGGCCTCGGATTTAGAATGGAATTTCTTCCCCTTATTCTTCTTCACTTGGAAGCCAAAGCACAATCCTATTCATCATCATGCATTGATGAAGAGCCATCTCTGGTGTTCCTCCTGAACTCCTGGACTAGATCTGACCATATTCATTCCCAATCCGGCATTTTTTCCCGTCCGTTGACAGAGTCTTGATAATTGTGCCAACTCTTAGGATGTCCCAAGAGAGCCGAACTCAAAAAATCATCATCAGCAACACTTACTCCTACACTCCCAAGCTCATCCCTACATTGGACAAACTTTGTTAAGTATACCGAAATAGTGTCGTTCTTCTCCATCTTGATTTTTCTGAGTTTATCCTTCAGCGCTAATTTCCTATGGTCACTGCTACTTTGGAAAAGAACCGTCAAAGCCTTCCACATTGAAAATGGAGTGGCTTTCACATGAAGTCTTGAGACAATATGGTCTCTCACACCTTCCAACAGAATCATCCTCACCCTTGTTACTTTCTTTTTCCATGCATCAAGTAATGCAGCATCCGTCGAAGTGGGCTTAGGAACATCACTGTCGATGAATTCCTTCAAGCTATTATCTTCAAGCACGGCCTCCATATTTTCCTTCCATGCAATGTAGTTCAAGTTTCCCTTGAGTGCATACTCTAACCGAAAACCATTGAAAGCCATTTTGATGTTTACTCAACTGTTGCACCAAGAAATTCTTGCAGCAATTTTGAATTGTTTCCACCAACAAAACTCAACACTACTTCAATATTGCAATCTTAACTGCTTTGATACCATGTAGAAATTTATAAACACAATAATGTATTTCCAGATTCTCCTGATCTAACGATTTAATCTTATGTTAAATACAGAATCCTTCCACTTAATTCTTTGCAGAAATTAAATCGCCAATTGCAAAACACATATGAAGCAAAATCCATCGCACATAACAAGATGTTTTACCGAGAAAGCTTAAAGCTAAAAACCCCAACTATCATATATTATGTATATCAATGGAACATGTAACAATCCCATATAAATCTAGGCTCATAGAGCTCTCAATACAATATAAAATCGTCACACACTATCATGTAGAAATTTTCATATCTATGCACCAATTTCTTGCCTCCTGACAGCCTGCCTCCACTGCGCAATCCCTGTTGAAGAAGAACCCTGAATGAATTCGACCTTACCTTGATTTGACTGCGCAATCCTCATAAGCATCTCTCTTCATGTGTGTGTAGATGCATCGAATGCATCACTATAGTCACAACAGATATTCCATCTCACCCTTTCACCTATCTCTCCACTGGGTCTCCACTGGATCTGACATGCAAGTAGTTAACTATTGTATTCCTTCAGTTGCAAGTAAGAAATTATTTGTGAATTAATTAAATAATTAATTCACTCATCTTTCACTAGTGTATGTTCAGTTACAACTAGCAAAACTAAGTTTAACTCACTGAACTAAGTTAAACTAAATAACAACTCACATAACTACTCTTTCAACTTTGTTACAACTTGCCACAATCAGTTATAACTAAGTCCTCCATGCATGAGTCACCAACCACTCTAGGAATTGTGTAATTACTTCAGCCCACTGATGTGCCACATTTTTTCACTGAAATAAAGTTCTCTAAGAGAATAAGTTACTATTTATTGTTTGATTACTATTAAGAGCTAATAATAATTGGCATGCATTCTATTTTTAGATTAGCGATCTATAAATAGACTTCGCCCATCTTCTAAAAATAGAAATTCATCCAAAGATAGAATTTTCTCAACCATCTAGAATCAAAATCCTGCTAATTTTAGAATATTCTCACCATTCTAAAAATATACATACACCTAAACATAGCATGTGTGGGCCCCACCTAGTTTAGGTGATTATTTTTCACTAGGATCAAGGAATGATGTTTCTGGATGCCACTTTCACTATTTCTTGTTGCAACATTCAACATCCTTTACATCGTGATGGAAGAAACACTTAGCAACAATTTAGATCATTATAGAATGAATGGTTCTAGTACTGGTATATCAATCAAAGCCGGAATAAAGAGCATCAATCACTCTCTTTTTACTGATGATACTCTATTGCTTGGGGGCGCCTCTTGCATAGTTTCTCACATATTCAAAAATATCTTGGATGAATTCCTGGAGGTGTCAGGATATCTAATTAACCACTCAAAATGTAGCATTTATCGTTGAAATGTTCCAATCAGTACACTTCAACGAGTCTCCCAAATTTTCAGTGTACCTTTTCAAAGAAATTGGACTCATTTTAAACATATAGGATTTCCAACTATGAAAAATAATATGAAAAGTGAAATCTGGAACAACATTATAGACAAAATGAAGAAAAACTACTTGGGTGGGGAATCCCTTGGCTCAACCTAGTCGGGAGAGTTATTTTAATTAAGGTTGTTTTATCAGCTCTTCCATCCTATCGGTTTTCTATAGTTCAAGCTCCAACAAGTATACATAAACATATTGAGCTAGTCATCAGAGGCTTCCTTTGGCATTGAGGTAAAACAAAAATTTAAAAATGCAATCTTGTTAATTGGAAGCAAGTTACTACACCTTATGAGCAGGGAGGAATTTCTATAAGACTACCTAGTTTGATGAATCTTGCTCTCGGAGCAAAAATAGTATGGTGAATGATTACTGGTAATACAATTTGGTGGAAGCAAAACTTAGAGGCTAAATATTTAAATTTCTCTTGCTTCTATCTTCTAAGAAAAATGGCTCCTTTAAGACCATGTTTGCAGTTATGGAAAATTGTCAAGAAATTGATCCCAATGATCTCTGAGAATGTTTCAAGAATCCCAAAATGAGGCAAAGATATACACATATGGAAGGAAAGTATATTGGGACAACCACCAATCTCACAACATAAATAAATTCAACCCTTGATTGAATGGATGAATAAAAATGGAATAACGCAGTTGGAGCTGATTTCTAATTGGTGTCAAGAAAATGGAATTTGGACTGGTTGGAAATCCCCTCCTATTCCTCCGACCCTTTTTCTACAATGGGAAATCTTAACCTACCGTTTTAAAGGTGTTTCCCCTCTCAAACAAGGTCAACAAGACACATTTAAATTGAATCCAATAGCAGGATTGTTCAGTGTTAAATCATGTTACATCAAGCTCCAAGATCAAGGGAGCAATCAGTGTTGGCCCCTTTGAAAAGTAGTGTGGAAAACAGAGTCTCTGCCAAAAATAAGGATCTTCATATGGATTGTCCTAAAATGTAAGATATTAACAACTGATAATTTAAAAAAGAGAGGCATAATTGGACCTTCAAGATGCCCCATGTGCAATAGTGAGGAAGAAACCATAAATCACTTGTTTATCAGTTGTAATTTATCAAAGGCTTGTTGGAACCTCCCCATCAGTGCTATGGAAATTGACTTAAACATCACCCAAACCACAGAGGTATTATACTCAAACTGGAGGAATGTATTTACATACTCTTTAAAAAATAAGAATACTATTAAAATATAATGGCTAAGCTTGTCTTCCTTTCTCATCTGGAAACTATGGCTCGCAAGAAATAAGCATATCTTTCAAGACTTAAAATCAAATCCAAGAAAAGTCACTACCATGGCTTGGGCTCTAGCAGCTGAATTTATTTTCTCAAAAGGAGTTAAAAATTTTGACAATTCCCTCCTCCAAATTGAGGAAAGAATCTGGATATCTTTAGTTTTTGAAAGACAGATATACTCCCAATTACAAATTAGGAAAACCAGCCCCAACATCAAGTCATGGAAAGTCAGACTAAAAGAAGAAGAATTTCTCAAGTGGATCAACACTCTAAAGCGTTCTTATATGTTTTTTGACAAGGCTTCCAAATCTAACTCGGGCAGAGCTAGGGCAGGAAGATACATTCAGAACAGTGACAAAAATACAAGTTTGGAATTCAAATGGGATCTTGGCACTACATCAAACAACAAAACAGAAGCCTATGGTATGTTATTAGGATCCCAAATTTTGAGGAAGGAAAATATTAAAAACCCTGTTATTTTTGGAGACTCCTCCATAATCATCCAAAAAATGGTGAATAAAACCATTCCGAAGAGTTCAGAGTTAGTAAAAATCATCCTCCAAATTATAGAAAATATGGTCAATTTAGGGGAAGACTCATATTATTATGTTTTGAGAGAAAATGAAAAAAATGCAGATTCCTTGGAAAACAGAGCAGTGCAAAGAGAGCAAGGTGAAGTCAAAATAGGTAACAATGTCACATTTCAAATCATCCTATAAATTTTCTCTACATATCAGCATCAAATCTATGAAAGTCTGCAAATGTATCACTAAGAATCTATCCCTGGAGTACATCCAAATACTTTATTCAAAATTTCCTTGTTTTATCCCCTCTCTGCTTCTCGCACAGATCCTCTTTCTTATGGAAAATATCCTCCTACATTGTCCCAATTCCCTCTCGACCCGTGAAATTGTTTTTCCTCTTCCTAGAATATTGCCCTTGCCTGTTATTCTTATACCTCATTCTGCATCAACCTCTCTTCAGTGCTCCATTTCTCCACTTATCTTACCTATTGCAATATGGATCTTTGTGTGCATTCCCTTGGTGTTATTATCTATTCTCTCCCTTATCATAGTGTTCTTCCTCTCCTACTGGCCTCCCCATCCAAGATGGAAATTTAGTATTTGCACCCTCTACGAAATTTATTTGGCCTCCCTTGTCTGCGTTGTTATGGACCAACCCTTCTCTGTTTCATGCCCATAGTGCAAGGGGAAAAAATTCATGATAGAGAACGTGAAGGACCTCCTTAATTAGCTAAAGGAGCGTAATCGAGCTGACCATGCGATCATCTTGAATCGCCTATCAGAATACAGGAAGGATACGAGAAACTTAACAACAGGTGTGTTCATATGCAAAACACCGTGGATTTCCTGAGACATTAGAGGAAATTTTAGACTAAAATTTCCCATGAAATTTTCATGTAATTTCCATGTCATAATATGTAAACCAATCAAAATCCTTTAAACTTATAAAGAGGTACATGTAAATATTATGGAGGGAAAAGAAGAAAAACTAGTTTTTTTAATTGTGTTCTTGGTTTATCTCCTTAAAGGTTTACTCAAATTTCAAGTGTACACACTCGATGGATGCATAATTAAGTTTCGCATCCAAAAATTACCCATTATGCATACTTTTGAGAAGACCCACATTGATAAAAAATCAATATACATTAAAAAAATGTTTTCAACATGTTTTTTTAATGTATCTTGAATTTTTATCAATGTCGAACTTCTCAAAAATATGCATAAGGGGTACTCATTGGATGCAGAATTTAATTATGCATCCAACGAGTATGTACACTTGAAATTTGAGTAAACCTATAAGGAAATAAGCCAAAAAATACAATTAAAAAAAAATATTTTTTTTCTTTTCCTTCTAAAATTCATAACTCTTATTATATTATTTTAAATATCATTTTATTATTTTTCCTTAGGAGGCCACTTTTAGGATGAAATTTCCTCTGATGGATGTTATTACCAAAAAATATGAAGGTATCACAAGCTCTCGGGATCGCAATAGCGTGATCAGACCAGGGGAAGAAAATATTGTTAATAAAAATAAGATGATGATATTAGAATGGAGCAGCTCCCTCATCTCCAAGATGATTTTTTTACTCTTACTGTTTCAAGCAATTACAGTGACCATCAGTCATATCTCCATTGTAAATCAGTCTTAGATTATGTATTAGCAGTAAGTCAGAAGATAGAAATTCGTAGGAAAATTCTTAGTTCTCTCAGTAATCAGTTTCAACTATGAAATGTAAGTGTATTTGTTTTTTGAAGCAGTTTTTCAGAACTACAAATCAAATGTTGTTGGAGGATTTCCCTTCCTTTATGTAAAAGCACTAGAATATGATCCCAGATGCTTGTTCCCCTCCATTTTTCCTCTCTCATCAATTTTTTAAGTAGGAGCTTGCTTCATTTTCAAACAGTAATACAAATAACTGACATTGTTAAAAATAAAAAATAAAAAATAAAATAATAATGATAATTAATTAGAGCTATAAAGGTGTCGTTGGAGACTCCTAACACTTTTCCAATAGTTTTAATGGGCCCCGCCACTGTTCTTAGATCATCTTCTATGAATTTATAGCATTCCAAACATAATTCCATGAGGTCATTTGGCCTTGGAATTTTATCCCTTTTGGAGCTACGTTTTTAGAAGTTCCTCTTTCCCCACTTCTTTTTTTTCAATTCCTCATTATCATATTTAATAACAAAACTAGGGAATGAGTTAGATAGGCTAATAAATTTAGTGATAGTAGATCACGGGTCCTCCCTAAAAGGTTTGGAATTGAAAAGTAGTTGAATTATTTTTTCATTTCCTTAAACTTAGTTTCCCACCTGTTAGCCACCTATAAAAATTTGTCAGATCAAATGGTGGCTAAAAAATTTTAAGCCTTCAAGAAAAAATTTTATGGCCAAATTGTGAATTCTTAAATTCTTATGAATTTAACTAATCTTTTAGTTAATCTTCACTGTTGTTTCCCTCATAAATCCTGAAAAATATGTTGTTTGCAAAGAGAAAGACTACTCAACAAACCCCATTTTCCCATCATTTTACCCCTCTTTTCACTCATAATTGACCTCCATTTTTATCCCCTTGTTCTCCATAAAAATCCCTCCATAAGCCTCATTTAACCTTCAAAATCACTTCAAGACTCTTTTAAAACCATTTTGCCTCCTACCATTTGGTTTAAAAAGCCTTCATTCCCCTATTGGAACCCTCAAATTGGCTTGAAAACCTTGTTTTTAGCCTAAAAACTCTTATATTACATTGTATAGAATTTTAGCCCCTGAGGGCTTAACTTCTATAACCCCCATCTCTCATGGGACCATAAGCCCTGCAACCGGGTGCTAAAAGTCCTTAAACACTTTCCCGAAACCCAACTTTCCTTTGTTTAAAAGTAAAAACCCGACTTTCCTTTGATTTTTCATAAACCTGATAGTTTGAAGTTTCGGTGAATACTGACCGTCGATCTAAACCGATCAACAATCATCGGCCAATCGCATCGCAAGTTTCCAACTTACCCTTTGTTTTTTCCCTTCCCATCTATGTGATCCAGCGATCAATTCCCGACCGTTGATCTATGTTATCGTGCCCATATCCGACGGTTCATATCGCTCCTCGTTCAACACCCACCCTTCCACCTTTGGCCTTCATGATTAAATCCTGACCGTCGATCTAGTTTTTAGATCGACGGTCCTCGCTCCATCGCATCGCAAAATTTCTTTTGTCCATTCCCTTTCCCTCCTCCGATTGTGATCCTGCGATTTAATCTGAACTGTTGAAATCCACAAGAACCAACAGCCCAGATTCAATCGCGTTCCGCCATAGCCCTCCGACATTAAAACTCGTTGATTCAATCCTGACTGTTGATCTCTCCTAGATCTAATAGCCCGCGCTTAATCGCATCGTTGCATTCCCTTTGTGCCTTCCCTTTTCCTCCACTGATTTGCGACCCTGCGATCGAATCTGGGTCATCCATTTCATAGATCTTACGGTCCAGATAAAACCTGAATTACCTTTGATTATTTCATAAACCCGTCAGTGTAATCCTTCGGCAAAGATCCACCGTTGATCTTTTCAGATCAACGGTCCATATTCAACCCGATAGGCCCAACTCCTTTGGGACCTACCTTCCCCCTCGACAGATCTCGACCGTCCATTCCCGAGATCCAACGGTCTAGATCTAAACCACCTTGACCCTGCCCACCATTTTCCGCCCGCGCATCTTATCTCATCACGCTCTCATTTCCATTGTCGGATCTCCCCACCTATCATCTGACGGTTGCTATCCCATATCGCGTAAATTTGCGCCTGAACATTAATGCCAAAAAAATACGCGATATGGGCGGTTTTAAAAGGACACGTGTCAAGCGCAGACCCAGATCGCGTTGTTTTTGCAAAATTCTAAAACCACTTTGGGGTAGCGCGAAACCAACGATTTTTTCAGCCGAAACCACCTTTTCCCATCACATTACATTTTCTCATTTAAAATCTCCGTCGTTCGTTCTTTTCATCCAATGGCCCAGATTGCATCTAACCATTAAGCCATTGTCCTCCACCATTCTTCACAGAGATTTCATCAAAGGATCTCCACCGTCGATCTATGTTAGTTGATCTAATCCAACGACCCAGATCATTTTGTGACCCCAAATTTCATTTAACCCCATTTCGCCTCCGCCAAATATTTTTTGCCCCTTTTCATTACATTTTCCTCCATTCCGTTATAATACCACCCCCATCTGCATTATAAACTACCGATTAATATCGGTCGTTGATCAATCTGATCTAATGGCCCGGACTTAATCTAACTCTCATTCACCCAATCGCCTCCCCTTTCACCCCAGCAAGCAATCCTCGCCATTGGTTGATTTCATCCAATGGTCACGATTAAATCTGAGCCTCCAAAGCAGTTTAAACCTATCCCCATAGGATTTTTATAATTTTTTCTTGTTTGTGCAGGTTTTTAAAGGTTGTTCCATTGTTTGAAGAAGAAATGAATGGCCGAGGATGACGATCCCTCAGGCCGATCTCAATCAAGAAAACAAATTTGCAAAATTTCACATCATGATTTATATGTGCCTCATGAGCACTGATAACATTATAATACTCTCTATACGACTGCGCAGCAACAAAACACAGTAAACCTTGATCAGATAAAGAGTATCAGTGTCCAGGGATAAAATCAAAGAAGAAATCAATGTTTGAAGGTTTTAAACACATTTTTGAGGGATTACGACAATAATTTGACTATCAAAAGCCTAATCCACTCAGTTGAAGACCGTATGAATACCTGAAGATAGAGATTAATCAAAATTAAGCCTAAAACACGGGATTAAAGCAAATTAACAATTTCTTAGGTTAAAACAATGAGATTTATCAGTCCGAGAAGCCTCCACTGCCACATCAGAGGCTAATTGAATTCTCTCCAGCTACCAAAAGCCACCTGCACCCTCAAATAAATCAAAGAAGGTCAGAGCTATTACCTCAGTCAGTGATATTTTGCTTAAAGCGGCCAGAGTTATTGCAAATCTTGCCTGAAAGAGCTCTAAAGTCAAAAAAAATCTACTGCTTAATACTTAATAAAAACAAATTAATACAGATAAATATCAAAAATATTCTCTATTGAGCCCCTCAAAGGCCGAGAAGCATTAAACTGTATTAATTGGGCCTGGAGATCTTTTCTCTGATTCCACCTCCTCATTTCTTCTATAAAAACTTCTGTAGAAGATGAGATAATGTTGGTCACTGCATATATGTTGCCTGTAAATAGTTTTCTGAAGCTGTTGTAAGCGCTGTTTCTAATTGAAGATACCTAAGTTGAGATGAGAAGTTGGAAGCTGTAGAGAACCACTGGACTTGATGATTGTAACTGGTTTGAACATCAAATACAAGCTGATTTATGGGATCTTGGTCTATGTCAACAGTGATGTGTTTCTTATTGTAAATTGTTATTTTTTTTTTGTTTCCATTCTGTTCACTTTCTTTGATAAAGAACAGCAAATATAGAGCTAGGATTTACTGTCAAAAGTACCCTACTCTCACTAATAAGCTTTATCTTTATGTTTTCCTCCAATTGTGTATTTAGGAATGATTTAATACAGTTCAAGCAGTTAAGGAATATTGGTGTTTCCACGTCTTACTTTTTGGACTTTAAACATTGTTCTTGAATGTTATTTTCATTACTTACTAAGTAGAGTTGGACTAGGAAAGTTTATGGTTTGCCCTGTCTTCTAGTTTTCCTCCAAAGGTTGTTTGAAAGTTTCCCTTAAGAGTATGTTGAAAGCAAGATAGGTTCAAAGTCCTTACCTGATCTTAGACTAATTTTTATGTTTATCTGGAATGTTTTTCTTTGGAATATGCTGAAAGCAGGATAGGTTCAAAGTCCTTACTTGATCTTAAGCTATTATTTTTGTTTTAAATTTTTTCTATTGAAAGTGCATCAAAAGCAGGCTAGTTTCAAAGTACTTACCTGATCTTAGATTAATTTTATGTCTTTCTTAAGTGCATGCCAAAAGCAGCATAGTTTCAAAGTACTTACTTGATCTTAGGCTACTCTTTATTCCTTCATTTGTTTTTTCTCCATCTCTTATTTTTTTCATTCCATAAAATCAACTTAAAGAGATCCTTAGACATAGATGACTTGCCCCATAGGCCACTCTTGAACCTTGTTGTTTCAATTAAATCCTACTATGACTCCATAGCCCAATGGATTGAAGTTGCCTCTTGCCTATCTTGTTAATTGAATCACTCTTTCACTTTCATTCACCTTCACCCTTCATTTAGACTTCCTTCACCTTCATTTTATCTTTTCCCAACCAAAAACCAAACAAAACCTTGTTCTTCATAACTAGCCTAATATTACATTTAAAACCTTAAAGATAAATCAATATTTTTCACTTATAGAGAGATCCCTCTCTAGATTCAGGAGGGCTAGATCCTAGAATCCCAAAGTGGTTCAAATTTTGTCTCAGCAGCTTTAGTCTTGCCAATCTGCTAGAATTACAGGGACCTAACATTTCTGGCGACTCAACTGAGGACTTCTGAGTAAATCTTTGAAATGAAACACTCAGTGATCAGTGCAATATTAGTAGCTCTCTTCAAGCACTACCAAAGCAAATGGTAATTATGATACAACTTATTTGAATCAATGAAAAACTAAGGAACCCTTAGGATTCTCATAAGAGCTTATAAAACCTTGAAATAATCAGCTAGCTTAGCCATAAGATTTAACTTTCTTTGTCTCATCACCGTAGCTAAGTGTTGAAATAGATTTAGGACACTCTTAGAACCCATAGGACTGAAAAAACTCAGAAAACCCAAAAAAATGCTTCAGATTGGTATTCAAATAAACATGGTTGTGGACCATTAAACCTTTTACCTCCAAAAGAGCTAAAAATTTCCACTTGGTGGCTCCACGATCCAAAACAAACCTTAAGACTTCGATAGGAAACCCATTATCATCATAACATCATTTAAACTCAGTTAAGAAGACTTTAAAGATTAAAGTTTTCTTGTTTAAAGATCAGTTAGCCTCTTAAGATTGTCATATTTGGTTAAACTTTTCTTGTTAGTTGGGTTTGAAAACCATAGCATAGTGGCTCCTAGAAGAATTCATACTAGAGCCTATCCCAACCCAAATCCTCCTGAGATAGTTGATAACCCTGAAATAATACTTAGGAATTCTCCTAAGGCTAAATTTTCAACTATTTTCAGACCATTCCATAGAGCTAATTATGTCCGTGAAAACCTTGCAGCTCTACAAGAATCCCAAGTTGACTTAAGAAATCCATTCAGAACTAGGTCACTTGAGGATTTAGATCAGATAGATTTTGAGCCTTCACTTTCATCCCATGATAGAAGTGAGCATCCTGGTAGTAGAGAAACTAATCCACCTTATTTACATTTCCTTCATAATTTTGGTTTCTCTCATCCAAGATCAGCTTAACAGTCTCTTGCTAGTCCATCCACATCTTCTATCCATATACCCACTATGCAAACCACCCCATTCCATCAACCCCCTCCACTTGTAAACCCCCCACTTTTTCCACCACCTCCTACCATGGCAACATGGTATGCTCCCCTAGTCCTTCCTTTACCTCTAGTCAATCTACCACAGGACTATCAGTCCAAAATTCCTTTGTATGATGCCAATGGTGCTACTACTTCTTCACAACATGTGGATAAGATGAATGAATACTTTGACAGAAACGAGATTGATGATGAAACTGTCAAACTTAGATTATTTGCTCAAAGTTTAGGGGGAGAATCAAGAAAAAGTTTCAAAGGCTTAACCCCTCACAGTATTAATGATCTCCAAGCCTTCCATCAGTTATTCTTAAACAAATGGGACTTTAAGAAAAACCCTCTCCAAATACTTTCAGACTACAAAAATCTCCAAAGAAACACTGGGGAAAGTGTTCAAGATTATTGCACTAGGTATAATGCACTTCCCCCAGATTTGAAACCTCCACAAGGCTCAGCTTTAAACAAGTTTCCTGAAGGATTTGATCCTGAAATGGTTTATCAATTGAGAGAAAGAGATCCTTTGACTCTTGAATATATGCAAAAAGGAGCCTTAGCTGTGGAAGTCAATCTAATGGATAAAAGAGCGAGGATGAGGAATGAGAAGAAAGTGTCATTTAGAGAGGAATATGCACCTTCCACATCTAGCTCTAAGATGGAAAGAATGATGGATGAGATGATGAAAAATATGAGCATACTTGAGAGAGCACAAGCAAGTCAAAATCAATCAGTTCCTCAAAACAGAAACCAATCTCAAAACCAAAATCAGAATTTCTAGAGAAATCAGCCTCAAAACAGACCAGGAGACCCTAATCAGGAGATTATACCTCCTTTTCATCAAAATTATGTGAGTGAAGTTGAAGAAACAACGGAACAAAAAGAGAAAGATGACATAAACATGTTGGGAGTAGACAATGATGATTTTGAAGTTCATTACAATAGGAAACAAGGTCTATACACACCCTATGACGATAAGAGAGAAGAAGATGAATTTTGTTATCAAGAGCTGGAAAATGTCATCATAGAAACTCCAAAAGAGTATGACCTTAGGATTAAAAAAAAATTGGAAACTCCCAAAACTAAAACCTCTGAAAATCCCACAAAAAACAGCCCTGTAAATAAAACCAAAGTTACAAAACAGAAAGATAAAACAGTGGTTGTAATTTCTGATAAAAACAAAGAGAAAGGCACTCAAATGAATGAAAAATAGAGTGCAGACCTTAGCAACGCTAGTAATTCAGCTAGTGCTCCTGTTAAAACAATTTTGACTAATGTAAATAGAGGAAATCAGCAAGATGATTTTGCTGATAGAATGGTAGTTAATAAGGTTGAAACAAGCATTTTAAGAAATCATATGCCTTTTAGTTTGGAGCAGGAAATTGCCAGAATCAAAATCTATGTTCCTCTCACTGAATTAGTTACCTAAGATGTATATAGATCACAAATTTTGAAGGCTTTTAACATAGAAGAGAATAATGACACTATCAATCTTAATGATGACCAACCAGAGCTCATATTTGGTCCTAAGATTGAGGGTATATATCAAGAAGGACCAGTTCCTCCTTTTTATGTTAGTTTAAATATTCATGACAAAAATTTACACAACGTTATGCATGAGTCAGGGGCCTCTCATAACTTAATGCCCAAAGCTGTAATGGAGAGCCTAGGCCTTGAAATCACTAGACCATACAAAGATCTTACTCCTTTGACTCAAGTAGAGTGAAATTCCTAGGTTTGATCAAAGACCTTTGTGTAAAATTAGCAAAAATTCCAGCCAAGTGTTTAATAATGGATATTGTAGTGGCTGATGTGCCCCCAAAGTATGGTATGCTGTTATCAAGATCTTGGGGAGCTAAGTTACAAGGAACAATGCAAATGGATATGACATATGCTACCATCCCTGTTTTCAATCAAACTAGAAGACTTTATAGGGAATCTCATATGTAATACATGGTTACTAGCCAAGAGAGACCACAAAACTTTCCTCTTTATTCTGTACATATAGGCCTTGATTCATTTATCCTTTTCAATGATGAAACATTTAGTGAGCAAGAAACCTTAACTGAATTAGTGGCAGATATAGAAAAAGAGGAAGACAAGACAGGAGTGTCTAAACAGTTTTCCCAATCTGAAAATCACAGCAAACAAATCACAGGTCTAGAGCTGCAAATCAATCATCCATTATTTTTTAACCTTGAGAGTCAAGAGAATAGTCTTCAACGCAATGAAAAACATGAGGAATTAAAACAAATTCAACATAGTGCTGATCTACAAGAACAATCCAAAAACATACTAGATGAAGAGGATAGTAGTTAAGCTAGTATATCTGAAACTAGTCCTCTTTGGAGTATGAACTTCGATGGGTCTTGCACTAAGAATGATGCAGGTGTAGGAGTGTGGCTTCACAATACAATGAACAATCATACTGAAGGACATTCCTGCAAATTAAACCTTCAATGCACCAATAACATAGCTGAGTATGAAGCCCTCCTTTTAGGCTTGCACTTATTGAAGAAATTAGGGGCCAAAATAATAAAGGTTCATGGTGACTCTGAACTAATAATTAGGCAAGTGAATGGGGAATATACTGAAAAACATCCCAGACTTAAAGCCTATCGAAATGATGTCATGGATTTATTGAAAACATTTGAGGAATTCAAACTTATCTTTGTCCCAAGAAGCCAAAATATCCAAGCTAATGGTTTAGCTTTTGCCGCTAGAACGTGCCTAACTCCTTATGAAACCAAACAATGCACTACCAAAATCAAATTTAGACCAGATGTACCTGATAATGAAAAATATTGGCAAGTGTTTGATGGAGACAAACAAATAGAAGACTTCCTATAGTCCATAAATGAATTTGAGCCACTAAGTTCAAATTTAGATTATGAATCAAACTGTCCTGTGGAAGAAAATCTTCTTGATGAAGAAGTAAAGTCTCCAGAGATTGCTGAGATAAATCTGTTAGCTAATAAACTTGAACACACCACAGAAGTTGGCGCAGATTTAGAAAAAGAAGACTTAGAAACACTGCAATCTAACACTCAAAGTTTGCCAAAAGGTCTGGTCCCATTAGAAGAGTTGTTTGATTTCAATGATGTTGCCAAGAAACCAAAGCTAGAGCCTGTGGAAACTAAAGTAGAAGAGTGTAAAATAGGCAGTGAACTAAAACCAAAAATGATCAAACTGTCAAAAAATTTACCAGCTCACATCAAACTGAAATACATTGAGATGTTTAAAGAATTTTCTGATGTTTTTGTGTGGAGTTATGAGGATTTAAAGTCCTATGACACATAAATAATTCAGCACAAGATACCCCTCAAAGAAAACCAAAAGCCCTTTAAGCAAAAATTGCGCAGAATCAACCCTGTCCAATTACCTTTGGTTGAGAAGGAAATCAAGAAAATGTATGAAGCTGGAATTATTGTTCCTATTAGATATTCAGAGTGGGTGTCTAATCTAGTTTCAGTTAGGAAGAAAACAGGAGAGATTAGGCTTTGTATTGACTTTAGAGACTTAAACAAAGCCTCATTGAAGGACAACTACCCTTTACCCAAGATGGATCAAATTTTACAAAGGGCAGTTGGTTCTAAAAGAATTTCTTTGCTAGATGGCTTCTCAAGATACAATCAGATATTAGTACATCCTGATGATCAACTCAAGACAGTTTTTACCACACCTTGGGGCACTTTCATGTATGTGAAAATTCCCTTTGATTTAATGAATGTTGGTGCTACATTTCAGAGAGCCATGGATATTTCATTCTCGGAAGAATTAGGCTACTTCATCATTATTTACCTTGATGATATCACTATTTTTTCCAAAACAGGTGAAGAGCACCTAGAACACTTGAGAAAAGTCTTTGAGAAATGCAGAAAATATGGGTTATCTTTAAATCCAAAGAAAACAATGCTTGGTCTCCAAGAAGGTAAACTACTTGGACACATCATATCAGAAGAGGGGATAAAGATAGACCCAAAGAGGATTGAAGGTATATTGCAAATCAATCATCCTCGAAACATCAAGGAACTTCAATATTTCATTGGAAAGATTAATTTCTTAGAAGGTTCATACCCAACTTAGCTGAACTCCTTAGAAACATTACAAACATGCTGAAAAAAGAACAAGGAGATAAATGGACCTTGGAGGCAAAGAAATCATTTGAACTGGTGAAACAAGCATTAACCCAAACACCAGTTCTCATTAGTCCTGATTTTTCAAAAGATTTTTTCATTTTTTCATTTGCATCAGAACACATAGAGGTTGTTGTCCTATTACATAAAAATCCACAGGGACAAGAGCAGCCAATTACATTCTTTAGTAAGGCATTGAGAGATGCACCTCTTAAGTATAATATCATGGAAAAACAAGCCTTTGCCTTATTCAAAGCCTTAAAAGACTTTAGAGTTTACATTCTACACTCCCACATAATTGCATTTGTGCCAAATTCAGTTGTGAAAGACATTCTAACACGGGACCCAGATGGCAAAAGAGGAAAGTGAATAGTTGCGATACTTGAATATGATTTAGAAATCAAGCCCACTAAACTCATAAAAGGCCAAGGACTAGCAAGATTAATGGTTGAGTCTAATTTTGAAGCTCTTGATATAAACATGATAAATGCATTAGATGAACAAGAGGAATTTTCAACTCCCATTGTTGAAGATCATTTTATGAATTCCTCTTGGTATGCTAATATTTTATATTTTTTGCTCAATTTGAATACACCTCCTGGTTTGTCTAAGACAAAGGCAAGATTTTTAAAGTTAAAATTTGTTAACTGCTACATTTTAGATAAATGTCTATATTGGAAAAATGCTAGTGGGTTATTGCTTAAATGTTTGCCTGAGAATGATGTAGAGAAAATCAAGCATCATTTCCATGAAGGAGAATGTGGAGGCCACCTCTATTGGAAGACAACTGCCAACAAAATCCTTAGAGCTGGTTACTATTGGCCCACCCTCTTTCATGATGTCCATAAAATGATTATTGCCTATCATAAATGCCAACTCTTTGAAGGCAAAAGGAAATTGCTTCCTTTACCCTTTCATCCATTCATTGTTGAAGCTCATTTTCAACAGTGGGGTCTAGACTTCATAGGAGAAATCCATCCACCATCATTTGTCCAACATAGATGGATTCTCACTGCAACAGACTACTTTACCAAATGGATAGAAGCCATCCCTTCTAGGCAAGCCAATGACTCTGTTATCATAAAATTTATTGAAACACATATCCTATCTAGATTTGGTTGTCCTAGGAATATTATCACTGATAATGTTGTTGCATTTGGATCCAAAAATATGGTTGAATTCTGTCACAAATATCATATTACATTGGGCCATTCTACTGCTTATTACCCTCAAGGTAATGGGTTGGCAGAATCGTTAAACAAAATTTTGGTGAACATAATCAAGAAGTTGTTGGAGGAAAATAAGAAATCATGGCGCACAAAGCTGGTACATGCACTTTGGGCTGATAGATTAACACTTAAAAAATCAATTCGAATGTCACCCTATCATCTTGTCTATGGAATAGATGCAATTTTTCCAACTAGTCTAGGAGTGTCAGTTATGAAGCTGATCCAAGAAGTACAGTCTGAAGACAATGACATGATCAGAAGAATAAATCAGACCATATATCTTCAGCAAACCAGAGAGGAGGTCTACAACAGAGCATTACAAAAGCAAGAAAGCATCAAGAAGCTTTTTTATAGAAGGACAAAGGTCAGTGATTTCAGCATTGGTGACAAATTGTTAAAATGGGATTCAAGGAGAGAAGATAAGGGCAAGCATGGGAAATTTGATAATGTATGGCTTGGCCCTTATCTCATTCATTCTACTGTTGGTAACAATGCTTACTTTTTACAGGAATTGAATGGAGCTAAAATGTTTGGGGGTAATGTCAATGGCAGGATGCTCAAACATTATTTCTCTTGACCATATCAGTTTGAAAGCATTTTTATTTTTTTTCTCATTGTGAATATCATATCCTTCACTACATTCAAAGTTAGAATATGAAAAAAGACAAAAACAATACAAAAGAAAAGAGGGAAAATTATAAAAAACAAGAAAGGTACAGCCCCATACCAAAAAAGAGAAACAAAATCTGAAAGTGTGCAAGCTCAAATGCCACTCCTAAGAAACACTCTCCTAGTTAGTCATACAGCCTAATCATGACTAATTAGTTTTCAATTTACTGCTGATAGGTTAGTGAAATAGATTTTCCAAACAGCTTAATAATGGCTTATCAGTTAGGTAGATTAGGATAGAAAAATAAAGGTTCAAACAAGCTAAAAATTTGAACCTATGAGTTTTAAAAAAAAATAATGGCTCTAACTAGATCAAATATTGAGCCAAGGATAGAAGTAAACTGGTTCTAATATGCCCAAAACCTGAACCAGAGAACAAAGAGAAAAACAACTCAAACAAGCCTAAAAACAGAGCTGAATAAAAGAGAAGGATGTTCTTAAACTTTCAGATCTTAATCCTTCACCATTTTGCTTTAATTTTCTGTAAATTTTAGTCTATGTGCAGCTTGTTTTTATGCCATAGATATGCATCAAGTCAAACTGCTTAATCTTGGCTTGACTGCTTTTAATTTTTTGTTTTAGAATTTAGTGAATAAAAATCTGTCAGACAGTCTAATCCTGACATATAGTAGTTAGGAAGAGAAGCTTATGAACTCAACTGCTTAATCCGAGTTCATGGAGAAATAAGGGTATAAATAGACTAGTTTTATACTTTCAAAAGAATAAAATGTTTGTAAAAAGAGTTTGCCAATCCAAATGCACTATGAAAGAAGAAAAAATGTTAGATCATTAGGATTGGGTAGGTAGAAAGCTTGTTTTGATAGAGTTCCATTATTTTTTAATGGATGTTAACATTATCAGATAAAAAGAAGATTAGCAAAGTAAAGAAAGTTGCAGCCCAATGGATGCGGCATTGATCAGCTTCCAGAGAAGACTTGTCTGACGTTCTTGGCACCTCCAAGGAGCTGTCATCCCAAGTTGGAGCTGTTGTTAGCCACCTATAAAAATTTGTCATATCAAATGGTGGCTAAAACATTTTTAAGCCTTCAAGAAACAATTTTATGGCCAACTTGTGAGTTCTTAAACTCTTATGAAATTATCTAATCTTTTAGTTAATCTTCACTACTGTTTCCCTCATAAATCCTGAAAAATTTGTTGTTTGCAGAGAGAAAGACAGCTCAAAAAACCCCATTTTCCCATCATTTTACCCCTCTTTTCACTCATAATTGACCTCTATTTCTATCCCCTTGTTCTCCATAAAAATCCCTCCATAAGCCTCATTTAACCTTCAAAATCACTTCAAGACTCTTTTAAAACCATTTGGCCTCCTACCATTTGGTTTTAAAAGCCTTCATTCCCCTATCGGAACCCTCAAATTGGCTTTAAAACCCTATTTTTAGCCTAAAAACTCTTATATTACATTGTATAGAATTTTAGCCCCCGACGGCTTAACTTCTATAACCCCCACCTTTCATGGGACCATAAGCCCTGCAATCGGGTGCTAAAAGTCCTTAAAACCCTTTCCCAAAACCTAACTTTCCTTTGTTTAAACGTAAAAACCCGACTTTCCTTTGATTTTTCATAAACCCGATAGTTTGAAGTTTCGGTGAATACTGATCGTCGATCCAAACCGATCAACGATCATCTGCCAATCGCATCGCAATTTTCCAACTTACCCTTTGTTTTTTCCCTTCCCGTCGATGCGATCCATTGATCAATTCCTGACCGTTGATCTATTTTATCGTGCCCAGATCTGACGGTCCATATTGCTCCCCGTTCAAAACCCGCCCTTTCGCCTTTGGCCTTCATGATTAAATCCTGACCGTCGATCTAGTTTTTAGATCGACGGTCCTTGCTCCATCGCATCGCAAAATTTCTTTTGTCCATTCCCTTTCCCTCCTCCGATTGCGATCCTGCGATTTAATCTGAACCGTTGAAATCCACAAGAACCAACGGCCTAGATTCAATTGCGCTCCGCCATAGCCCTCCGACATTAAAACTCGTCGATTCAATCCTGACCATTGATCTCTCCTAGATCTAACGGCCCGTGCTTAATCGCATCGGTGCATTCCCTTTGTGCCTTCCCTTTTCCTCGGCCGATTTGCGACCCTGCGATCGAATCTGGGCCGTCCATTTCATAGATCTTACGGTCCAAATCAAACTTGAATTTCCTTTGATTATTTCATAAACCCGTCAGTGTAATCCTTCAATGAAGATCCACCATTGATCTTTGCAGCTCAACGGTCCATATTCAACCCAATAGGCCCAACTCCTTTGGGTCCTACCTTCCCCCTCGACCGTCCATTCCCGAGATCCAATTGTCCAGATCTAAACCTCCTTGACCCTGCCCACCATTTTTTTCCCCCGCATCTTATCTCATCACGCTCTCATTTCCACCGCCGAATCTCCCCGCCTATCATCCGATGGTTGCTATCCCATATCGCGTAAATTTGTGCCCGAACGTTAATGCCAAAAAATTACGCGATATGGGCGGTTTTAAAAGGACACATGTCAAGCGCAAACCCATATCGTGTTGCTTTGGAAAAATTCTAAAACCACTTTGGGGCAGCGCGAAACTAGCGGTTTTTTTCAGCCGAAACCACCTTTCCCCATCACATTACATTTTCTCATTTAAAATCTCTGTCGTTCGTTCTTTTCATCCAACGGCCCAGATTGCATCTAACCATTAAACCATCGCCCTCCACCATTCTTCCCAGAGATTTCATCAAAGGATCTCCACCATCAATCTCTGTTAGTTGATCTAATCCAACTGCCCAGATCATTCTGCGATCCCAAATTTCATTTAACCCCATTTTGCCTCCGCCAAAGATTTTTTGCCCCTTTTCATTAAATTTTCCTCCATTCCGTTATAATATCACCCCCCTCAGCATTATAAACTCCTGATTAATCTCGGACATTGATCAATCTTATCTAACGGCCCGAACTTAATCTAACTCTCATTCACCCAACCGCCTCCCCTTTTGACCCCAGCAAGAAATCCTCGTCATTGGTTGATTTCATCCAACAGCATGATTAAATCTGAGCCTCCAAAGTAGTTTAAACCAATCCCCGCAGGATTTTTATAATTTTTGCTTGTTTTTGTAGGTTTTTAAAGGTTGTTCCATTGTTTTAAGAAGAAATTAATGGCCAGGGATGACGATCCCTCAGGCCGATATGAATCAAGAAAACAAATTTGCAAAGGTTCACATCATGATTTATCTGTGCCTCATGAGCACTGATAACATTATAAGACCCTCTGTATGCCTGCTCAGCAAAAAAACACAGTAAACCTTGATCAGATAAAGAGTATCAGTGTCTAGGGATAAAATCAAAGCAAAAATCAATGTTTGAAGGTTTTAAACACAGTTTTGAGGTATTACGGCAATAATTTGACTATCAAAAGCCTAATACACTCAATTGAAGACCGTATGAAGACCTGAAGACAGATATTAAGCCAAATTAAGCCTAAACACGGGATTAAATCAAATTAACAATGTTTTAGGTTAAAACAATGAGATCTATCAATCCGAGAAGCCTCCACTACCACATCAGAGGCTAATTAAATCCTCTCCAGCTACCAAAAGCCACCTGCACCCTCAAAGAAATCAAAGAACACCAGAGTTATTACCTCAATCAGTGATATTTTTCTTAAAGCGGCCAGAGTTATTGCAAATCCTGTCTGGAAGAGTTCTAAAGTCAACAAACTCTGCTAAGCTGCTTAATACCTAATAAAAATAAATTAATACAGAGAAATATCAGAAATCTTCTCTATTGAGCCCCTCAAAGGCTGAGAAGCATTAAATTGTATTAATTAGGCTTGGAGATCTTTTCTCTGATTCCACCTCCTCATTTCTTCTATAAAAACTTCTGTAGAAGATGAGATAATGTTGGTCATTGCATATCTGTTGCCTGTAAATAGTTTTTTGAAGTTGTTGTAAGCGTTGTTTGTAATTGAAGATACCTAAGTTGAGATGAGAAGTTGGAAGTTGTAGAGAACCACTAGACTTGATGATTGTAACTGGTTTGAACATCAAATACAAGTTGATTTATGGGATCCTGGTCTATGTCAACAGTGATGTGTTTCTTATTATAAATTGTTATTTTCTTTTTGTTTCCATTCTGTTCACTTTCTCTGATAAAGAACAGCAAATATAGAGCTAGGATTTACTGTCAAAAGTACCCTACTCTCACTGATAAGCTTTATCTTTATGTTTTCCTCCAATTCTGTATTTAGGAATGATTTAATAGAGTCCAAGCAATGAAGGAATGTTGGTGTTCCCACGTCTTACTGTCTAAACTTTAAACATTGTTCTTGAATGTTATTTTCATTACTTACTAAGTAGAGTTGGACTAGGAAATTTTATGGTTTTCCCTGTCTTCTAGTTTTCCTACAAAGGTTGTTTGAAAGTTTCCCTTAAGAGCATGTTGAAAGCAGGATAGGTTCAAAGTCCCTACCTGATCTTAGACTACTTTTTATGTTTATCTGGAATGTTTTTCTTTGGAATATGTTGAAAGTAGGATAAGTTCAAAGTCCTTACTTGATCTTAAGCTATTCTTTGTGTTTTAAATGTTTTCTATTGAAAGTGCATCAAAAGCAGGCTAGTTTCAAAGTACTTACCTGATCTTAGATTACTTTTATGTCTTTCTTAAGTGCATGCCAAAAGCAGGATAGTTTCAAAGTACTTACTTGATCTTAGGCTGCCCTTTGTTCCTTCATAATTTGTTTGTTCTCCATCTCTTATTGTTTTCATTCCATAAAATAAACTTAAAGAGATCCTTAGACATAGATGACTTGCCCCATATACCACTCTTGAACCTTGTTGTTTCAATTAAATCCTACTATGACTCCATAGCCCAATGGATTGAAGTTGCCTCTTGCCTATCTTGTTAACTGAATCACTCTTTCACTTTCATTCAACTTCACCCTTCATTTAGACTTCCTTCACCTTTATTTTATCTTTGCCCAACCAAAAACCAAACAAAACCTTGTTCTTCATAACTAGCCTAATATTACATTTAAAACCTTAAAGATAAATCAATCTTTTTCACTTATAGAGAGATCCCTCTCTGGATTCAGGAGGGCTAGATCCTAGAATCCCAAAGTGGTTCAAATGTTGTCTCTGCAACTTTAGTATTGCTAATATTCTAGAATTACAGGGACCTAACACCACCTATTCTTTCCTTTGTCAATTTTCCAAATAGAGTTAATGATTTTCCTTTTGTTTGAATATTTATGAAATAACTTCATTTTTTCATCGGATGGTTTAAGTAGAATGTATTTGTTCTTGATTCATCATCCTTTCTCTTTTCCCAACTATAAGTTCTTTTTTTCTTCTAATAGCTCCCCCTCCATCTTTTGGGCATCATTTATAGACCTAAAAACATCACTATTATATAGTGTCCTCAACCCATCTTCTAGTTCTCAATGGATATTGTCACCTTTCTTATTTTTTTCATTATCCCATTGCACTGGAAACTTATTTGTCTCTTTCATTTTTTCTTGGAATTGTGTTAGAGCTAATTTGTTAGAGGATGAATCATAAGACTCCCAACAAGATTTTATCTTGACCTAAATACCTTCATCCATTTAGGATTTAGTTTGAAGGATCTCATCAAATTTCCTTGAGCAACAACTATTTCTAATAAAATTGGACAATGGTAAGAGTCCCTTCTTGAGGTGAATCACTATTTTTTCAGAGTAACTTTGTCTAGAAATCCTTCAGAGATTGAAAAAAGGTCAAGCATGTTTTTTATTATATTGTCCTCAATTATAGTGTTTCTCTAAGAGTGAGACAAATTTGTTCTTTAAACATTTATAGGGCCAATTATTTTATATATCTTAAGAAGCAGCTTGATAGACAATCTATTTGGGTGATAGGTTCTCATATTCTAGACACTTCCAAAGTGAAACTTAGTGCTCTCCCTATCACCAAAAGTCTATTTTATATTAGGTCCCTATAATAATAGTGTAACCCCTATATTTTTTTGGTTATGCCCCATATAATCCCACTATTTTTATTATTGTTCCCTTGCATTATTATTGTTATGTAGGTCCTAATTATATTTTGACCATTTAGACTCCAATATATACCAACGAGATCATGTCATTTGGAACATCCAAGAATTGTTCATTTATGTGATGTAAAAGGATTTTACCCCTTGAATTGGATTACTATCAAGTCGTTGATCTATAGTTTCTTATGTTTCTATGTTGTTTTGATCAGGGTACATAACATTTGGTATCAAAGCTCTTGATCCTAGGGTTTTGTTGCTTCAAACTGGTCATCATGGAATTTTCACCATAAATTTTTTGCTTGTGAAGCTTCAAACCGTGAAATTTTTACCATGGGGAGGATATATCTTGATAAACATCTGGTTAAAATTTTAGACTTTGTTTCACTATATTTTCGAAGATATGGTCCAAGGAAGTTAGGGTTTTTGTATGCTCTAGAATTCAGTCTCAAACAGGTGTCCCAAGGAAAATTGTCATAACTTTCTCTTCGAGCATTAGATTTGAATTTCATAAAAAATGAATAAAATCGCATGGAATATAGTTTTTTGGGTAGAATTTCCAAGGCTAAAGGTTGAAACAGTGACACGTGGTATCCCGTATAAGTTTGTTATACTGAACTAGTCCATAATCAGGTCACCGTGGGAGATTTCGCATAACTTCCTCTCAAATAATTTAATCTCGATATAACTTGTACGAATGAAAAGAAGACACAAAAAGCTACCTAAATACAATTTTTAAAACCTTTATGGGTTGAAATCATAGAGGTACAATAGTTCCAAGGTCAGCTAGATCAACAAGCTCAAAATCAAACACTTAAAAACAAAAAAGGTGTGTATAAGTTTTCTTCGAAAATTTAGTTTGAAGTGCTTCAAAGGAATAGTGAAGCAAAGATATCATTATTTGGTTCCACAATGACTCGCACAAAAAATAAATAAATAAATAAATGATACACCCATTAATCCCATAGAATGATCTACTATGATGCATGAAGAAGAGGAAGAAATGCAACATGATATATCAAAATTATGGAAACAAGTACAACAATTTTCACTCTCACAAAGAGAAACCAAAAATGAATTGGAAGTGATGATGAAGGTTAATATGGATGGTTTAAAATAAGAAATAAAAGGGGAAATGGAATTTTTAAAAGCAGACATGGAAGGTTTAACAAAATTGTTACAAGAAAGGATTCCTAGTGGTGATAAGGTATTCCATGAAACTCATGATGAAAACAAAGGGAATGTGAATCATGATTTTAGAGACTCCAAATTTGGGTTGAAGAGCAACCACATTTCAAAGATCGATATGAGGAAGATTGATGGCACAACATAGATACTACATATGGAGCAGTTCTTTGATCTACATGATGTGCAACATACACAAAAGGTACACATTTCATCTTTATATCTAGAACCCAATCAATATGTGTGGTATCGATGGCTTTTTTCTCTTAAATCACTTGTCACTTGGACAATTTTTATGGAGGAATCAATAGAAAATTATAAGGATACAAAGAGTACTACCTTCTTTAGCCAATTGATAAATCTCAAAAAAGGTGGTTCAATTGCAGAGCACATTGAGAACTTCCAAATATTGAAGGTCAAGGTAACTGATATTCTAGAGGAGAATCTAATTGATGTCTTCATAGGGACTTTAAGGGATAACATTCAACATTATTTTTGCCTTTGGGAACCTAAATCATTGGAGAATGCGTTCAGGGTGGCGAGAAATCTTGAAATAAAAATTATGGCAACAAGGAGGTCTAACACTAACAACTATAAAGATGGAAGTGTTGTTTCTCTTATCCTTCCACAACCTAAAAGGTTGACACCACAAAAACTGGAGGAAAAAAGAGCAGAAGGGATTTGTTATAGTTTTGCTAACAAATATAATAAATGTCATAAGTGCACTGAGAAGAAATTATTTTACATAGATTGGGAAGAGGAGGAAGAAAAGGAAGAAGAAACGTCAAAAGAAGATCTTCACCAGGAACCAACTCTAGAGGTTGAAGAAATTCATCTGACCATATCATGCAATTCATTGGATGGAATTACCACTCCTAAAACTCTCAATATAGAAGGATATATCAAGAATAAAAATATAATAATGTTGATTGATTCAGGTAGCAACCATAATTTCATTCATTATAATATATCAAAGGATTTGAATTGATTTCTATATTCAACACCAGAGTTTCAATTGATGGTTGCTGATGGAGGAACTAAAAATTTCTCAAGGAAGTGCCATAATATCAATCTAACCATGGGGAATTATGTATTGAATAGTACAATGATTTCCATTCCAATGGGTGGTGTTGATGTTTTATTAGGAGTCCAATGGTTAAAATCTTTGGGGATGATAGCTTTTAATTTTCAAGAACTACTCTTGAAATTTGTCTAGGAAGGAAAGGAAATTGAATTAAGGGGTATTGCAGAGATACCTTGTAAAATAATCAACTATAATGGCGTGAAAAAGAATCTGAAGAAGAAACAATGGGGTGTAATTTAAAATTTATGTTTACTATATGTGCAAACATATAAGTCACCCATTTCTCCAGATTTCCAAAGGGTTATTGACATTCATTCCAAAGTATTTGAGACTCCCAAAGATCTCCCACCTATTCACGATCATGTTCACGCTATTCACTTAATTCCAGAAATTATTTCTCCAAAATCATGCCTTACAAATATCCCTATGCCCAGGAGAGTGAAATCGAATGCATAATTACATAAATACTAGAGGTCAGTATAATTCAAGCTAGCCAAATTTATTTTTCTTCTTCAATAGTACTGGTACATAAGAAGGATGGATCGTGGTGTATGTGTTTGAATTATAGAGAGCTCAACAAGCTCACTATTAAAGATAAATTTCCCATTCTTATCATTTGGGAATTATTGGATGAATTATATGGAGAAATTTAATTCACCAAGTTGGATCTTCATTCATGATATCATCAAAATAGAATGAATACTGAAGACATTCCAAAACAAACATTCAAAACTCATGCAGGTCATTATGAATTTTTGGCCATGCCTTATGGTCTTAAGAATGCACCTTCCACATTTCAAGGTTTGATGAATTCCACTTTCAAACCCTTCCTTACAAAAATTTTGTTAGCATTTTTTGATGATATACTAATCCATAACATGTCTTGGAAAGATCATGCTCAACATTTAAACATGGTGCTCGAACTATTGTAGGAGAAAAAATTTTATGCAAAACCCTCCAAATGTTTCTTTGGGGTACAGGAGGTGGAATATTTGGGTCATATTGTATCTCATGATGGTGTTAAGGTAGACCCTAACAAAATTAAAGCCATCAAGGAATGAAAAATCCCCACAACCTTAAGGCATCTTCGATGATTTCTCTGGTGGACAGAGTATTATTGCAAGTTTGTTAATAATTATGGGAAGATAACAACACCTCTAACAACGTTACTGAATAAATATGCATTTTCTTGGACTTTAGAAGAAAATAAAGCCTTTGAACATCTTAAAGAGGAAATTTGGCAAGCTCTAGTCTTAGCTACACCAAACTTCAAAAAAACTCTTATTGTGTAATGTGATGCCTCAAAAAATGGCATTGGAGTTATTTTAATGCAAGAAGGAAGACCCATTTTCTTTGAAAGTCGTCTAATCAAGGGAAACAATTTACATAAACCTAATTATGAGAAGGAAATTTTGTAAATACTACATGCCCTAAAGCAATGGTGCCCCTACCTAATGGGAAGACACTTCAAGGTAAAACATATTGTAATGTTCCTTTTTCAGGATTGCTCTGACTCATGCATTAAAAACGAATTCCCATCAACATATGCAATAAAACAGTGAAATCATCACCTGGATCCCATGGATACATCTATGTAGCATGTAAATACAATAGGATATCAGAAAGAAATGGAACTAGGTGGGTTAAACAGACCTCCCACACTATTTTAGCTGAAATTGACTAAAAACCCCAAAACTGCATTTTACCGGAGTTGCTGCATCAATGGACTACGCAGTCTAAAGAGGGTTTTAACATAAAAACATGGGATAAAGATATATCTACTCATATATTAATGAATAATGTTTAAGTACAGATATCTAGTCTCCTCATACAAAATACAAGAGAACCTGACAAGGGTTTCTTGTCAAATACATTGTATACAAATGTGATCTTCAGAAAATTACTGAATAATCACTGAAACACTAAAGAATAAGAGTATATAATGCTGAATGATGACTTATCTGATGTATATCCCTCAAAGGCTTCCTCCCATGAAAGGATGGACCTTTCAATCACAAGGAAGCTCAGCAACGGAGCCACCAAACCATGCAATGAGCACTGCCTCCAGAATAACGCATTACCTAGCAGAAACAACGCTAGGAATGTATGGGAAATGTGTGTTCTGATACCACATATCTGAAATAAGCTCTAGATCTCTCCAAACATATCTCTCAAATGAAGGAAACCTTCCTCCAATGAGAAACTAGCTAAGAAGCCGGGATTCCAATCCCTTCCACTATTGCACCCAGCGACACTGCACAATCCCCGGAAAAGTTGTGTTGATGAAGATTTCTAAAGCTTGGCCTGAATACCTGGTGTGGAATGATGAATTCAAACTCTCCAAATGAGGCTCATCAAAGGAAAGAGGTGGGATTCCCACCCAGGAACACCCAGTGCTAAACAACACTGCAGCTTTGCTAAGCAGCAAAGCAGCAACAAGTCTTGGCAAACAAGAATAATAAACTAGAACATGTAGAATAATGTTGCCATCCTCTTCCTTATATAATACATGATTTTTTTTTCCCTTTTCCCCACTCAATTAGGTTACTACTAAACCAAGTTACATCTCCCTCCAAAATTGTGTTATTCATCCTTGGATTCCTTCCCCACTAAAATTGCATTGTTGACTTAGTGAAAGAAGCTTGAATTTAACCCTGTTCACACATGGAGGTGTCTTATTGAGCTAGAAAGAGTGTCCCCTTTCACATTTGGAGTATTTTATTCCTCCTTAGGAGACTTATGGGCTTTTCTTCCCATTTAATTACCAACTCGAATTGCTGCTAACTCTAATGTTCCATTTAGATTGGAGGCTAAAATTTTGGAACATTACAGTCCTCCCCTCCAAAATCTGTGCTTGTCCTCAAGCAAATGAATAAGGAGAAGAAATATCTCCCCTCTTCCTCATGTGGCTTCCATCAATAGTCTCCATCACTGCATCAAAAGAATCTGCAAATATATTGTCATCCAATGCTTCCTCCCAAGTGTGCAAAACCAAAGTGTCTACATCAATCAAAGGTGGAAAGTGTGAATGGAAACCTGCTAGTTGTCCCATGGCCTCCACAAATTAGGAGTGATGATCATCATGGTGAATGAGTGCCTCCCTCACCCATGCTATCATCCAAATGAAGTGAGTCACCCTCCAACAAGGTAACTCATGGAAAGTCTCCTCCACCTTATGCTCCTGAAATGTAGGTGGGCTGAATGAATGTACATGATAGGCAAGAGGGCCTATCCCAAGTTGTCTTCCTCTCCAGTTAGGATAAGTGTAAAGGACATGTTGATCTTGGGCTGAAACATGATGGCCCTCCACTGGCAAGAATAAGATTGAGCCTCCAAGGACTCTTCCTCCAAAATAATGAGGCATGCCAACCCAAACCATTCCATTCAAGATGAATGGCACATCATCACCACATGGCATCCAAATCAGAAAAAGGCTGAAGGTTATGTGCAATTTTGGATGATACATATGGTCTCTCTGGTGGACACAGCGCAGTTCTTTCAACTATTGTTGTAGAGCATCAAGTGGCAAGTTGTCCTTCCAATAATTTGCAGTTATGTGTGTTAGCTCATCTACTTTGAAGTAGTAAGCCACAATATATACCAGCTGTGCACAATCAAAGAAATACAACACTTGCCCAAATTCATGTAAAGATGGGTCATCAACATCACAATATTTGGCCCTAAAGTGACCATGAAACCCATAAATAATCTTGCTCTCATGTATAGCAATGCACTGTTTACATATGGTGAGAAAGTACAAATACTCAATAGAGTAATCAACAAGCACATCAATTTCTTCCTTACCATGCATCATCTGGGAGATGAAAGTGAGGTCCATGTATAAGTTTCCCCATGTGGATCCCCTCACAAAAATCTGCAAGAAGAAGGGACACACATACTCTTTGGAACACTCCATCAATAAGAGCACACTCCCATGTGACAGCGTTGTAGGCCTTAGGAATAAGGCTCCATGACTTCTCCCTTTGACATTCCACATGCCAAAGCCATCCACCATCATGCTGCTATGTGAGAAGATCATCTCCCGACATGGAAGTCTCTCATGATCCTCCAACACTGAAGGGTAGCCTCCTTGCACCATGAATGTGCCTTTCTTCTCTTCAGAAACATCGTGAAAAGTATGGGAACAATTTTTCCCATACTCTCCCAAGTGCAACCATAGCAACAACAACTTTTGTTGCTACCTCATCTCTCCCTCATACAAGCCATAGAGTAAGGTCCTGAAGGTCAACTTGTATGATGCCCCATACCAACAAGTCTTATGTTGCTCTATCATATGGGTGCCATGCCATCCAATTGGTTTCTCTCTCCATACAAAGCTTCCCTTGAACAAAAACACATCAGCAATACATGGAAGCAATATACAATAAAAACAAGTTGCCAAATGACAACCAGAGAGTGAATCATGGTCCCTCTCATGGAACCAGCGCAGTGCATCCTTGGCCTGCATCAAAATAAGAAATAACAAGTGCTTTTTCTAGCCACTTGTTTGCTGCCACAGTCATCTCATAAGGTGAAAACATTAAGTTACAATATGGTTTTATTGGTGCACACCAAGATACATATGGCTTCCCCCACAGCTCATCAAAAAGATAGCCATGATCAATGCTACAAGTAGCTGCAAGTACATCATCATACAACATGCAAGAAGAAGCAACTCCTCTTGATACACCATGTTGCTCAAATAAGGAAAAGAAGTACAATATAAACTGTAAAATGATACCTCCTCCATCATGTACTTGAGGTCTTGAACTGAAATGGCTCCACTGGAAATTCTCCCTTACTCCCAATGAGTAGGAAGGTGGTTGTGACATCCTCTCTATCACCATCTGGGCTATGCATCTCTCCATATGCTGATATATGTCCTGCTGGATGCCCTCCCAAGTGAAATCCTCCATCAAATGGAAATATGCATCAAGGTGCATAGAAGAGAAGTCCTCATGTGCTACATGTAGTAGCTTCTCCCTAATACTAGAAGATATAGTCAAGAAGATCCTGCCATAGAAATAGATGACCATATCATCCACCATGTGTCTTTCATCTCCATCCGATTCATCAAGAATCATGCATGCACCAAGATCCTTGGAGTACTCTACCAAAAGCTGAGATCTTCAATAAGGATCAATCCTCCTAAGAGACAGCGCTGGTGATATGGCATGTGAAGCTCTCCTCGTGCTGTTGTCTGCTACTTTGAAATCTTCCATGACAAATTCTTCCCCCAAACTCTTCACCTCTCCAAAATCCAAGAGTGGTGAACCCAAAGACAAGATATCTCTCATCAATTGTAGATCAGGTGGCCTCCCAGGTGGAATGCCTCCATGTAGTGAGACATCACTGTCAAGAGTAGACTACACATGTGGTTGGGAAACCTTGCCCTTGCTCTCACAGCGTAATACAGTCTGCCTCCTCTTTGCACTAGCTTTCTGAAATAGAGAAGGGTGTGTGCTCCTCATCAACTAATGTTGCTCTTCCTCCCTACCTCCTCCTTCCAGCTGCAATGCTGCACAATCATGTTACTCACTGATTGTGCTTAGACCTCTATATATGATATCCTGGCGAACTTCTTTTAAGGATACGAGAATCCCTCCTGTTGGAGCATGTGCTCCTCCCTCCTCTGCATGAGGCACTAGATGTGCTCTACTTGTGACATCGTTGTTGCCCTCTTCTTCATCAGTGTGTGTAGGCAACATCTCTACAATTGGATCCCTTTGTGAAAATTGATCCCCATGCCCTCTTGTTCAAGAGTATGAACTGGAGGTTTTGCTTCCAACAATGTGTAATGCAAGACATCATCTCCTCCCATGGTTTTCTGAAATGGATTTTCCTCCATCACATGCAAGGGTTTTGTTTTCTCAAGTTTTCCTTGCTCATGTGTCTTAGGAAGTTTTTCACCAAACCTCTCCATAAATGTTTTTATGAATCTTGCATAAGAGAAATTGTTTCCATTCTTTAAGGAATAAGATTCAAAAATCCACCATGCATGAGCCTTACCTCTGAAATGCAGCGTTGCAACTCTGATTGCTTCATCTTCGGAAATGTGATGCAGCTGCAAATAGGAGTCTAGCTCCTTCACCCAGGCTCCAGCTGAACATGTAGGTGATCTGGAAAAAGTAGATAGAATAAATCTATCTGCATCCTGCTACTTGCTCTTCTCCATCTGGATCTTTCAAAACTCCTGGAAATCAGTATGATCTCTAAACCTCTCAGTTTGAGATTCATACTCATGCAACAAATCACTAAGAGTTCTCCCCTTAGGCATTTTTCCTCCTCCCATCCATCTCAAGGTAGCTCTGGGCACTTGACTGCACTGTGCATCATGGAGTGCAACTGCATGCTCACACTCACCATGTGCAAATCTAGATTCAGCTCTATATTCAACCTCCTTTGGAGATCCCATCTCCAATCTCATTTTCTTCAGCTCTCCTTGAAAGCTCTGCATAGATTTTGGAAGAAGCTTTGTAATCTTGTCTTCCTTTCTCCTTTCACATACTGAAGCTTTCTGGATTCTGTCCATCACTCCTTCCTCTGATAGTTGGATCTCACAGGTTGAGCCAGAGATCATGCTCTGATACCACTGTAATGTTCCTTTTTCAGCACTGCTCATGACTCATGCATTAAAAACGCATTCCCAACAACATATGCAATAAAACAGTGAAATCATCACTTGTATCCCATGGATACATCTATGTAGCGTGTAAATACAAGAGGAGATTAGAAATAAATGGAACTAGGTGGGTTAAACATACCTCCCACACTAGTTTAACTGAAATTGACTAAAAACCCCAAAACTGCATTTTACCGAAATTGCTGCATCAATGGATTGCGCAGTCTAAAGAGGGTTTTAACATAAAAACATGGGAGAAAAATAGATCTACTCATATATTAATGAATAATGTTGAAGTACAGAGATATAGTCTCCTAATACAAAATACAAGAGAACCCGGCAAGGGTTTCTTGTCAAATACTCTACATACAAATGTGATCTTCAAAAAATTACTGAATAATCACTGCAACACTGAAGCATAAGAGTATAGAAGGCTGAATGATGACTAATCTGATGCATATCCTCAAAGGCTTCCTCCCATGAAAGGATGTACCTTTCAATCACAAGGAAGCTTAGCAACGGAGCCACCAAACCATGCAATGAGAACTGCCTCCAGAATAACGCATTCCCTAGCGGAAACAGCGCTGGGAATGTATGGGAAATGTGTGGTCTGATACCACAAATATTAAATAAGCTCTACATCTCTCCAAAAAGATCTCTCAAGTTAATGAAACCTTCCTCCAATGAGAAACTAGCTCAGAAGCTGGGATTCCAATCCCTTCCACTATTGCACCCAACAACACTGCACAATCTCCGGAAAAGCTATGCTGATGAAGGTGGCTTGAGCTTGGCCTGAATACTGGTGTGGAATGATGAATGAAAACTCTCCCAATGAGGCTCCTCAAAGGAAAGAGGTGGGATTCCCGCCCAGGAACACCCAGTGCTAAACAACATTGCAGCTTTGCTAAGCAGTAAAGCAGCAACAAGTCTTGGTAGACAAGAATAATAAACTAGAACATGTAGAATAATGTTTCCATCCTCTTCCTTATATAAGACATGAGTTTTCTTGCCCTTGGCCCCACTAAATTAGGTTACTTCTAACCCAATTTACATCTCCCTCCAAAATTGCGTTATTCATCCTTGGATTCCTCCTCCACTAAAACTGTGTTGTTGACTTAGTCAAAGCAGCTTGAATTTAACCCTGTTCACACATGGAGGTGTCTTATTGAGCTAGAAAGAGTGTCCCCTTTCACATTTAGAGTATTTTATTCCTCCTTAGGAGACTTATGGGCTTTTCTTCCCATTTATTCACCGACTAGAGCTGCTGCTAACTCTAATGTTCCATTTAGCTTGGAGGCTAGAATTTTGGAACATTACACATATCATGATAGTAATAAATACTTCGTGTAACAAAAATTATTTCATAAGAGCGGAAAAAATGGGTCACAAAGATGTTTGTTTATGACTTTGAAATAATTTACGAAAAAGAGAAGCAAAATGTTGTTGCAAATGCACTCTCAATAAAGGATGAGGATGTGGATACATTTCTCTATGGAGTTTCTATTATCCAACCTAATTGGATAACTAAAGCAAGGGATGAATGGAAGAATCACAAAGAGGTATTGAAACTCATTTAAAAGTTGCAACAAGATCCCAGTGCTTCTGACACATTTATCTGGAAAAATGATTCATTGTGGTACAAAGATTACTTATATCTATGTAAGAACTCCCAACTCAAACAAAATGTTCTTTTAGAATTGCATACCTCTCCTATAGGAGGGCACTCAATATTTTTTTTAACTTACCACGGGATCAAGAAGGATTTTTTTGGGATGGCCTTAACTCTGATATTCAGAAGTTTGTGGTGAACTGTTTGGTTTGCTAACAAATTAAAGTTGAGATAATTAAGACCTCGGGTCTTTTACAACCATTAGCCATTCCAAGTCAGCATTGGGAGGAGGTTTCAATGGATTTTATCACAAGTCTACCCAAGTCTGAAGGAAAGAGTGGCATCATGTGGTAGTTGATAGACTTACCAAGTATGCAAACTTTTGTACAATATCTTGTCCTTTCAAAGCTAGTATAGTTGCTACTGCATTTCTGGAAACAGTTCAAAAGCCACATAGAAACCCAAAGATGATTGTAAGTGACAGAGATTTTGTTTTCACTAGAAATTTCTGGACAATTATTTTCTTGTCTTAGTACTGAATTGGCTCATAACTCATCTTATCATCCTCAATATTATGGGAAAAATGAGATAGTGAACAAATGTTTGGAAGGATATATTCATTGCTTTGTATTTGATAAACAAACACAATGTGTCAAGTGGTTACCTCTAGTAGAATGGTGGTATAACACTTCCTTCCATACCATACTAAAAATTACCCCACTTATCGTGCTTTATGGATATCATACACCATCCATCACATCGTCTCTAAGAGAAAATTCTAAGGTTAAAGCAATGGAAGATCGCATCGAACATCAACAACAAGTTCTCCAAGTCTTAAAGGATAACTTCACTCTAGCGTAAAATCGAATGAAAAAACTAACTAATCAACATTGTGTGAAAGAGTTTTGACATGGGAAATTGGGTATTTTTACGGCTACAACCATACAAATAAATGTCCCTCAAGCAAGCTAAGAAGGATAATAAATTATCACCCAAGTACTATGGCTCGTATAAGGGGTTGAAAAATATTGGTACATGGCATACAAATTGGATTTGTCTGCATCTTCACGAGCACACCCAATTTTCCATTTGTCGTGCTTAAAGAATGTTATGGGTGACAAGCTCCCAATTCAAAACTATATTTTCTGAACTTGATGAGAAAGGAAAAATCATATTTGAGCCTTAAGCAATCAAGGAAACAAGAATCCAACAGTTACAAAATCGATCAATTTCAGAGTATCCCATTAAGTGGAAGAACATGTCTGCTAAATATTACACATGAGAGGATGAGTATTTTATACAAAAGCATCCAAAACTACTCAAGAATTGAGGACGACACTTTTTTTAAGAAGAGGGTTATGTTAGGTCTATTGAGAATTTGGAGGGCTTAAGGTTAATACAATTCTCTTCTTGATAATTACTTGTGAACGTTCTTATGTCTTGTCTTCTCTTCTCTTAGTTATGTTAATTTCTCATCAAATCAATTATCAATATCCAAGACAAATATTTTCTTTCAGAATTACAATCTTCACTTTGAGAATAGTGGTATTTAAATAACTTGAACTGTGAGAAGGTAAATCAAGGATTTACCTTCTTCACTATTGCTCTTGCTTCTTTTGAAAAACACTATCTTTTATCCTCACTTAGTATATATATCTCTGTATTGAATTTATCTGTGGATCCCGCACTATCCTTTTGTAACACGCTGTCTTTAGTATGGTGTCTGTAATTCCTTAACGCAATTGACCAATGCAATATTTTTTGTGGTGTCCGCAACCTCTGTTATGGTGTACGCAATTGAATAACTCAATCTTCTGTTGTGGTGTCCGCAACTTCTGCTGTGGTGTACTCAACTTACTAACACAATCTTCTGTTGTGGTATCCGCAACCTCTTTGTATATATATCCTCTATCTTTTCTGTGGTAATCGTAAGTCTGCAATTCGCATTCAGTTGTGTCTTATCTCTGTTGTATATATTCGCATAGTCTACTTGTAAATATCTGCACTGTATCCTTGTAGATATACGTCTTTCTTGTAGTTGTTCGCACTTTTATCTCAGAGATTTCAGACTCACTTGTTATTTCAATCATGACCGCACACACACATACACACACACACACACACACACACACACACATATAGCATATCTCTTTTAAGCAAGCCGGCCATATAGTTATGAGTTAGACCGACTAGTTTTATGGTGAATGAGGTCGACTAGATCATGGTGAATTCCATGCGTTGGAGAGGTATTTCTTCACTGCGTTTAAGGGTTGTCTTCCATCATTGCGTTGAGATGTGTGAGCTTCTTTTCACAAATACATATTTACATAGTCAACATGAAAACTGACCTAGTTACACTTTTCAACACTCCCTCTTAACTAGGGAGGTACTCATACAGGTACATAGTCACTTTTAAACTGAAGAATCTCATAAGAAGAATCAAATTGGTAATCGCATTTGTATAGCATCATATCAACCAGCATTGTCCTAGTGCAAGGCCTTGACTAACAGCCCCATCTCTCAACGAGACAATGGGCTACAATGCTGGCGAGACACATGACTTATAGACACCTTTGTCATTGTCTCTCCAAGGTACATACTCCACCCGAGTGTTCCCAAAGTATGACCTTCTTGGACTATTCCTCTCTTGGGTAGCTAGCCCTCAAGGAATACCGGTCCCCGACTACTCTTATCTTGAATTCCCTAAGACATTCTCAAATATTATCGAATGCCAAATGATTACCCAATCCTCCATTCTGTCTTCCCAAGACTAGAATAATGTGTCTATCTCTCCCTCTCAACCAGGGAAGATCTATTCCACAAGGGAATGTACTCATTCCCATACGAGGAATGTACCTAAGCTCATTCTTAGGAATTACCAAGTTTCTTCCAAGTAAGAAACTTATCATCGTGATTCCTCTTAACCAGGGACTTCCAGCAACAATGGTGAGACACCAAGCTGCTCATGAAGAATTCTTGTCCTCGATGTCATGGATTTCGATATCGAGGAATATTGAACTTTTAGCTTCATAGGGCATAGATCATTCATCACTTTCATCCTGAGTCATGTCAGCTATCAAAAATTGATTCATCAGAATTCCTTATTTTGTCCTTCATTGTGCCATGTTGCTTTCCTTCAAATCATCTTCCAGGATCATACATCCTTTCTCATGATTAGCAACCCTGCACATATTCATCCAGATAAACATTTACATATTAACTTTTAAAACAAAAGTTACCTGAGTGATGATCTTTCACCATGACATCTTTTTGTAAGCATTGGCATCCTTCATACAGATTGACACATCTCCTAATGATATGTTTTTCCAAGGGTCTTCTTCTTTACCAGATTTCTGTTAGATTCTACATATATTTTTAGGAGATATTCTAGTCATATCTTCTTAGCCTCCGGATGATAACTGCCTCTTGTCATGGTTGCATTTCATGATCTCTTCCTCTCTGTGCATTCTCAATTCCCAAGGACTTACACATTTTCTATTTCCTCGTTCATATACAGCCACCTCATATTTCATGAGGACATATTATGTTGATTTCATCTGTCCATGCATAGAGAGATACTCCTTCATAGATCATACTTCTAAATACAGAAGTCCATTACCTGCAACCATATGACATGACTTCACAGCATCCAATGTTAGCTATAAATATATACATACCTCATACCTTTTTCCTTGATTCATCCCATAGCAATTTATCTTGAATGAAGAGCTTCATTCCTTTAACCTACTTCACCTATATGTCATCACATCCCAAAATTTTGTCTCCATGATGACTCTTGATGTAATGGCTCCTTTAATTTTAGTAGAGAGGTTTTTCCGAAGCTTTTTCCCCGAGAGCTCCTTCCATGCTTTTATCGAGATGCTTCTTAATGTACATGTTATCATACAATTTTACAACTAATCAGAGATCACTTACAAAGGAATATGATCTCAATCATAATAGAGATCTCTTGCTTCCTCCTCCTTAGATATTTTAGATTCAGCTTCTTCTCTTTCATACGTGACATGGGATTTTTCCTTTTTCCTCTTGCCATTTCCAGATTTAGGACAATCTCTTTTATAATGTCCAAGCTCATCACATCCAAAGCATCGCACGTTGTCCATGTTTCTTCTTTTATTCTGAGGGCCAAATTTTCCAAATCTTCCTTTCTTCCTGTATGAGGTTGCAAAGGCATGATTTTCTTCACTTGGATCTATATCAACTTTGGCCTTTAGTCTTGTTTCCTCTATTTTACATAGAGACAACAAATCATGGAATGGAGTGGCTTCTTTCTTCCCATATAAACTAGAAGTGAAGCTTCCCCATTCCTCTAGTAGAGCATTCAACACCAATGTTGTCATCTCAGTGCCATACATCACTTCTTCTAGTTCCTGTAGTTGATCTCTTATTTCAGAAATCCTCATAAAGTATGGGGCGATTCCTGCTTCCCTTGATAATTTCATTTTGTATAGTTCTTGTCTCAGAGAGAGTGCTTCTCCAGTAGTACTCACAGAGAATAGCTCCACCAATTTTTCATACATTTTTTTTGCTGTATTTAGTTTTGATACATAGGGAATGAGAGAGTCTTTGATGGATTCTATGAGAATCCTTTGGGCTCTAATTTCTCCCTTCATGTACTTAGCATGGGCTAAAGTATCTTCTTTTGGAGGTTGAACAGTAGATCCTTCGATATAGTCCATTACTTCGTCTTCAATTAAATTTAAGTTTGTTCTCTTCTTCCATGCACTGAAATTTGATGATCCAACCAGCTTGTTGCTTTCTTTACAAAAAGGCATCTTGATAGATAGGGTCATGAATACTTACTTGAGTGGATTTTCTCGCAGCTTCCTTTATGGTGATTGAGAACGAAGTCAAGGGTTTCCTTTCTTCAATGTTGTTGTACTTGAACCCTTGATTATAATGACTATCTTCAGAAGTTGAGATTTCCTTCAAACAATGTTTTGAGTGCAAATCTTTTGATACCAAAAATTAATGAGTTGATCTTTTCACATGAAATGGTTGGATAGTCTTCCTTGCAACCTGGTTTATCTTTCCAATCCAAACTTATGGTCTTTTCTTCTTTGAGTGTCTTTGTTGACAAGCAGCCCTTATGTTCAGCGCCTTACCTCTGATACCATGTTGAGAATTTGGAGGGCTTAAGGTTAATACAATTCTCTTCTTGATAATTACTTGTGAACATTCTTATGTCTTGTCTTCTCTTCTCTTAGTTATGTTAATTTCTCATCAAGTCAATTATCAATATCCAAGACAAATATTTGCTTTCAGAATTACAATCTTCACTTTGAGAATACTGGTATTTAAATAACTTGAACTGTGAGAAGGTAAATCAAGGATTTACCTTCTTCACTATTGTTCCTGCTTCTTTTGAAAATCATTGTTTTTTATCTGCACTCAGTATATATATCTTTGTATTGAATTTATCTGTGGATTCCGCACTATCCTTTTGTAACACGTTGTCTTTAGTATGGTGTCTGCAATTCCTTAATGCAATTGACCAATGCAATCTCTATTGTGGTGTCTGCAACCTCTGTTGTGGTGTACGCAATTGACTAACTCAATCTTCTGTTGTGGTGTACTGAACTTACTAACGCAATCTTCTGTTGTGGTATCCGCAACCTCTTTGTATATATATCCTCTGTATTTTCTTTGGTAATCGTAAGTCTGCAATTCGCATTTAGTTGTGTGTTATCTCGATTGTATATATTCCCATAGTCTACCTGTAAATATCCGCACTGTATCCTTGTAGATATACATCTATCTTTCTTGCAGTTGTTCGCACTTTTTTCTTAGAGATGTTAGACTTACTTGTTATTTCAATCATGACCGTACACACACACATATATAGCATATCTCTTTTAAGCAAGCCGACCATATAGTTATGAGTTAGACCAACTAGTTTTATGGTGAATGAGGCCAACTAGATCATGGTGAATTCCATGCATTGGAGAGGTATTTCTTCACTGCATTTAAGGGTTGTCTTCCATCGTTGCATTGAGATGTGTGAGCTTCTTTTCACAAGTACATATTTACATAGTCAACATGAAAACCTACCTAGTTACACTTTTCAACAAGGTCCCTATAATACTAGAGTAACCCCTACATTGTTATTGTTGTGCCCTATATAAGCTCACTATTGTTAGTATTGTGCCCTTACATTATTATTTTTATGTAGTCCCTAATTATATTTTGACTCTTTAGACTCATATATATACCAAGGAGTTCTTGTCATTTGGATCATCCAAGAATTGTTCATTTATGTGATGTAAAAGGATGTTTCCCCCTCAAAGTGGCTTATTATCAATTCGTTTATCTATCTTTTCTTATTTTTCTGTGTTATTTTGACCTGGGTACATAACATTATAGATGCATTTCAATTTTAAAAAATTGTCCCAATACCCCACTCTATCTAAGTATGGCCCATAGGAATTCAAAATAGAGAGTTATTTACCCATATCCATGGAGAATATGGAGACTCCTAGGCTTCAAGGAAAAACACAAGAATTAGTTAGGGTGAAGGAGCACCTTTTCCAACTAGTAATATTCCCATTAAATCTCCCAATAACAAATGAGAAATTCCACTTGCTAAAACTTCTAGAAATTTATTGAATGGTTTTTCCTCCTTTTGTCATAATTTCCTAAAGTAGGATAACATAGTGTTTTGGGACTCTATTAAACTCCTGATGATCAATTACTTATGGGGGGATTTTTCTCCAAAGATCCATGTCAATAAAAGCTATTACACATCAAATCTCTAAATATGGTTAATATATAATTTTATTTAATATCTACATATATGTTTTTCCTTTATTATTTAGGGATGCTTTTTTGGGGTCTTGTATGATGCTTTCATGTAAATATTCAAAGTTTATCTCAATATGACATCCTTTCATGTAATGGGGAAATCATCAAGATTAAAAATCCACACAATGAATTAACATGTATTCCTCGCTATATGGGATGCCCCAAAATGAAAATATCATTTAATGTTTTCTTGAAAATCCAAATAAATTATATACAACCATAAAACAAATTATTACTACTTCTTTAAAAATGTGTTTCCTACTCTATGAGATGTTCCAAAAAGAAATATCGAAGTGCTTCTTGAAAATTTTAATAGACTATATACCATGAAAGATACTAATGATTATTATTATTGTTGTTACTTTTTTAAAATCATGTGTGCTCCGACAACAAACTCTAAGGCTAGCCTATTATGATTGTTATTATTGTTACTTTTTTAAAACCATGTGTGCTCCAACAACAAACTCTAAGGCTGGCCTATTATGTTTGTTTTAAAAAATATATATTATTATTATTATTATTATTCACCTTTCATGTGTCCAAAAAACAAAAAGATAAAAATACATTTTAGAGTTTTCTATGTTGAATATTTGTAACTATTTGTTATTGGCGGCTAACCATAGTATTAAAAGATCAACCACCCTCCATCTAAATGTTCTAGATTTACTTGAGCACAACTTTTTAATATGGAAGCAACTATAAATTGTTGATGTTATAGCATCAAGGTAAAGATTCAACCTAGGTCTCGGGTATTGACCTACTGTCATGTAATGTGGCTAGGAAAAATGGCCTAGATAACATCAGGGCCTAGAGTGCTCTCTTGGTTAGAAGGTTTTGACCATATTGCCAAGGGTTGCAGTTTGACTAGTGGGTAGCGTGAGTGCCTCAAAGCATTGGGCAAGTATTTTTACCATTCAAGTGCAATGTGACGACATGGGGGAATGGTAATTGGACCCATGGTTTCACCATTAGTAATGGAAAATTGATTTGGTTTCAAGTGACGACTTGGTTAGTTGGTGACTCAGGACTAGTTTTGTTTTTACCCTAGTGAAGGGGTACCTGACCATATCACCAAAGGGTATTTGGCTAGTGGGTGACTAGATCCTTTGCATGATGTTTTCCACGTGGTTCTAAAATAGAACATGAAGTGGATGGATGCATTAACATAGCGGGCTCTTTCAATCTTTTCTTGGGATGGAGAAATTTTTTAGCTAAGTGGACATCTTGAGGAAGTCAAGGTGAATACCTCTCTAGCTAAGAGGGAGTTTTGGTTTTTGGGTAGCTATGGGAGGTCTCTTGGGCAACCTAAAATCACCATAAAAATACACTTGAACTTCTCATTTTCATGCACACACATAACTCACTCATCACTCATTTTTCTCTCTCACAAATGGGAAGCAATCTATGGAAGAGGTCAAAGTTTCTAAGGATCCAAATTTCTGAGATAGCCAAAGTCACGACTAGTTGAATTTTCTAAGCGTATTTGCTTAATGATATTCTGGAGTGTGCTAATTAATATCACTTATCATTGAAAGTAATTACCAGTTGCAGAAAATTGTGCTTGTCTAATTAGCACTAGAAAATCAACATAAATATCCAATGAAATCACAAATTCATATTTTTTCTTAGAATATTTTAGTCTTTTCACTTCCACATTAAGTGAATGTCAAAGAATGCTCTCAATGCCTTGTGGAAATATGTTGAAAGGGTAAAGGAGCCCAAGAGTAGAGGGAGGACAATACAAAATCAATGCACACTTCATCTCACTCATTTAAACCGCAACTCTAAAAGGGTTAGAATCTATTTTATGTATGTTTAGGCATGGGAGTTTGACCTTGCGAAGGGGCAATATATAAATTTGGAAAAGCACAATGGAAGACAAAAGGGTTTACAATTTAACACCCCTTGAAGACTCACATTTGATGTTAGTGAATTTGGTGATGAACATATTCTTTCAAGGTCATTAAAAAAACATCCAAAATTATCTTGTAAAAGGGCTAACTATAGCACAAACTATGAAGAAATATTTCGGTAATAGTCACATTACAATGAACAAAGTCGACGTGTTTCGAACCAACCAGTGTAGTTCATCATCACCTAGTCCTAATGATGAACCACACTGGTTGGTTCGAAACGCGTCGACTTTGTTCATTGTAATGTGATTATTATCGAAAGATTTCTTCATAATTTATCAATGGATCACAGAAGCCAAAAATCTATTAATATAGCACAAATTATTTATTTGGTATGTTTGATCTCAAGTGCGGTGAATGTGTTGCTTTTGCAATATAAGATTTTTCCTTGTGTATGACATCTATGTAATGTAACTTGTTTTCCATATAATCAATGAATGCTTTCTACCATTAACGATGGTCCAAGAAGATGCAACATCATTGGATGGATGGTTGTTCCATAATAATGATTGGTTGGAAGAATTATCAAAATGATCAATTGTTATATATTTTGTAGTAAATTCATATTTTTCAAAAGTAATTCACTGACCAGATCAAGAGAACAACATCTTTAAGGACCAATTATGTGAGATGAATATGAAGGTTGATCCATCAAATGTTATGCAAGTTGTCGCAAATGCAAGTCTAACAGGAAAATTGTTGGGTAGATAGTTCAAAAGGATTATAAGCATAATTTATGAATGTATTGTGCATGCTCTAAATTATACACTAACCAACATTGCCAAAATTGATTAGGTTGCTAAGTTGATTAAAATGGAAAAATAATTCAAATGTTCATGCATAAACATCACCAATCACAAGCTATATACAAGTTTCCCGTGATGGAGATGTTTAAATCATTTGTTGCTAGATTAGTCACATACTACACTCTTCTTCAACCATTGTGAGCCTTTATTCGAGACACCTGTTAGTGACATCAAGTGAGACATTATTTTAGATAGATTTTTGGTGATGTTAAATTTATTGAATCCATATTTACTATGCTTTACTTTGCTAATACAAATAACCCATGACAATGTGAGATTTACATTAACCTTTTGTACAAGGACTAAATCCATCATAGATAAGTGAGATCCCAATTCATACTAACAATTAGAAAAAATTATACATCAGTAAAAACACAAATTGAATACATCTCTTCTAAGTGTATTTGCTTAATGATATTCTGGAGTGTGCTAATTAATATCAATTATCATTGAAAGTAATTACCAGTTGCAGAAAATTGTGCTTGTCTAATTAGCACTGGAAAATCAACATAAATATCCAATGAAATCACGAATTCATATTTTTTCTTAGAATATTTTAGTCTTTTCACTTCCACATTAAGTGAATGTCAAAGAATGCTCTCAATGCCTTGTGGAAATATGTTGAAAGGGTAAAGGAGCCCAAGAGTAGAGGGAGGACAATACAAAATCAATGCACACTTCATCTCACTCATTTAAACCGCAACTCTAAAAGGGTTAGAATCTATTTTATGTATGTTTAGGCATGGGAGTTTGACCTTGCGAAGGGGCAATATCTAAATTTGGAAAAGCACAATGGAAGACAAAAGGGTTGACAATTTAACACCCCTCGAAGACTCACATTTGATGTTAGTGAATTTGGTGATGAACATATTCTTTCAAGGTCATTAAAAAAACATCCAAAATTATCTTGTAAAAGGGCTAACTATAGCACAAATTGTTTATTTGGTATGTTTGATCTCAAGTGCGGTGAATGTGTTGCTTTTGCAATATAAGGTTTTTCCTTGTGTATGACATCTATGTAATGTAACTTGTTTTCCATATAATCAATGAATGCTTTCTACCATTAACAATGGTCCAAGAAGATGCAACATCATTGGATGGATGGTTGTTCCATAATAATGAGTGGTTGGAAGAATTATCAAAATGATCAATTGTTATATATTTTGTAGTAAATTCATATTTTTCAAAAGTAATTCATTGACTAGATCAAGAGAACATCATCTTTAAGGACCAATTATGTGAGACGAACATGAAGGTTGATCCATCAAATGTTATGCAAGTTGTCGCAAATGCAAGTCTAACAGGAAAATTGTTGGGTAGATAGTTCAAAAGGATTGTAAGCATAATTTATGAATGTATTGTGCATGCTCTAAATTATACACTAATCAACATTGCCAAAATTGATTAGGTTGCTAAGTTGATTAAAATGGAAAAATAATTCAAATGTTCATGCATAAACATCACCAATCACAAGCTATATACAAGTTTCCCATGATGGAGATGTTTAAATCATTTGTTGCTAGATTAGTCACATACTATACTCTTCTTCAACCACTATGGGCCTTTATTCGAAACAATTGTTAGTGACATCAAGTGAGACATTATTTTAGATAGATTTTTGGTGATGTCAAATTTATTGAATCCATATTTACTATGCTTTACTTTGCTAATACAAATAACCTGTGACAATGTGAGATTTATATTAACCTTTTGTACAAGGACTAAATCCATCATAGATAAGTGAGATCCCAATTCATACCAACAATTAGAAAAAATTATACATCGGTAAAAACACAAATTGAATACACCTCTTCATATGGTAGTTTATGCCCATAATGTTAGAAAAAATTATACATTGGTAAAAACACAAATTGAATACACCTCTTCATATGGTAGTTTATGCCCATAATATTAGAAAAAATTATACATCGGTAAAAACATAAATTGAATACAGCTCTTCATATGATAGTTTATGCCCATAATACAAAACAAAGAAGAACCCTTGCAACAAAAAATTTTAGTTCTATTAAAGAGGCATCCCACACACCTGCCCAATTACCAATTTTTACGTGTGATTTGTTTTCCTCACAAGAATCTTTAGTTGATGGCTATAGAATAAAAATTATCTCAAACAATGGTGACTTTATGGTGCACAAACTCCAAAGTTTTTGTTATACAATTACTCTATGCATAATCAAATTCTTAGTCTTGTGAGAAAATTATAACGCTCTTAGTCTTGTGAGAAAATTATAACGCTGACTTTTATTTAATGAATAAATAGAAATCAATTAAGAGCCAAGAATGTGGAGAACCTAGTCTAAATTCATAGAACACTTTTCTTTCTTGCTTGAAAAGAACCATGATACAAGAAATGAGAACCATGATACAAGAAATGAGAGCAACATACAGATGATGTTTTGTGTGTGAGAAATTAAATCAACTAACCTTATCAAGCTAATTCCAATTACAATCCAAAAAAATAAGCTATTGTTTAAAAGCTACAATCCATGGAGAGCCTCTTGAGCGAGATCCTACAATCCCAACAAATAAACTATTGTTTAAAAGCTACAATCCATGGAGAGCCTCTTGAGCGAGATCCTAGAAGATGAAGATCATGCAAAAAAAACTTAAAATCTAGACCAAAGTGTCATTTAATTTTTGCATATATTTTATTTTAGATTGATTTATTAATTAACAATGCCATTGAATATTTTTTGCACTGATGAATCATAATTGTTGTTCAATGTTTAAATCTTTGATGTTTTAAGTTTTACATTTTCATATAAAATTTCAGTGAAGTTTTTTCATATCCATAAAATTTAAAGGTAATACATTTCAATGTTTTGCTTCCCCGCAACTTTATTTTCAAAAATAATTCCCTCATCCTCAAACCATAAAAACTTCAAAATCAACCCAATAAGATGAACCATCAAAACTTCAAAATTAACCCAATAACTTGAGGAATGCCAATAAAACTTGGGAATCAACCCAGTGACTCGAGGAAGGCCGCCTAAAACATCTATAATGATATTCTTCGCTGATGTGCAATTCCAAAATAAAATTACACCTTGGAAGGGGCTCATACTCTTAATTAGACTCCCTCGACTCTTTTTAGAAACATTGGTCATTCATATTTTCTCGCAACGAAAACCACCTTAGATTTATAATGACATTATCTAAATGCAAGAAAATAAAAAAGTGTCTTAGCCCAACAAACTGAAATTTTTAAGTATGCCCTTCATAGTAAATCATTCAGCAACCATGTTATGTTAATCAAAGTGGATTTCCCTAATCCAATCAGGCCCATTATGAGACAGCGAGGTCAGATTGCTAGTTTGTATGCTACATGCACATCAAATCTCCTTTTCATTTAGCAACAAAAATCCTGCATTAATACAAGAGTAGACACCAGTAATATACTAAATAATAGATTCAGTCATTGGCTAGATAAAGTTTGGCATACTTTCTACAATTCCTGCACTCCAACATCAAATCGAGAAAATCTCCGGAGAACTCATTATTCCTTTCCCCTACGTTACGATTTATTCCACATTAATAATTACTCCACTTTACTCTTCCAAATGTGCTATCCTTCACCTGGTGATAGATATTAGATACTGGAAGACCACGTAGTTAATGGACCTCGAAAAGATAGATATATCTCTGAATCCAAGTCAAGGAGGAGCATTGGAGCACCAATATGCAATGTGTTCATCCTTGCGTGTGTTGCTCACAAGTCCCCCGCATCGCAGGCAAATAAAACTGCTACCATCTGCAAAAGCATCCATTACAACTTGCATTCTCCCATTTTCTGCTAATATGGAGGCTTCACTTGAGTTTTCTACTAGAGATGTTGCATTAAAATGACCATGATGAAATGTTGGCATTGGAGGAGCTGCACTAGGTGATGCTTCAGCAATTGCACATTCCGCAAATAATGATGCAAGTTGATCAGCAGCAAGATTTGCTTGCATTCTATTGTTATATAACTCCCGGGCTCTCTGCAAGGTATGTAAAACTGCAGATTCACCGCCTGATGCTTTCAGTGCCATGACAACCTACAAGAAGCCAGTACAAATTAGTCCATTGGCTGTGCTTATAATATGCTTTCCCGGAATTTTGAAGAGAACGGCATCATATGGAATATATGTCAAAGACGTAATACACACGTCAAAGATCAGCACATATTTCGATAGAATCTTGGTGATTGCTTTCCAGTCGTTACAAGGATTATTACAAATTCAGAGATAATCTCTGTTATTATAGCAGTTCAAAAGCAAGAGAATAAACTATAATGGCTAATGTATCAACTTCCAAGTTGAGTGAAGGTGAAAACATAGTTGCTCTCTTTGCTGATGTAACATTGCTATACATGTTTTCTGTTGTTGATATGATGAGCACATACTACAATATGCACTTGCAGACAAATGACTGTTTTCAAGTGATGATATACAGGTTTATCTAATTTATCTGTATGAAGCATATATTGAAGATCTGTTACCAGTGTACACAAAAATAATTTACTGTCCCTACCTAAAGTAGTACCGTTATGATATATAAGAGAATCACTTTGTTTTCTGCATAAAGTGTAATGACCAAACGTCATGGTGTTTAATATCCTCTGGAACCTGAAAACAAGATAGCTGGGATAAATGCAAAGAAGCAGGTAAAAAATTAGTTCCAAATTCCTGCGTAGAATATGCATCTAGTATTGCATACGACAGAGCTAAGACAGAGCTGGTGTTAATAATGGCAATTGATCACCAACTAGAATTCCACTTTCTAAAGTTATGGCTCTTAGAATCTAACTGATAAAAGAAAACTGAAAAACATGTCGTCAATAAAATCAGCAGACATTTTTCAGTTTTGCAGAAAACCATAGCTCCACCAAGTTTCCGGGATGTGGGAATGGGGGAGCAGGGAAACGCAGGAGCGGCCTATGCAAGAGCTCTCCACCAATCTCTAGGAAACATCAGGGTCTTTAACACAATGGACCTCGACAATAATAGTAAAATACTAAAAAATTATAAATACATCATTGAAATTTTATAATTTAACCGTCTTTATCATTATATAACACTTACATCATGAAGGATAAATCAATGAATCATATAACTAAACAAATTTAAAACGAAAAGCATGATACAATCATACATGTAACTGTAACACTGTACAATCAAAATAAAAATTTAAACCATACTGAAGTTCCAACTGTGAATACTGAATATTGAAATAAAAGTCAAGTCTGATACATCAAGATTCAAACTTTTATAGAGTCAAGTCTAATATATCATATATCAAGATTCAAAACAAACTAAAGTCTACAACCAAAGTCAAAAACAGAAAAGCAGATAAAGAACATATCAAATGACAAATGAATATAATTGCTCAAGGCAATGCCCCGCTAGTCTCTGCATCCAACTGCTGCATGAATAGATCAGGATCAACCATGTCACTGAATCAGAATCACTTGCACTCTCAAGCATGCTAAGTGGCACACCAACCAACTCCATATGTGTCTCATCAAGTTCCTCCTCCATATCTACTTGTGCATCATCCACGGGAGCAACATCCCATCATGTTGCTGGTCCCTTCAAATATATCATAACTAAAAATCCCTTCCCCCTCCACCCCGCCCCCCCACCCCCCAATCGATTCATAGTATATTTATAATATTGTATAAAATAATTTAGGGATTTGACCTTTTTTTAATGAATTGACTTCAAAAAAATTTGGAAACATCCCCCCTTTGAGTTTCCTCACGTTTTTGTTTTTTGGGGACATGGGGAAACGTCCTCGGAGCGCAAGGAAGCGCGGGGACGGGTTTCCCAGATGGGGAGACGTGTCCCCATGGAACACTGCAGAAAACACTATTTTTGTAACTAGAAACCTATCCAACGAAACCAAACTCGGACGACGAGATGCTCATGTAAGGGGTTAATCAGTATAATAACTCAATAATTTCCAAGGAAACATTGCTGCAAAAAAAGCTGAAAATGGCCAAGTATTACCTCCCACAAGCAGAAAAGATGAACAAAGGAACTACTACAATAGATAGTTTAAAGAAACAAAATAAACAGATTGAAAGAGTACAAAGCAATAATATCATACTCAAGATGGTTGCTCCTGTTCTTTGCCTCGCAGAATTCCAACATGGGTAATGTGAAAATCATGAGAAGTGAATAGAAGATATGCAGAAGGAGAAGTGGACAATCAAAGGAATGAGGGATAAAAGTAATCCATTGTAAGCATGATTCCTCCTCAACTTGAGGTTCCCACTGATAAGAGTAATAATTTAATATATATATCCAAAAATCTGATACAAGTTCATCTTCTGCATTTATATAAAGATGCAGTTCAATCCACACCAATGGTATTGGAACAAGTAGAAAGGTTTCTTCCCATCAACATATTTTGTTAGGGTCCTACCCTAACCACCTTATTTAAATACGCTATTAATGTACAATGCCATGTTCACTGAATAAGGCCTCATTAAATAGTTAGGTCGGTCGGTTGGGCTCCTGAGAGGCACCTAGTCGACCCCCTCTTGAAGGCTATATAAAGTAGATTATCTCTCCTCATTTGCACATGAACTTATCTCATCTATCTTTGATCCAACGAAATTACAGGAGGCTGCCGAAATTTAAGGAATCTGTATTTTGTCATGGTACTTGATCATGTTCTTGGTTGATGGTTTGGTTATTATCTAAATCTTCGTATGGTTAATTATGATGTATTGATAAATCTGGAACTCTTTCTCTCGCATAAGAAAAGATTTATGGGTTTTCCACTTGTGGGTTTTGCCCTAACCTCAACCCTAATTTCTGTGTCTCTTGTCTCCTGGTTTCGTGGTTAATTCTACTGCAATTTTCTCTGATCTTTCATGCTTATGAATGAATTTTTAATAATATTGTATTTTAATGATGTAAAATGATAATTCTAATAATTGTTATCTGTGTGAGAAATTTGTTCTAAGCATTTCCCTAGTAAAATCAACATGGTACCAAAGTTGGGGGGTGTTGGAGAGCAGTTTGAAGTTCAATTTAATCACAAAGATCAACCCAAGTTAAAGGATGTCTGGTCAAAAGGTTTGAGGATAAATTATGAAGTTATAAACCTTACTATTTCCAAGTCTTTTTCCCAAGCAGCCCTCTCTCATTGTCTTTTTCCAAATCCTTTTTTCGAACAGCCAAAGTCTCCGAAAGTTTTTACCAGGGTCCAGTCATTTTCGCTTCGTCAGCATTAGGTATTTACATGCAATTGTACTTGAATTTCATAAAATGGCAAAGAGAAATTTGATAGCCGATTCATCTACCCACATTCCTCTTATGGATACTGAAAATGACATTGCCGACACAGTTTGTTCAGTCGACCACCTGCAATTCTATCAGCATGTTATACTAAACCAGTCCAATTGGCCAATCTACTCTACATTAGTCAAGTCGGGGATTTTATGAGCATTTGTTCCTCAAACCTACCTATTTCCAAAATTCATCCATTGGTTAGTTTCGTCAATGTACCCTCAAAAATATTTCGTAATGAACCAGTGGAGAAAGAATGTTTTTCCAGTTTTTGCCCTTTTAATTCAACAGTCTCTCTGTTACCCCTCTGCAAGTTCATATATGAGTTTCTAACCACGTACTTCCAAGATTTGCCTGGACCTGAGTTTGCCCAAATCCTTTTTCATTTGATGCCTCGAAAAGCAAAATTCTCTCTAGATTCAGATAAATTCTCTTTAAACCTCTTTGCTAAATATATGAGACCAGTTCTTCAAGTTTTAGCTAAGGTTTTGGGCAAAGAATATATTGTTATGATAGATAAGTCATTTTTTGGAATGTTTGCCCTAATGATGAAGCTTGGAGTAGTTTTGGATATACCTACTTATTTGGAGAATGTTGTGAATACTCAATTTATGAACTTATCTCTCACTGGTTGTTTTAGGTTTCCATCCCTTGTTACTTATTTGTTTTTGTATAGTCATGTGGAAAGTTTCACACAGTTGGAGTTGAATGTTGTGGATATAAATAGAAACAAGCAATCAGTTGATTTATGGACAAATGTAGTAAGGAAGGAAGTGGGAAATGAAGGCCTGTTTGATTTCACTTCTTCTTTTCTTCCAATTGTGTATTCAATTCTGAATGGTTCACCTGCACCATGTTTGTTGCCTAAAGCCCAACCATTTTTACAAGTAAGTAAAGATGTGAAGTTTGGAAATTGGTCTGCCTTTGAAGAACACACAGAAATAAGGTTATATGGAGTTGATGTTGAACCTTTTAGACTACCTACTTTCGTTCCAATGAGAATGTTTGCTTTGGAATTCATAAGGCAAAGTCTCAATGTGGATCAGATTCACTTGGTTCCTGTGAAAAAGGGTCATTTATTCAAGTTGCCCAAGACTGTGGGCCCATTTATTGTGAATACTAAACAAGTTGTTGAAGAAGCTCATAAAATATTCGAGGGCATGCATTTGTTGTTAGGAGAAAAATGGGCTTATGACCCATATCATATAATTTCAAACCGTAGGTTGGAAAATGGATATGCTCCTTTTGTTCATGAGTCTAGACCAGAAATGGAGAAATTGGAAAATGGAGGACAGTGTTATGTACTTGTGTAAATGCAAGTTGAAACCCCACACCCCACTGAAAAGAACCTAAAAAGGGGGAGAGAAGAAATAATTGATTTGGAGGGTGATACAAAGAAAGAAGCCAAGAGAACAAAGACAGTAGATGAAAGCAGCTCATCAACCATGTCATGATATTCTTTACAGTTGGGGGAAACCTCATGTATTCCTTCATCCCCTGTTCCAGAGGACACATGTCATGATTCTATTCCAACTATCAAGCAGGTATTTTCACAAATTGAAGGGAGAAATAAGAAAATAAAAGAGAATATAGAAACTCAGTCAGAAGCTCAAATCAATCTTAAGCAAACTAGATTGTTGTCAGCAATGGATTTGGGGAAGGATCAGCTAAGGAAAGCTTTTTCTCATCCTCAATTATGACTGTAGCATCTTCTGTTGCATTTAAAACTGTTAATTTAACAGTTGATGCAAAGAAAATTCCTCTTCCGGATAAAATTAATCTTCATATGCATATTGGTCAGTTGATTTTTAATGATCTAAACAAAATTACTTCAGCTGTTGTTAAAGCTGAAAACATGCTGGGAAAGGTGTTAAAGCAGTTGAAATTGGAGAAAGCAAATTCAAGGGCTGACTCCACACGGAATGAAGAATTGAAGAAGACCATTATTAAAATTGGAGTCGATCCTGAATATAAATCAGCGGTTCAAAATTTGTTGCAGAGTGTTGAATCTGAAATTCAAGCCTTGAAGAAGAAACTTAAACTTCCAACTGATGAACACTCAATGGCTACAGACATGGCTCAAGTAGAAATAGAAAAAGAACAGCTATTGCAGGAACTGTTGCAAAAGAATGAGGAAATGTCTAAATTGAAGGAAAAGAATGATATGCAGTAAAAGAAACTAGATTCTCATGTTTGTACTATTGTTGTGTCATCTGATTCTGAAGACCCTACTGCCAAGTTGACTCAAGTCATGACTGAGTTGAGGATGGCAGAAATCGATTTAAAAAAGACTCAAAGAGAATTGTAAAGTGCATGCAAAGTGATTAAAGTCACAGAGCAAGAGGTGTTGATGACTAAAGAAAATGTTGAATAGTAAAGAAAATATTATCAAATTGCTTGGCAAGAAATCAAGGAGCTAAAGGAGAAAGTAAAAGGGAACATGTCCCTTATACAAGTCAGGGAGATCGTATGGACTGATGTTATTGAAGTTGTTAAGAATGTGTGGGATTTACTTGTTATTATTGGAGAGGAGAAGAACATTGTAAGAGAGTCTTGGAGGGAATTATTGTGGAAAATAAGCAAAAATCACAAAATAGAGCCCTATATGGTAAGAGACTTATTGATTTTATAAATTCCAAGTCTACACAAAAATTAAAGGAATTCGGGATTGAGGACAGGACCCAATGTGTGTTAGAATTGAAAGGGATGATTGTGAAGAATTAATACAGGAAAGCTCCAAAGAAAAAGCTAAATGATCTTAAGGGAGCAGTAACAAAATTTAATATTTTGTTTGATAAAAGAACCAAGGCTAGTTGACCATCCTGTTGGGACCAACAGGGAAATTTATTCCCTTGGGAAACGTATGAAACATTACTGGTAGAGGCAAAAAGAAAAATTTTACGAGAACACTGCTATTCTGAAAGGAGCCACTATTGTTAATTACTTGCATAAGGACTTTCAGCGGATGTGGATGATGAAGACTTTATTTGCAGAGAGACCAACATATTCCAGGATTACAAATTTCAGAATGGCACATGTAAAACTTGTTAATTGTCCCAATTCTAATGTGGACCTCTGAAGGAAATGCAAAGAGTGGATGTCTCCACAAGAAAAAGAGACAGAAACAAGAACCTCCTATGTTCCAGATTCTCAAGTTGCTCAATGATTGAGTGTTTATTTGATCTTTTACTGTATTTTCTGAAGAGACGTGTATTTTCTATTTTCAATGTAATAATCAGATGAAAGTAGTTTAGGAAGTTGATAGTTTTATAACTGTCCATTTTGAAGTTTGTATATAAGACTTTTTCTGAAGATGAAAGACGTTCCGAAGTTTTGGAACTCAGAGTACCACAAATTTTGTACTTGATCTTTATAATGATGAATGAAGCTTTTAAGAAGGATTTCCAAATATTGTTGAATACAATTAGTTTTTCCTATTCCACCTTGTGTTTTATTTCTTCTCGGAATGAAGTAATGTATATGTTGGTCTCTAATATTAGATATGTGATTTAGAGTTAAATTCCTTAATGAAGCGCTCCTTTATTCTGAATGTCATTTTTGCTAAATCATGTTCTTCTAAAACCAAAGATAATAGATTACGTATTAAGTTTTAACAGCCTGTTATCAAAAGTTTTCCACCAGCATTTCTATCTTATTCATGTTCATTTGTATTCATCATTTTAAGGCATTGTGAGGGGTTTTGTTCTGTTATAAAGATTAAAGGGTTTTAAGTATTATATTCTAGGGTTTTCAAAATGAAAGGGCAACAAATCTTTTTATTTCAAAGTTATGATAAATGTCTTGAGCATTGATCTCAACATAGCCTGAGATTGTTTCTCAAGGAACAACATTTTTTGGCGTCGTTGTCGGGGAACGAAGACATGAAGCTATTTTTCCATTGGTTTTTATAATTAAAAAAAAACCATCTCTTCGATTGATGAACAAATAAAGTGGTTAGGCTGTATTTTTCATCACAACCGTAGACCTGGCTTCCAGAAGACCACACACAAGGTCGGATACTTCGCAGCAAAAACTTCTAGTCCCGTCTGATCCAAAAAAGTTAGTATCAAGAAGGGTTTGGAAAGCCAAATTCCCAGTCACTCCAAGCCCTACTATGTCTGCTCCTAGTAGCAGTTCTAATCAACAAACCTCTCTATCTTTCATTCAGAAGAGGTGATCAGAAGTCTTCATTTCTTTGAAGAAGGCCCTGCACCCTCTCAAATAGTTTTTCCCAAACCAACTTTGGAGGAAAGGTCGTTTGAGTCAGTTTCTTTTTCTTTCCTAGATTTTCAAGAAGTTACAACTGTTCATTTTGCAGCTTCACAATAATCTATTTCCCCTTTGAAACAACCAATTCCTATATCTGTGTTACCCCCTCCACCTTTTGTTTTTCAAGCAGGTACTAATCAGAACCCCAATATGGCAGTCCCTTCTTTTCTTATGAATAGGTGTGCTCCATTATATCTTGCTCAACCAATGAATGCAATGCCACAGAACTACCTTAAATTGTTGCCTCGTTTCACAGGGGAGGATGAAATCTTGTCAATTTTTGAAGATGTTCTATGCTTGATGCAACTTTACTTTTATCCCCAATGTCAGTCGGCAACCACATAAACAAGAAAGTAAAGTGTTGATAGAACATACTAGTAGATCGACAGAAGACAAGCCAGAAAAATATAAGTGTGTTGGTGCGTTATGGCGATCAACAAGATGCTTCAACCAGCAAAGTCTCAATAAGGTCAGCCAACCAAAAGTGTCACACACACAACCCTTAAAGACAGCTCATCAAAAATCAACATAATTCAACAAAGGAATCCCACATCTAGATTTTCGGAATCATCTAGATTTACAGCATCATCCATATTTACAGCATCCAGATTTACGACATCCATTTCTGGCATCATCCAGATTTATGACATCATCCAGATTTACGACATCCATTTCCGGCATCATCCATATTTACGGCATCCAGATTTACGGCATCCATTTCTGGCATCCATATTTAGATCATGAGGATGTGTGTGATGAGATGATTGAAATGTCCTCCAACGTTGACTCTGTTTATATCAATCACTGAGGGTGTGTGACACATTTGCTGGGGGTGTAAAACCTTAAGGCCGACCTGCACATATTTTGAAAGTATTAAAAATAAATTCAAAATAAATGTTCTGCTCATCAGATCAAGATGATTTTTATATCGATCTTGCACCTCTTCGAAAGAGGAACCCAATAAAAATATTGGTGTCTTCATCTAAGCATCACAACATGGAGTTTGGACCTAGTTGTCCAATTTTAACAAATCTCAACAAAGAAACATATTGCTACATTTTGTGCCTTTGTTGAAAACTTGAATGTCAAATATCTTGATGTGGTTTTGAGGCTATTGTTCAATCTTTAGATGGAGAAGCTAGAAAGTGGTTCAAAACCCTTCCAACTAATTCAAATAACACTAAAAAAAGTTTCACTCGGAGATGGGGTGAGAAGAAGGATCATCGATACTTTTTGACAGAATTTAATGCTATTAAAAGGAAACAAGAAGAAAATGTTGAAGACTTTATTAAAAGATTTAACAAGTTGTATAATGGCCTTCCAGCAGAAATAAAACCTCCACCTGCTGGAGCAAAAGTTGTTTTTGTTGGAACTTTTGAATCAGATTTTGGTTTCACCTTGAGGGAAAGAAGGTCCCCCACTTTGGATCAGATCCAAATGAATGCTTTAGAAATTGAAGCGAACTTGACTGCAGCAAGAATGTCTAAAGGAAAGCAGCGAGCATAGGATAAGGGAAAGGGAAAAGAAGTAGTTTTGCATGATCAAAGATTGAAAGATATGACTAAATTCATTAAAAATTTATCAAATAAACTGGTGAAGTTAGAACTTGAAAACAAAAACCCTCCTAGGCAAATTCAGTAGGGTCAGAATCGAAATTTAACCCACAGTTCAGAAGACAGCCTCATCATATTATGCAGAGAGAAATAACGGATCAGGATCAGATCCAGCCTCCTTTGTATATAGAAAATGGTTCTGAAGATGCAGTGGAAGAGAGTGCAAAGGAGCAGGACAATCAAATATCCACATTGTATGCAGATGAATTAGAAGATGATGAAAATGAGGAGTTTAATGCTGAAACCTAAGAGTCTCTTGATGAGCAAGAAATTGATCAATATTGCAAAAAATTTACTGATATTATGCAAGCTGAGTTACATAGGAAATATGATTTAAGATCGAGGAAAAGATCAAGGTTGCAGAATAATGAAGAGGTGCGAGAAGATCCGGCACCTCAACAAATAGTGACTCCACAACAACCTTTGAAGCAGCTTGATAAAGGGAAGCAACAAATTGATTTAGTAGCAAAAACTGCATTTCAACAGGGAGAAAGTTCACGAGAAAGATCAAAAGGTGAGAATTTGAACAAATCTTCTCATTCATAGGAGCAAATTTCAAATTTAAAGAAGAATGATGAAGCTTCAGAGAAATTAATAAATCCAAGTAACTCTTTTAATTTAACAAAATAATTGGAGAAAATAAAAATATCAATTCCTTTGGCTGAATTGGCTAAAACCCCATCATACAAAAAGCATATTTCAGATTTTATAAACCTTTCTCAAGATGATAATGTAGCAGACACAGTAAATTTGCAAGAAGAGAAACCAATGCATTCTACTACTCTTTTTTACATTTCTTTGTTAGTGCATTCTTTTATGCTTCATAATTGTATGTTGGATTCAAGGGCTTCTCACAATTTAATGCCATTGTCAGTTATGAAGCAATTAAACTTGCAAATCACTAAAACTTATAAGGATCTTTACTCTTTTGATTCTACAAGGGTTAAGTGTGTGGGATTGATTGAAGATCTGGTTACTTACTTAGCTCAAATTCCAACCAGAAGTCTCATGATGGATGTGGTGGTGGCAGATATTCCAGCTCGTTTTGGAATGCTTCTTTCCAGAACCTAGGGGGCTAAGTTGGCAGGTGTTTTGAGGTTAGATTTTTTTTTTCAGCAAGAAAAATACTTCTCTGGTTTATATAGTGTACCAGGGCACATCGCTTCATTGTCAAAACATTTTTTAAAACTTTATATTTGTTCCTTTACAATTCATCTTCTTTGTTTGAGTGTCATAATCCACTATTTTGATCCGTCCAAGACTCATATATGATTCAGTACCTGAGATAACTTTCTCATTGTAGAAAATTTAAGTAAGTATCAAGGAAAAAAGAAAAAGAAAAAACTGACAAAAATTTAACTGTTCCTTTATGAGGCAACAAAAAATGTGATCCATTTCCCTTTTTTAATATTTAAATCATTTCTATCCTAAATGAAGATTACCTTGTCGACAGCTCCAGTACCAGAGGCATTATATAATTCATAGTTCATCTCCCCAAATCTGCCATTCAAACCTCTCTTTGAAAATCTGTCTGCTTCATTATATTTCTCTCTATAAACATGATTGAAGGTGATGGATGTGAAATTCTGCTTGATTGCATCTATCCTCTCCAACCAGTGTGCAAGGTTTCCAGGCCTTAAAATAGTGCCTTTATTCATGTGATCTATAATAACTTTTGCGTCTCCCAACACCCAGAGCTCCTCCATATATAATTGGTTTGCAAACCATAAAAGACCCCATAAAGCTAATAACGCAGCCCTCATATTTGTTCCTCTACCCCCATTCCAAAAAATTTTATAGTGGCAATCCGGAGATATCATGAGCCAAGCTTCGCAACCACAACTCAGATTTTGTGAAGCACCGTCAAAGAAACCAACCAGATAGTGTATGTCGAAAGGCCGCAGTGTCTTCGATGCATCGACAGGTGATTTCTGTTTCAGTTTCATCGCTTCCATAGCTCTATATATTTTAACAAAAATACTCTGTGGAGAACAAGGTTGTTCAGCAAATATCATTCGATTCCGCCCACACCATATGTGCCAATGTAGTAGGAAAGGAATGACACAATGATTTTCCCCCCTTCGAAACCGCCATCGAATACATCCTTCCAAATTGCTATAATGTGGATCTGGTATCCTCAGCAATGCGCATATAATATTTGTTACCTTATTGACAAATGGGCAACTATAAAACAGGTGTGAATTGTCTTCCTCCTCATCTCTGCATAAAACACAACCCAAACCCTGCCACCCCTTTCGTTGAGGTTAGATTTTACTTATGCCATAATCCCAGTTTTTGGAGGTGATGAGAGAAGGTTGTACAGAGAAACCAGGTTTGTTAAAACCATTATTGAGGAGAGTTCAAGTAATTATCCTATGCACAGTCAGGAAAAAGATGATTTTTCTTGTTTTATGCTGCAAAAAGTTGCAGAAGTTGTTGAAGATACTCAGGTGTAGCTCCCTTCAGCAATTGAGAGTAAGAAGCTGACAGAAAATGGAATCTGGAAGTTATATTTTGATGGTGCTTATTCCAAGGCTGGCATTGGTGCAAGTATTCTCTTAATTTCTCCAAAAGGTCATCTTATGCCATTTTCTTACAAATTAGAATTTAATTCTACCAATAATATTTCAGAGTATGAAGCTTTAATCCTTGGATTGCAAACTGTGAAACAATTGGGAGTACAATGTATATCTGTGTTTGGAGATTCTGAATTGGTGATTAAGCAGGTTAAGAATCACTGCCAGCCAAAACATCCGAGGTTAAGAACTTACAAAAATGAATTCTGGGACTTAGTTGACAATTTCTTTCTTACTTTTAATATAAAATTTATCCCCGGAGAAGGAAACAAGCTTGTTGACACTTCAGCAGTTGCAGCCAACACTTTTAAACCTCCTTTTAATCCCAAACTAAGATATGAGGTAGAAATCAGACACAGGCCCTCAATTCCAGATAATGTGAAACATTGGTAGGTTTTTTAGGATGAAGAACAAATTAAAGATTTTTGGAGAATGATAGGAGAATTCTCTAATTTGGAAATTGATCAAGATGAAGATGTTGGAGAGCAACAAAAGGATACAGTGTCTTTTAAGGATTCAATAGGAAATCAAAAAATATTGCAGCTTAAGGATAACGTAATACCAAAGGGTCTAGTACCACTAGAAATATTATTCAATGCTAATGACATTGCTAAAAATCCAAAGAAGGCAGATCTCGAAGAAGACATAGAGGAATGTAACCTGGGAACAGATCAATAGACTAAAATGGTAAGATTATTCAAAGGGGTTCCAGAACATTTCAAACAAAGGTATGTAACTCTTTTCAAGAAGTTTATTAATATTTTCGCATGGTCATATGAAGATTTAAAGACTTATGATACTAGTATTACTTTGCATAAGATTCCTTTGAAACCATGGGTAAAGGCTTTTAGGCAAAAGTTAAGGCAGATAAATCCCTTATTGTTACCTTCAATTGAAAAATAAGTAAAAAAGTTGTTACAGGCAAAAATAATTGTTCCCTTAAGATATTCAGATTTGGTAGCAAATTGCCTATAAGGAAGAAAAATGGAGAGATAAGATTGTGTGTTGATTTCAGAAATTTGAACGGACATCTTTGAAAGATAATTATCCTTTGCCCAAAATGGTCCATATTTTACAAAAGGTAACATGGTCATATAGATTATCAATGATTGATGGATTTTCTGGTTATAACTAGATTGCAGTAGAAAAGTGGATCAAAAGAAAACAACATTTACAACTCCTTAGCACTTTCATGTATGCCAGAATGCCTTTTGGACTAATGAATGTTAGAGCCACATTTCAAAGGGCTATGGACATAGCATTTGTGGGTGAAAAATATATATTTTTGGTGATTTATTTGGACGATATAACTATTTTCTCAAAATCAGATGAAGAGCATTTGGAGCATTTACAGCAGACTTTCAAAAAACACAGAAGGCGTGGTCTATCTTTGAATTCTAAGAAGTCTCATTTTGCTTTAAAGAAAGGTAAGTTATTAGGCCATATTGTTTCGAAGGAAAGAGTGAAGATAGATCCTGTGAGAGTAGAAGCAATTAAAAATATACCCCTACCAAGGAGCAAAAAGGAAATTCAAAGTTTTCTAGGGAGAATAAGTTTCCTTAGAAGATTTGTTCCCAAATATGTTGAGATTGTTAAAGAAATTACTAACATGTTGAAGCAGGGAGCTGAGTTCAACTGGAGTGCAGTTGCAAGAGAATCTTTTTCTATAATTAAAGAAGCCTTGCAAGAAGCGTCTGTGTTAATAAGTCCAATTTATGAAAATCCTTTTCAAATCTTTTCATTTTCTTATGCCTTTATTGTTGCAGTTGTGCTTCTACAGAAAAATGAAGAGCAAAGAGAACAACCTGTGGCATTTTTTAGTAAAGTGCTAAGAGATGTCGAGCTTAAGTACAATATTTTAGAGAAGTAAGCATATGCTTTGGTCAAGGCACTTAAGGCTTTCAAGGTGTATATTCTCCAGTCTCAAATAATTGCATATGTGCCAAATGTTGTTGTCAAAGATGTTCTAATTCAGAGTGATGTTGAAAGGAGAAGGGGAAAGTGGATAGCAAGAATCCAAGAATATGATTTGGACATAAAGCCAATGAAGTTAGTGAAAGGACAAGGCTTAGCCAAGATCTTGACAAAAACTAATTTTTAGGCCATGGGAATAAATGTATTAACTGAAGCTGAAGAAAACAGAAATACAGAAGAACAAAATAATTCCAAATCTGATGTTAAAACTCAGTACAAGTTCTTGTGTTTCGAGTGGTACAAGGATATTGCACATTATTTATGTTTTCTCTGTTGTCTTCCTACTTTAAACAAATCAAAATACAGAGCTCTGAAGGTGAAAGCTCAAAAATACGTAATAGTGAATGGAAAGTTGAATTGCAAGGATCCAGTTGGTATTCAGCTACTATGTTTAACAGAAGGGGAAACCATTGAGATAATCAACAAATATCATGATAGTCTGTGTGGAGGTCACTAGAGCTGGAAAGTGACAGCTCGTAAGATCTTGAAAGTTGGTTTCTACTGGACTTCCTTATTTTCAGATGTTTACAGATCAGTAAGAAGTTGTCAAAAATGTCAAACTTTTGCTGAGAAAAAGAAGTTAGCACCATTGCCTTTAATTCCTGTGTTTATAGAAGAGCCTTTTAGGCAATGGGGGTTAGATTTTGTTGGAGAAATCAATTCACCATCTAGTGGACAGTACAGGTGGATATTGACAGGGACAGATTACTTTACAAAATGGGTAGAGGCAAGTACCAACAAGGAAGGCAAATGATTTGGTGGTAAAGAAATTTTTGGAAGAAAACATTTTCAGTGGATTTGGTTGCCCAAAAAAGTTACTAACGGATAATGCCCAAGTTTTTAAATCTGCAAAATTGATTGATTTTTGTCAAAAATACAATGTTATCTTGTCTCACTCTACTACTTATCACCCCCAAGGGAATGGGTTAGCAGAGTCCTCAAACAAGACATTGGTAAGAATTATGAAGAAAACTATTGCAGAGAATCAAAAAGTTTAGGATTCTAAATTGAAGTTTTCTCTTTGGGCAAGTTGAGTAACTGCTCGAAGATCAACAGTGTATGGAACAGAAGCGTTATTCCCTAGTCAGTTGATAAAACATGTCATAACTCTTATTCAAGAAGTCCAAGAAGAACCCAGCCCCTTATTCAAAAGAATGAATAAGTTGGTGGAGTTAAGTGAAAATAGGGATAAGGTCAGGTAAAATTTGATCAGTTATCAAGAGAAAATGAAGGTGATTTTTGATAGAAAAGCAAGGGATGTTCATTTTCAAGCAGGTGATCTAGTTCTAAGATGGGACACCATAAGAGAAGATAAAGGCAAACATGGGAAATTCGATCCTCTTTGGTATGGTCCATTCAAAATTGTCGAATCTAGAGCTAACAATACCCTCATTTTGGAAAATTTGGATGGAGAATTGTTGCAGCTGCCAGTGAATGGGCAGTATCTCAAACACTACTTCCAGCATTAGATTTCATGGTTTTATCACTGTATATACCAGTTTGATCATTGTACATAAATCGATGAATGATCCATTGAAATGTGTAAGTTACCTTTGACTACATGCCCGAAGTGAAGGCACTAATCTGCAGTTCTTAGAGTTCTTTCACGAAAAACACTATCCCCAAGTGGAGCCAGATGTTGTAACTAGTTTTAAATTTGATATGTTGTATGTATCTCAATGTTCCTTTAAAAAAAATGAAAAAAAAAAATATCAAATAGTGAATGTACAAAATATGAAAATAAAATTGAATAATGGTGCACTAAACACTTGTCGGAGTATTTGAATGTAGTCAGAGTGGGACCATTGTCTATAGCATGGAGGTAATTAGCAAACAGGTTACAATGTTGAGACCGTTGATGCATTACTGCCCACATAATGTCGCAAACCCAACACCACAAACAGTGCGGGTGATATCGCAAGGGGTGCCTGTGCAAGGATTTTGACCCTCGCCCGTTAACCTAAGATGAGCAGCCCATATTCACGACGGGGGCACAGCTCTGAAAACCTTTCCATACAGGGGAGTCTCTCCGCAGTGACGTTAGCCGGCGAGCCAGCTTTGTCATCACTCCACGTCATCTTACACATCATCCCACTATCATTTCACTCATTCAATTCTCACGTAACGTCTTTTCCCGTCGTTTTTCCCCTCATCTATAAAAGGCCCTCTCTCATTGCCTCTTTTTCGAAGTCCTTTTTCCAAGCAGCCAAAGTCTCCGAAAGTTTTTACTAGGGACCAGTCATTTCCGCTTCGTTAGCATCAGGTATTTACATGCAATTGTATTTGAATTTCATAAAATGGCAAAGAGAAACGTGTTAGTTGGGTCATCTACCCACATTCCTCTTATGGATACTAAAAATAGCATTGCCGACATAGTCTTTTCAGTCGACCACCTGCAATTCTATCAGCATGTTATACTAAACCAGTCCAATTGGCCAATCTACTCTACATTAGTCAAGTCGGGGATTTTATGAGCATTTGTTCCTCAAACCTACCTATTTCCAGAATTCATCCATTGGTTAGCTTCGTCAATGTACCCTCAAAAATGTTTCAAAATGAACCAATTGAGAGAGAATGTTTTTCCAGTTTCTACCCTTTTAATTCAACAGTCTCTCTGTTACCCCTCTGCAAGTTCATATATGAGTTTCTCTAATGAGTTTCTAACCACGTACTTCCAAGATTTGCCTGGACCTGAGTTTGCCCAAATCCTTTTTCATTTGATGCCTCAAAAAGAAAAATTCTCTCTAGATTCAGATAAATTCTCTTTAAACCTCTTTGCTAAATATATGAGACCAATTCTTCAAGTTTTAGCTAAGATTTTGGGCAAAGAAGATATTGTTATGATAGATAAGTCATTTTTTGGAATGTTTGCCCTAATGATGAAGCTTGGAGTAGTTTTGGATATACCTGCTTATTTGGAGAATGTTGTGAATACTCAATTTATGAACTTATCTCTCACTGGTTGTTTTAGGTTTCCATCTCTTGTTACTTATTTGTTTTTGTATAGTCATGTGGAAAGTTTCACACAGTTGGGGTTGAATGTTATGGATATAAATAGAAACAAGAAATCAGTTGATTTCTAGACAGATGTAATAAGGAAGGAAGTAGGAAATGAAGGCTTGTTTGATTTCATTTCTTCTTTTCCTCCAATTGTGTATTCAATTCTGAATGGTTCACCTGCACCATGTCTGTTGCTTAAAGCCCAATCACTTTTACAATTAACTAAAGATGTGAAGTTTGGAGATTGGTTTGCCTTTGAAGAACACGCAGAAATAAGGTTATATGGAGTTGATGTTGAACCTTTTAGACTACCTACTTTCGCTCCAATGAGAATGTTTGCTTTGGAATTCATAAGGCAAAGCCTCAATGTGGATCAGATTCACTTTGTCCCTGTGAAAAAAGGTCATTTATTTAAGTTGCGAAGGATTGCAAGCCCTTTTATTGTGAATACTAGACAAGTTGTTGAAGAAGCTCATAAAATGTTGGAGGGCATGCATTTGTTGTTAGAAGAAAAATGGGCCTATGACCCATATCATATAATTTCAAGTCGTAGGTTTGAGAATGGATATGATCCTTTTGTTCATGAGTCCAGACCAAAAATGGAGAAATTGGCAAATGGAGGACAGTCCTCTGTACCTGTGCAAATGGAAGTTGAAACCCCACGCCCCACTGAAAAGAACCTAAAAAGGGGGAGAGAAAATAATTGATTTGGAGGGTGATACAGAGAAATAAGCCAAGAGAACAAAGACAGTAGATGAAATCAACTCATCAACCATGTCAAGATATTCTTTGCAGTTGGGGTAAACCTCATGTATTCCTTCATCCCCTGTTCCAGAGGACACATGTTATGATTATGTTCCAACTATCAAGCAAGTATTTTCACAAATTGAAGAGAGAAATAAGAAAATAAGAGAGAATATAGAATCTCAGTCAGAAGCTCAAATCTCTCTTGAGCAAACCAGATTTTTGTCAATAATGGATTTGGCGAAGGATCAGCTAAGGAAAGCTTTTTCTCATCCCTCAGCTATCATTGTAGCATCTGCTGCTGCTTTTAACACTGTTAATTTAACAATTGATGCAAAGAAAATTACTCTTCCAGATAAAATCAATCTTCATATGCAAATTGGTCAGTTGATTTTTAATGATCTAAACAAAACTACTTCAGTTGTTGTTAAAGCTGAAAACATGTTGGGAAAGGTGATAAATTAGTTGAAATTGGAGAAAGCAAATTCAAGGGCTTACTCCACACAGAATGAAGAATTGAAGAAGATCATTATTAAAATTGGAGTTGATCATGAAGATAAATCAGCGGTTCAAAATTTGCTGTAGAGTGATAGTTTGAAATTCAAGCCTTGAAGAAGAAACTTAAACTTCCATCTGGTGAACACCCAATGGCTACAAAGGTGGCTCAAGTAGAAATAGAAAATGAACAGTTGTTCCAGGATCTGTTGCAAAAGAATGAGGAAATGTCTAAATTGAAGGAAACGAATCATATGCGAAAAAATAAATCGGATTCTCATGTCTGTACTATTGTTGTGTCATCTGATTTTGAAGACCCTACTGCCAAGTTGACTCAAGTCATGACTGAGTTGAGGATGGTAGAAATCGATTTAAAAAAGACTCAAAGAGAATTGGAAAGTGCATGCAAAGTGATTAAAGTCATAGAGCAAGAGTTGTTGATGACTAAAGAAAATGTTGAAAAGTACAGAAAAGATTATCAAATTGTTAGTCAAGCAACCAAGGAGCTGAAGGAGAAAGTAAAAGGGAACATGTCCCTTATATAGGCCAAGGAGATCATATGTACAGATATTATTGAAGTTGTTAAGAATCTGAGGGATTTACTTGTTATTATTGGAGAGGAGAAGAACATTGTAAGAGACTTGGAGGGACTTATTGTGGGAAATAAGCAAAAGTCACAAAATAGAGCCTTATATGCTAAGAGACTTATTGATTTTATAAATTCCAAGTCTACACAAGAACTAAAGGAATTTGGGATTGAGGATAGGACCCAATGTGTGTTAGAATTGAACAGGGTGATTGTGAAGAATTCATACAGGAAAGCTGCGGAGAAAAAGTTGAATGATCTTAAGGGAGCAGTAACAAAATTTAATATTTTGTTTGATAACAGAACCAAGGTTGGTTTACCATCCTGTTGGTACCAACAGGGAAATTTACTCCCTTGGGAAACATATGAAACATTACTGGTGGAGGAAAAAAGAAAAATTGGGAACACTTACAAGAAGACTGCTATTCTCAAAGGAGCCACTATTGTTGATTACTTGCATAAGGACTTTCAGTTGCTATGGATGATGAAGACTTTATTTGCAAAGAGACCAACATATTCCAGAATTACAAATTTCAGAATGGCACATGTAAAACTTTTTAATTGTCCTAGTTTTAATGTAGACCTCTGAAGGAAATGCAAAGAGTGGATGTCTCCACAAGCAAAAGAGACAAAAACAAGAACCTCCTCTGTTCCAGATTCTCAAGTTGCTCAATGATTGAGTGTTTATTTGATCTTTTACTTTATTTTCTGAAGAGACGTGTATTTTCTATTTTCAATGTAATAGTCAGATGAAAGTAGTTTAGGAAGTTGGCAGTTTTATAACTGTCCATTTTAAAGTTTGTATATAAGACTTTTTTTGAAGATGAAAGAGGTTCCGCATTTTTGGACCTCATAGTACCACAAATTTTGTACTTGATCTTTATAATGATGAATGAAGCTTTTCAAAAGAATTTCTAGATATTTTTTAGTACAATAAGTTTTTCCTGTTCCATCTTGTGTTTTATTTCTTCTCGAAATGAAGTAATGTAGTTGTCGGTCTCTAATATTACATATGTGATTTAGAGTTAAATTCCTTAATGAAGTGCTCCTTTATTCTGAATGTCATTTCTCCTTAATCATGTTCTTCTAAACCAAAGATAATAGATTTTGTATTAGCAACCTATTATCAAAAGTTTTCCACCAGCAATTCTATCTGAATCATGTTCATTTGTATTCATCATTGGAAGGCATTGTGAGGGGTTTTGTTTTGTTATAAATATTAAAGGGTTTTAAGTATTATATTATGGGGTTTTCAAAATGAAAGGGCAACAAATCTTTTTATTTCAAAGTTATGATAAATGTCTTAAGCACTAATCTCAACATAGCTTGAGATTGTTTCTCAAGGAACAACACATCTAATGGATCGTTATTTGAAGTTCCAAGTCCTTCTTTCTCTGTGACATTCAAAACAATGATCGTATGTTATTTATGAAGCATCCAAGCAAACTATTGTTGATGGGATAGGAAATATGTCTTATATATATATATACAGTTTTATTTCTGATATAAGGTCGACATTAGGAAACCAAGATAAATGTTCTTCATTACAAGAAGTCAACTTGTTATCTATAATTGTTGCCCTAGTTAAGGGTTAAATTCAAATGTGTGTAAATGTCATTTTATGATGGATGTCTTGGTAATGTTGACCACCAAAATTGCACTTGAAGACTCCATGCCCGAGGATATTTCAGAGCATTCCTGCACTTACAGAGTTCCAAATTTCATCAGGGCTTTTAAGCCCCTTTCTCCTTCTCCTTTCTTCTTTAGTCCTCAAATTTCATTGCCCTGTGGGGATATTGTAAAAATGTCACTAGCATGATGAATAAAGCTATGTAACAAACCTAGGATGTTGAGACTCGATCAGCAAGTGAGTACACCTTGGAGTATTTTATTTTCTTGGTTAATTATTCCCATTTTTTAGCGGCGAAAAAATTTAATTTCTAGGTTTTTTCAATCACCACATATCCCAAAGTCGGCGTGACAAATTGAAGATCGTGCCTTAAGTCCATCTTAGTGTCTAGGGTCAATGTATATTACCATGTTAGGTCATCTGTGAAATTTCGCGAAATTTGACAAGGTCTAAATAGGATTTTCTAATACTTGAAAAAATTCCAAAATGGGATTTTTTTAATTAATTTCTGTGTAATGATGTAAATAAGTGGTACTAAGAAATGTCTGGGGCATGTGACTAATCAAAATTCATCCTTAGAGGCCCAACATTATCCTATGATCCACTTTGAGGGTCAAAAAGCGACTTATCACCCCTCTACAACCACTTTTTCTAATGTTAGTGGTGAAGAATGAGAAAAAATTCAAAAAAAATAATAATTGAAAATTCATCCTCAGAGGCCCAACATTATCCTAAGACCCACTTTGAGGGCCAAAAAGCGACTTATCACCCCTCAAAAGCTACTTTTTCTAATGTTAGTGGCGAAAAGTGAGAAAATTTTCAAAAAAATTAATAATTGGAAAAGTTTATAAATTTTTCCAAAGTCAAAATAAGTCAAAATTGGACATGGAAATGAAGTGGAGAATCAATGGTGATATGGCAACTATGTACGGCCCACCACCAAATGCCAAATAAGCAAGTCAAAGTTCCAAGTGACAAGTCAAATTGGTCCCACGTTGAGCTCATGAGAAAATCACGTATGGCTAAAGTTTAATTTTGATTTAATTCAAAGGTTGTGAAATTTGGTTAAAGTCTAAAGTTGAATGGGTGAGGAATGGACCCCACCTCATTACCTCACTCTCCTATTCTACACATGACCAGCGAAAAGGATATACGCACATGGAAAATAAAATATCCATGTTGGCCCAATTCATATATCAAAGGAATCCCCACGTATGGCATGAAGGATCAACGCATTGGATTGAATATTTGTTGGCATATTTAACTGAGATAAATATGGAGTGTGTCTCTGCCGAACTTTACGTCGTTCTCCACATGCATGTAGTTCTGCAGTTTAGCTCCTACGCATTACATGTAGAAAATCCATGTAGATTCAAACTGATATTTGTAATATGCTAAAACAAAACACTTGAATCTACTCTACAAATTGCGGAAACCAATTACAATCTCATAATCACGTGAACAAGAAAGAGAGAATTCAATCACACAACACAAAGATTTATCTAGGGAAAGCCTCAACTAAGAACCTTGCTATCTGTATATTGCAATAGTCAGAAAATATGAGAACAATACAATGCTTCTCTTAGGCTTGAGAGCTCTCTGCACCATCTCTGTCTGTCTCATTAATTCCTAGGCAAGCTTGATTCAATACTTAACCAATTTCTTGGCCTCATGATTCCCTATTTCCTTGCACAGTTTCCTAGGGAATTAGGCCCCTATTAACAAGGAAATTCCCCAATAATGATTGCGCAATACATCAAGACTCTTCTTCTGAGTCCATGCACCACCTGTACAATTTTCTAAATATAAAACAGATAATACACAGTCCTTTAACTCCAATCTCAACTCTGGGTCTTTTTCATAACTAACATGCATGAGTTATTTATGAGTGAATTATCAGTTATTTGATTGGTCACTACATGTGAATTAAATCTAATTTAATTCATTCGACCTCTCACTTGTTCCTCCATTAGTTAGAACTAGTTAAACTGATTTTAAGTCAAATAAATTAAGTTAATTAATTACAACTCAAAATAAACTCAACCAGGGCTCCTAAAAAGTAGGAGATAGTCTACATCCTTGTAGTTTGACCCTCAACTAGAATTAATTGAACTAAGTCTTCCCGATTTATTTAAGTCGTACAAATGGTCATCTGATGTGGAATTACAATTTCCTTCTAATTTAATTAATGAAAATTAAATTAGAAGCCTCTTCTTGTTGCAAATTTCAACACTCCCTCTCAACAAGAAAGGAATTCAACTCTATCCTGATCCAGAACCTCTGGAATGTTCTGCATGCAACACTTCTCTCTAATGTTGTTGCTATTGCAACTTCTGAAACTAAAAAGCATCCAAACTGAATCCACTGTGATCGGTATGATGCATCTATCACCGAGTCTCTGACTGCTACTAGCTACTGCACTTGTCTATTGAAAACTTTGCATTGTTGCTAACTTTGCACTGTGCCATCTGCACTGTTGCCAACTCTGCATTGCGCTCCCCAGTGTCTGACTGCTGCTAGTCTCTTCATCCGTCACTCTAACATCTAACTACATCAACCGCCACTAATCCATCCAGCCACTGTGTACTATGGGACCCCGTAGCAAGGTAATGATACATGAGAAGAAACATCTCAATGGACCCTGCCCAAATTTCTGCACTGTTGGGACTATTACTTCACATCGCCCCACCTCTCACCTAGAGGTATGGCTGCATGTGCTCCCTCTCTGCCCACTTGGCTCAAAATTTCCCCCTACTGGAGGTCTCTACTTGAGTGGATGCCTCCACTCAGTCTCCTCTTTGCTTGTCTAATTGTGGCTGCTCCACAACTTTTTGAGGCTTCTTCTGAGGCTGCATGTTGAGAGGTGTTGTCGCACAGAATGTCTAGGCACCGCAACAACGGCTCAAAACGGGGGTTGTCACTCTGATCCCCAATCTCTCTATTTAAGTTGTCTCCTTGCAGACTAAGGGAGGTAGACCCTAATGAAATGAACAAGGATAACTGATTGGAAACCAACCAATTCAGAAGACACAGTCAAATGACCAAGTACTTGTTAAGATTTAACGAGATTTTATAGATTCGATTAGTTTAAAAGTTTAAGACCAGTGCCTTGTGGAGTCAAAATATCCCGTTACGAAATTAAGATCAAGTAGCTAGTAGATAACTACTGCTAAAATGGACAACTATCTTGTTATGAAAAAATCAATCCACCACGACAATAATGACTTCTTCAATTAGATGCTCAATTTATCAAACTGAAAAATAAACCCTTTCTAACAATGCGATTTGATTAAACACTTTCAATATCATGCATCAACAATGTTTGATCTAGGAAATAAAGACATACAATTTCTCATCACTTGAAATATTCTCAAAGTTGACTGGGCAATTAATATCAATTTCAAGCAATTAAAACCACAGTTAGAGCTCATTAGACGGCCATCAATCCCAGTAGATGCTAAGCATGAAAAATATTTCGAACCCAGATGCGAGATTTAAACAATTTAAATTTTGAAAAGATTTTTGATGAAAGGACCATCAAATTTAAATGCTAAACATTTCCGACAATTATGAATTAAAATGATATTTTTGGTAATCCCAATCCAGAAATTAAAATTTTCCTATAGTCCAACTTTAGATAAAAACTTTAAAAACTCACCTTTAACTATGGAATAATTTTCCTTCACATAACACCCAAGACCATTATCATACAAAATTTCCTAATGTTAAAAGCTAAAGAAACAAATTTTAATTTTTTCAAGAATTTTTTGAAGTAAAAAATTTTTGGGATTTTTGAATATTTTAAGAGTTAATGAAATGTTAAAACTTTATACAAATTAGAATGTTAAAAAGAAAATGAAATGTTATTTTTTATATTTTTTTTTAAATGTCAAATATTTTAAATTTCAAAATCGAATGTCACAAAATTAAATCGAAGTCTAACGTTATGTTAATATTTTTAAATTTTTAAGTTTTTTTCTTAATAACAAAAAGTTAAACTAAAAAAATTTAAAATCTAATGTCAAATTACAAAAAAAAAATCCAAGTTTAAAGTTTTGATATTTTTATTTTTGGTTATATGCATTAGTTAGGGTACGTATTGTGCAGATAAAAGGATGCGTACGACAAGGCATGGAGGGCTACGGCAACAAGCATGAAAACAGCGTTTGAATAATGGCGGAATGGCAGCGTAGAGATGAAGGAGAGACCACGGGCAAGAGAGAGATGGGAGATGGCGCTGCGTGAGGGAAGAGGACTCGGACAGCTTGAGAGGGAGCAGTTGATGCAGATGAGGAAAGGGATCACGAAAATGGAGTTGAATGAAGACCAACGAGGTTATGGCAGCTTGAAATCGGACAGCGAAGAGGGAGAAGTGGAAACGCTATAGAGAATGAAGGCAGAAATGAAGAAAAGCGTGGTTGATGAGGCAAGGGATGGAAAATGCAGGCAGAGGATGGAGGCGGGCTGCGGATTTGCAGAAAAGGGAACGGGCAGCAAATAAAAAAGAAAAATGCAAGGATGAGGGCAGCGTGCTCAAAAAAATCGAAAAAAGGAAGTGGAGATAGCCACAGGGAAAAATGACGCAGGCAGCATATGCAACCAACAGCAAATGGAAGCTGGAGAAGCTAAAAATGAAAGCGAATGGGAGGAGTAGCCAGCAGACAAAAAATTTGCAAGCACACTAGTGCATAGAAATTTAAATTTTTCCTTTTACCCAGCAAAACTAAATCCAGTAAATACACCTGCAATTATTTAATTCTTAAGATGGAGATCAAGCCCAGATCTGCAACCAGATTCGATCCCGAGACCAGATCTTACCCTCCAGGGCCTAGATCTGGCTCAGATCTAAAAAATTGTCTGAAAATCTCCCTGTGTAACCTGCACAAAACCAGAAACTAAGAAACCCAAAAACCCAATATATGCACAAAATGAAAAACCCCAAAACCCCAGTGAGTTAAAAATAACGATATTTACAAATCTACAATGCTATTTTACAGATCAAGGCCCTGATTGCCAGATTTAAACCATTCAGCATAATTTTAAAAAAAAAAGATAAATTAAGAGAGAGGCACAAGCCTTAAAAGGAACCCTACAAAAAATGAAATTTAAGATAAGCCTGGGGAATTAGTTCCGGAGGGCTCTTCAGATCTTATTTCCTTGGGAGTCAGCTAGTCCAGCTGAGGACGTCCCTAAACGCCCAATTCTAAATCCGGAAGATTTTTGCACACTTAAAGTTAAACTGTCAAATTAATAGAGAAATAAGATAAAAGATAAAATTTTCAAGAGTTAGAGATAGTTGCTAACTCAATCCAATTAATATTCTTACCCTAAATCCAATAAACTAAGCAAGATACATGTGCAATAGATTACTCTACAAGAGCCATTAATCAACAATTCGTTAAATTAATCACCAGCAGAATATAAAGAACAAGTTTACCATAAAATGTTGAAGAGGAACACCACCATCAAAATAAAACCCCAAAGTTTTTGTTTGTATTATTCCAGAAAATAGTACAAGAGAGCTTCCAGAGCGAGTACACAATCAAGAGATCGGATGATGAAACACTGACAAAGACCTCTAATTTATAAGATAAAATCTCCAATGGCTAGTTCAGTTGATCCATGTCAAAGTAATCTCGACCGTTTAAAAAAATCTAATCATCTTTTAATCTCATCCATCGAAATTATAAATTTTTGAGGAAATTCAAATTTATCATTTAATTCCTTTTTAATTAACTCAAAAATAATATTTTTGAGTTAATTACCTCAAAAATTTGATTTTGACTTAACCACCAAGGCCCAAGTATCCAAAATTTCTCTAGATTTTCAATATTCCCTTGGCCTGAGACCTTCAAAAAATTATATTTTAGGGACCCACGAATTTTGCCTTTGAAGAATTTTAAATCTCCTAGGACTTAAAATTAATTAAATTTCTAGCTTAAGATTTATAATTTAATTTGGCCAGAAAATTTAATTAATTAACTGAAAGGATTTAATTATTTTTTCAACCCTCTTTACATAAAATAAGTACATTTTGAGACATGAAGGGGGAAAACCCATTCGTGATAGACTCTCAAATAGATACCCAATTCTGCGACTCAAAACATGATCTAGTAGACCAAGTAGTTTGTAATAAAATAATCTAGTCAATTAACTAGGATTATTCCCAAACTACTTTGACAAAGACTCGATAGAAAAAACTAAGACTTACTTAGTATCTTGACGACAAAATCCACCCTAGCTTTGGGGTGAGGCTAGAGGGAAAAACTCTGTCGATCACTTGTGTCGAGAAACACAAACGAATCAATGAGACAAAAAACCTCCTCGAATAGAAATCGTCACCAAAATACTAGGGTTACCTGCGTTGTTACATACATGATGGTCTTACATAGATTATTTACATCATAAACATGCAGAATGGGTTTACATCGTTTATAAAACTGTCTACTGATGATGAGATTTGAATGACGTGAACACCTCGAACATGATGAATCCCATTTGCAGAAATGGGGATGTATTGCTATCCACAAGAAGCGAAGAGGGAGAAGTGGAAACGTTGCAGAGAATGAAGGCAGACAAATGAAGAAAAGCGTGGTTGATGAGGCAAGGGATGGAAAACGCAGGTAGAGGATGGAGGCAGGCTGTGGATTTGCAGAAAAGGAAATGGGCAGCAAATAAAAAAGAAAAACACAGGGATGAGAGCAGCATGCTCAGAAAAATCGAAAAAGGAAGTGGAGATAGCCGCAGGGAAAAATGACGCAGGCAGCATATGCAACCAACAGCAAATGGAAGCTGGAGAAGCTGAAAATGAAAGCAAATGGGAGGAGTAGCTAACAGACAAAAAATTTACAGGCACACTGGTACATAGAAATGTAAATTTTTCCTTTTACTCAACAAAATTAAATCCAGTAAATACACCTGCATTTATTTAATTCTTAAGATGGAGATCAAGCCCAGATCTGCAACCAGATTCAATCCCGAGACAAAATCTTACCCTCTAGGGCCTAAATCTGACTCAGATCTAAAAAGATATCTGAAAATCTCCCTGTGTAACCTGCACAAAACTAGAAACTAAGAAACCCAAAAACCCAATATATGCACAAAATGAAAACCCCAAAACCCCGGTGAGTTAAAAATAACGATATTTACAAATCTACAATGCTATTTTACAAATCAAGGCTCTGATTGCCAGATTTAAACCATTCAGCACAATTAAAAAAAAGATAAATTAAGAGAGAGGCACAAGCCCTAAAAGGAACCCTGCAAAAAATGGAATTTAAGATAAGCCCGGGGAATTAGATCCGGAGGGCTCTTCAGATCTTATTTCCTTGGGAGTCAGCTGGTCCAGCTGAGGACTTCCCTAAACGCCCAATTCTAAATCCAGAAGATTTCTGCACACTTAAAGTTGAACTGTCAAATTAATAAAGAAATAAGATAAAAGACAAAATTTTCAAGAGTTAGAGATACTTGCTAACTCAATCCAATTAATATTCTTACCCTAAATTCAGTAACCTAAGCAAGATAGCTGTGCAATAGATTACTCTACAAGAACCATTAATCAACAATTCGTTAAAATAATCACCAACAGAATATAAAGAACAAGTTTACCATAAAATGTTGAAAAGGAACACCACCATCAAATTAAAACCCCAAAGTCTTCGTTTGTATTATTCCAAAAAATATTACAGAAGAGCTTACAGAGCGAGTACATGATCAAGAGATCGGATGATGAAAGACTGACAAAGACCTTTAATTTATAAGATAAAATCTCCAACGGTTAGTTCGATTGATCCATGTCAAAGAAATCTCAACCGTTTAAAAAGATCTAATCATCTTTTAATCTCGTCCATCGAAATTATAAATTTTTGAGGAAATTCAAATTCATCATTTAATTCATTTTTAATTAACTCAAAAATAATATTTTTGAGTTAATTACCTCAAAAAATTGACTTTGACTTAACCACCAAGGCCCAAGGGTCCAAAATTTCTCGAAATTTTCAATATTCCCTTGGCCTGGGACCTTCAAAAATTTATTTTTTAGGGACCCACGAATTTTTCTTTTGAAGAATTTTAAATCTCCTAGGACTTAAAATTAATTAAATTTCTGGCTTAGGATTTATAATTCAATTTGACCAGAAAAATTGATTAATTAACTGAGAAGGGATTTAATATTTTTCCAACCCTCTTTACATAAGATAAGTACATTTTGACACATGAAGGGGAAAAACCCATTCATGATAGACCCTCAAATAGATACCCAATTATGCGACTCAAAACATGATCTAGTAGACCAAGTAGTTTGTAATAAAATAATCTAGCCAATTAGCTAGGATTATTCTCAAACTACTTTTACAAAGACTCTATAGAAAACACTAGGACTTACTTAGTATCTTGACGACAAAATCCACCCTAGCTTTGGGGTGAGGCTGGAGAGAAAAACTCTTCCGATCACTTTTGTCAAGAAACACAAATGAATCAGTGAGACAAAAAACCTCCTAAGATAGAAATCATCACCAAAATACTAGGCTTACCTAGGTTGTTACATATATGATGGTCTTACATAGATCATTTACATCATAAACATGCAAAATGGGTTTACATCGTTTATAAAACTGTCGACTGATGATGAGATCTGAATGACGTGAACACCTCGAATATGATGAATCCCATTTGCAAAAATGGGGGTGTACTACTATGGGGTCGTTGACACAGAGTGGTCAACAAGAGGTTAAACAAATTACATTCTAGTAAGCATTGAAACTTTCTTAGATAGGAAGCCCTCCCTGATATCCACTCGCTTTTCCCTGAGCTTGGAATAAAGTATTTTTGTTCCTAGTTCTCGACTAACCTTTCAGTTTTTGCCTTTTGGATTTTAGAGCTAGATTCATGCTCAAGTGGCGACTCCACTTCTTTCATTTTTTGCAAGAATTTATGTTAGAAGCTTGCTTCTTGTAGACTTGTTGTTTTTCTTGAACAAGGATCTCTCTCTAACATCCATTCGTTGCTTTTGAGCAGATCATTCATGAATGACTTGTTCGCCCCTTGTTGTTTTACTAACATTAAAGGATATCCTCATGACACCCCAAAGAATGCCATTAATATTTGCCTTCTTTCACGGGTAATAATGCAATCACTGCTAGAGATCATCTCATGAATTTTAGTCTTTGTTTTTGGAAATGTTGCAGCTCTGCACATTATAATCATGAAGATGTCAAGATGCGACTCTTTGTCCTCTCCTTGGAACGTGATGCTATGAAATGGTTTTATGATTTTCCTAACAATTCCTTTGATTCTCTGCAAGCTATTGTCAATGCTTTGAAAAATAGATATGGAGATCAAAGGGGTTCGTCCTATACCAATTACAATGTAAAGAGAGATGAAAGTGGTCTTGTAAAAACCCAACTATCGTAGAAAAGTTTCAAGTGAATGCATCGCATTCACTTGTGTCATTGCAAGAAGAATCCTCGATAGTGGAAAGGCGGGGAAAAATGATCAAATTGGTATTGATGATGAAAAGGAAAATGATAAGGATCTTATCAATGAATTAACTCAAATGCAATTCAGTGAAGCATAGTTGATGAAAACCATGGAACTCAATCAAGAGAATCACTCTAAGGAAATGAGATCCATGCACACTATTAGAGTTCTGTAATTTACAAGAGATTGTGAGAACTAATCACATAGGCCAACATCAAACCAACTTTGGAATCCAGGACCTAGCCTTCCTAGATACAAAGAGGGCTCTCTCTATAAGATATAGCTTTGTTTAAATAAGTTTTAGGCTAGTTATGATAGTACTTGAGTTTTGGGTTTGTTTTGGATTTTGGAAGATTGATTGTATTCAATGGATTAATGTCTATTGGGCAATGGAGTCAAAATATAACTGGATGGTTGCATCAGTTTTTCACAGAGTAAACACAGGGCAAGCTAGGAATTTTTATTGGATCTCTTGGATTTATAAATGGATTTATGACAGAAATTCAGCAGAACTAAAGAGCAATTAAGAATTCTTTAGTTTGGCTTTCAGTGGAAAACATAATGATTGTAAAGGCAGCCAGAATAAGGTACTCAAAAGTAAATCCTATTAATCACGCTTTATGCTTTACAATTAGAATTCAGATGTTTACAATGAAAGAGGACAATGAAACAATACTAACTGAAGAAAGACATCACCAGTATTTAAGCGACAAGAATCCTGTGAATGGTTTGATTATTATTGATGCTCCAGTGCTTTGGCAAAGCTTACAGTACTCCAAAAGAAGTAATGATTCTAATCTCAACCAATCGACCTTTGACACTTCCAAAACTGAAGTATTTATACAAAAAATTACAACAAAACAATCTCTAACAGACTTGAACTAAAAACTCTAACTATTACAAAATTATAGTTTCAGTGGAATGCGTTGTGCAGAGCAGGTGCTAATGTAGCGGGGCAATTTAGGACGTGGACCACAATTTGCTTATATGTTGGCAGACTAAACTGAGTGTTGTGCTGGCATATCTGTTGTATGAACGTCCTGTGCTCTTGCAGTTACAACATAATCTTCTTTGCCGCAAAACCTTTGCCCGACTTGACTTGTAGCATTATTTTCTACCCGAGTTGTTTCTGTTGAGTTAAAACCTTTTTTGTAAATAAAACAGTGTGAAAAACCAATATACCAGACCTGAAATCTTTTAAATTTCAATTCTGAAGCCGCATCGCATCCGCACACTTCACAATATTTAGAGTTTATTTTTATGAAGAATGCTACCGGAGATGCGATGCGAAGTGGGAGATGACGTAGAGGAATTGGTAGGACCAAGTCACTGCGCAGATCGCAGGTTTTAAGCTTTAGTTATAAGCGCAGAGAATGTAAACACTAAAAACAACGAAGTGTGAAGCACGGGGGAGGAGGTAAGTGGCGTGGCAGAGGAAAAGTGGGACCAGATCGCAGGCGCAAATCACAAGTTTTAAGTTTTATTTATAAGTTGCGGGGTTAACATCTAAAATTTGCAAAGTGCAGGGAGAGGGACCTACCCGCATCGCACATCGTAGAATTTAGCACTTGGAAAATAAGATAAATGTTTAAAACTGCGAAGTGCAATTTGCGCTAATTGGAGAATGACATGTCAAGGAGAAATGGAGCCCACTGTAATCGGCGGAGTTTTATGCAGTAAGGTAAGGTTTTTATGATGTTTTCATAATATATCAATGTATTGCGAAGGATGTAAAGTGAGGCGCGGAGCTACTGAGGTGGGGCCAACCTGTTGCATCGCAAGTTAAAACAAATAGATTGCGGGCGCTTTCAAAGGTAAGTTAAAACATATGCGATGCGATGTACTGCAAATTGGTGATGTGAAAAATCACAAATAGGCGGTCGCAGTTTTTAAGTTTTGTTGCGATGCGAAACAGGTAAAATCTGTGAAATGCGATGAGGGTCCCACTTTAATCGCAATCGGGGAATAAGGAAGCGGAGTAAGTGAAAAGTGATGAAAAGGCAAAGGTAGAAGGGTAAAGCGGAAAGGCGGAAAAAAGGGTAAGTTTAATGTTTTTCAATGGAAAATAAAATGAAAAAAAGGAAGCGTGGTGGGGAATGGGTCCCACTTCATTGTATATTGTACCTCTGAAAGGTTTGTAGGAGACGGCAATGTAAATGATTTTGGGTTTTGGCCTATGGGAAAAATAATTTTGAATGTGCGGGATTATACTGAAATGTGTGAAAATAAATGAGTGGGGAAGGAAATAAAAAGGGAAATGAATGAAATGAAAGTAGGGGGAAAATATGCTATGGTTTAAAACTTTAGGATAGAAATTAATAATCAGAATTTAAACCATACAAATAACTTTTCCATAGGGGCATCTAGACTAGCAGCCAATCAAAACCTTTAAAACAGAATGAAGCTTTTATTTTTCTTTCTTGCTTCCCTAACATTTTGTTTTGCCTCCTTTGTTTAGAGCATCTAACACCTGACATTTTATTTTGCCTTCTTTATTTAGGGCATCTCACACCTAACATTTTATTTACATGGATGCCTACAAAAATAATAATTTTCCTAACATTTTTAACTTTTTCATTCTTTTGCATCCATATCCTACCTTGTCATTTTGAAAATTTTTCAACTACTTATGCTAACTTATCAAAACAAATGTGTTACAACACCTCCCTTGGTTCAGTTTAAACTATTGAACCGATGTTTATTTTTTATATAACTAATCAATCTTTCAAGATTAAACAATTTGACAAATTATTTTTCACTACCTATTGACAAGCAATTTAACCCTAAATCAATCATGTTTAAACTGTATGATTGAATTTTATTGAACTTTTGTGGCATTTTTAAACAAGCTGCACACAATTTATTTTCAGAAATAAGCTAAACTAAGAGTAGTGGCATTTGAATATGCAACACTTTCAGAATTTATTGTTTTTTCTTCTTTTTGATGGGGTTCACATCTTATATTTTTTATTTATAACATATACCCTCTTTTGATTTTTTATGTTTATCTCATTTTTTTTATTTATTTTGAAAATTATTTGCAAATTTGGAAATCATTTTACAAAGTAAATTTGACCAAAAGAATAAACTCAGTCACCTTGAGATCTCCTATGAAATATAGGACCCTAACACACACCAAGTTGTTAGCTATAGAAGAAAAGCATGTTCAGGAGCTAAACACCATGGAAGCAAATCATAAGAGAGAAATGAGCTATATTCAAGAGAACCATAATAAAGTGATAAAGGTCATGGAAGTCGATCTTCAAAATAGGTTATTAGCTATAGAAGAAAAACATGCTCAGGAGCTGAAAATCATGGAAATTAATCACTCTAATCAAATGACCACCGTGCAAGATCATTTGATTATCATAAAGGAAAATCATGTTAGGGAAATGAGTGCTATGAAGGTTGAACATTCTAATCAAATGAATGTCATGAGAATTGAACAGATCACTCTTCATAGTAAGCTACAAAAGCTGGAAAAGTCACAAGTTCAAGAGCTCTAGCGCATACCAAAGGATCTAGAGGACAAGTGTAGAGAGCTTTCGACAGATTACAAGCCTCCCATTTCTCTGAAGAAATTCCCATCTCATTGCAAGGAAGCCACTTATCCCACTGAAAAGAGGTTAACTAGGAGTGCCATAATTTGAAAAGAGATGGAGAAAGATCAGGCTATTGAGGTCAATCCAATGTTGCGAACATCGCGATCAGGATTAAACCGGCGAGGGGAAAAATTCGGAAAAAATCGTAAAAATCGAGAATAAATCGGCACATACAAAAATATTCATTTTTTTTTCAATTTTTTTAATATCTAAAGCATCCACAACATAAAATAAATGCATTGACACATAAATATGAAAAAAAAACTAATATATAAGATGTGTAATATCATGTCTACTGCTACATCACACATAACAGTGAATCATGTCCTGAATACTAAGTCCTGAGTCTCAACTCAACCTCAAAATATCAACAAAAAATATAATAATGTATATCATATCATGGGTCATAATGTCATATACAAAGGAATGCACCAAATAACCTATACTATTGATTTCCTTTGCCCGTCTTGCGAGAAAATGTAACAGCTTTCCCTCTAGATGAAGAAGCTGGCGGGGCTGGCAATGGACTCTGTTGTGCTTTACAACCTGAAGCACCAGGAGCTAAAGGAGGCAGACCACGTCCTCTACCGATAGCTGGGGTAGGTGGTATCACCTCCTCCTCCTGCACCTCCTGTTGCTCCTCCTCCTCCTCCCCCTCCACTACCTCTTGCTCTATCCAATCAGGGGTTGACTCCATGATAGGCCTCTCAACCTCAACCCTCCATGCAGCAGTGGTGTCAATCACATCTAAAGAGATGGCCTCCATATCAGGTGTCCTCTCAAGTTGTCTCACCCACTGTGTGTCCTCTCAAGATGACTTCTCCTCCTCCTTAACTCTATTTCTTAACCTCTGTCCGCAAAAATGACCAAAAAAAATCAAATTTTCATGTTATTGGGTCGTTGTTTGACGGGCCCATGATTTTTTTGGGTTGAATCGCGATTTTTTCAAAATAAAAAAAATAAAAAATAAAAGATAAAATCAGTGAAAAAATCGCGATGTTCGCAACAGAGGGTCAATCACAATACATGTGGGACTTATGTGCCACATTTGACAGAATATATTCAGAATAAAATTGGGCATGCCTCAGATATTTCAAACTTTTCATCCGACCAGTTTCGAGATCAAGACAGAAAATCTACATTGGTCACATTATTAGCATCATAGCCCACCGGGAAAAAAAGTAAAAAGCAAAAATGAAGAAAGAAGCTTGATGCATTTGATGACCGCGAAGAGCATGATATTCGGATAAGTCAAAGTCCTAGCATTTTCAGGATCCAACACATCACATCCGAAAAGCAACCCATGGATCTACCTGAAAGTCGACAAATGCTCAATACGCACTTCGTTGAAGATATATAATGTAGGGCATCCTTTGTATTGTATCTCTAACCCTGCTCTCTTATAGATAGGATTTCATTTTTGTCATTAGTTGGTTTCTATTTCATACATTTATATTTTATGTCTTTATATTACGTATGTTAGAATAGGATTTCTATTCCAACAAACGATTTCATATTTGATGATGTATACATGAAGATTTTGATCTTGGGCGGATATCTATTTGATGTTACTTTGTTTTCTTGGATACAGGATTATGGTTTCTCACATTCCTTCAAGCGAAGTAACGTGTCCCCAAGTAGATCCAGATGTTGACCACACTCTGTCAATAGTCCAAGAAGCAGAGTACAAAGCACCAGATAATTTTTTTCAAGGATCAATATCATCATTCAGCTTCCAGTTGAATCATTGTAAACCCAATTTCTGCAAAAAAAAATATTGTAACTAATGTTAGTACGACCATTAAGCCATGAAATAACACTCAAATAAGCCTATGATTTTTGTCAAAGGGTTTCATCCTAGGGAGTTTTCTAACCTCCCCGAATTATGTGTGTTTGTAAACACGTATAATCAGCAAAGATTTTCTCCCAGTTATAACCCCAAAGCTAGGGTGGAATTCATTGACAAGGTCTTAGGTGAGTCCTAGTGTTTATCGAGTCTATGTAAAAGTGTGTTTAGGAATATTTTGGTGCATGGTTACTCGTAGTTAGACACCATAGATAAATTATTTTATTATAGACACACTTGGTTTCATACTAGATCATATTGTGTCACAGAATTGGGTAGTGCCTTGAGGGTCTATGTCTAAATGTGTATTTCCCCTTCTAAAGGTTGAATTAAATTGTAATATCTTGATGTAAAAAATATTTAGTGCATGGTTACTTATAGTTATACATCGTGGCTAAAATATTTGAGGGTGGAAAGAATAATTAATCCCCTCTAGTCAATTAATTAATTTTTCTGTCAAAAATATATAAAAATCCTAAGTTAGAAAATTAATTGATTTTGAGTCAAAAAATAATTTGAGATAAATTAAATTCTTTCCAAATGGAAAATAATCAAAAATTCGTGGGTCGAAAAAGAATTAATTTTGGAGATCCTCCACTAAGGGAAAAAATGGATTTGTAAAGAAAATTTGACCACTTGGACCTTGGTGGTTAAGTCAAAGTAAATTTTTTGAGGATATTAGTTCAAAATATTATTTTTTGGATTAATAAAAAGGGGTTTTAAGAGAAATTCGAATTTTTCCTCAAAAATAAAAAACAATCAACAATGGAGTCAAGTCCCACTAGCACAACTAGTTGAGGATGGGCCTCATTTTCATGAAAGATAGCTATCATGGTAGAAAGCAGTGTAAGTATGATAGGATGCATCATATTAGGAGATGGAATCATATTAGAACTTAGAAGCATACGATTGAAGCAAGAACTCGTGACATCATTATAAAAGCTTGAAAGGATAACTAAAATAGAAGTCTACATGGATGTCGCAGTCATCATAGAAAGCTAGTAGCTCTTGGTAACTTCATTGAAAGCATAAGAAATTCATCTAGCATATAGAAAGAACTCATCATGCATCATCATTATTAGAAAGAAGCACTTGCAGGATGAGGATAATCAAGATCCTATGTTGGAATCTTCATTAGAAGGTTCACCTCTACTTGGAAGAAGCAAGTGTCTCGTTGATCATTCCACCTTGTGTGGGATCCATTGTTTAGAAGGATGATAGTATGGTGACAAAGGAATGCGGCATGTAAAAATGGTTGAAGAACTTTCAAGCAAGGAAAGGAAGTTGTTGAAGGAAGTCTAGATGACCAAAAGAAGAAAAGAGGAAAGGAAGTTGTTGAAAGAAGTCTAGATGACCAAAAGAAGAAAAGAGGTATGTATATGTTTGATAGATTAAGTCATGTCATCATATAGTTGCAGATAGCATGGGTGAATGCTCCAAATCGTGAGCATGATTGAAGAAAAGGAATCTCTCCCTTTAAAAAGGTGCATAAAGGCATGGTTTACATATTGACAAGATGAAATCAACATAATATGTCCTCATATGGAATATGAGGTGGTTGAAAAAGATGAAGGAACAATGGATGAAAGTCCCTGAGGAGTAATATGTGAAGAAAGAAAGAAGAGATAGTGAAAAAATGCAACTATGATCATGTAAGAAAAGGAAATCAAAGTCTGATGACTATAAGAATTGGCTATGGTATCTCCATAAAAAGGATATGAAGACTTTGATAAAGTCTGTAAAGAAAAGAGACCCTTGACATTGAAAGCCTTGGAGATATATTTATGTGCAAGATGTTGATGTTGCAAAAAGCAGATGTCATGATGAAAGGCCATCACAAAAGGTAAATTTATGTTCATTTTTTATATTTTGAACAACATCTGGATGGGTTGATACAAGGCTACCGAAAGAGAGTTGTACATGTCACCTACAACTAAGCACTCATGTAGTTGGATCGAAGATCCTAAAGGAAACATGACTTGGAAAGAAGTAGTTGTCTAAAGAGAACCAAGATGTGAATTGGAAGATCACTTTTTGATGAAAAGAAGGATGACATGACTATTGATACAATCCTATGGTTCATTGAAGAAAAGTGATGGATGGTTGATGCCCTACGAAGAAGAACTAGAAAATGAAGGCTCCATAATAATGAAGATGAAATTCATGACATCGAAAGGAGGAGCTCTACAAGCAGTTGATGGTACCATAATCTCCACCAAAGAATAGATAATTGTTGTTGGAAACAACTCCCTGATTAAGAGGGAGCTTGGACAAGCCCCTGGAAAAGAGGGAGCTTAGGTACATTCCTTGTTAAAATTGGACAACTAGGTCCAAACTCCGGGTTGTGCTGCTCAGATGACGATCGCAATATTTTTATTGGATTCCTCTTTCAGAGAGGTGTAAGATTGATCTAAAGATCATCTCGATCGGATGAGTAGAACATGTACTTTGAATTTATTCCACTTATGTGCTGGGTCGGCCTGGAATAAAATATTGACTTAAATGTCTTAAAGGACGTGTCACACACCCCCAAAGATTCCTATATATTGGAGAGACTTGGAGTTCATTTGACACACATTGGTGTGGAGGAATTCTCTCTCTCTTGATGGCGTTCGAGCTGTGTATTCTTTGTTTGGGTTGTTCTGGGGTTATGTGTGACACACTCGGCTAATTGACCTATTGGAGACTTTGTTGGTAGAAGCATCCTGCTGATCGTCGTAACGCCTCCATTTCTTATCTCTGTCTTGGCTTGTCTTCTATTGATCTATTAGTATGTTCTATCTTCTTCAGTATTGTGCCCTAATCTGAAATGGCATAGAACATGAGCTGAAATTAACATGGTATCGGAGCCGTAGGGAGAAGACAACGCCCTAAAGCAAATAGCGTGGGCAGGTGATAGCGTGGGCAGATTTAGGACTGTTTTATGCCCTAACCTTCAGCATGAAGGAGTCTTTTTCAAAGCCGGAGAGGAGGCCGAGGAGTTGTCTGCTTTCACGCCGGAATCTCAGTCATCCGGGCCCGATAAGATTTTTTTTACGGTGGACAAATCTGAATTTGATACAGAAAAGTTTGCGGCCAAAACTAAGGAAGACTTGCGAATAACACTCATCTCAATCTAAGTATATATAAGTTCGGATATACAGTGAACATTATAATGCGGAAAGCAATTGCGGACATCTGAAATTATAATGCGGATAAGGAACGGAAAAATATGCGGATATATTCAAGGAAGAAATGGCAATATCAAGAACAACGAAGTGCAGATCTGCTTGTATAGTTTGCGGACTGTCTCAAGATGTCTAGAGAATAAATACGCAGGCATATCACAGCAAGATGTGTGAACAATTCTGAGCATTATTTGGATTTCAGTCTGTGAAAACTTGTCGAAAAGGAGCCGCCTAAAACAATTGAGCCGTCGTCTCAGAATTTCAGGCTCGGGATAGTGTTTTTTCTGCAGGGCCGGAAGACAAAAGATTCGATCCTTGTTCTGGCCCAACCAGATTTCTGTTCGTCCATCGATTTGTGGGTTTGATCGCTCCAACGATGCCGATGCACGTGATCCACGAGATTTAAGGCAGCCTCTGTATTCCAAGTGGTCCGACTCCACGTCAGAGGATCGCGCGGTGTTTGTCGACACGGTGAAGTGTATTGAGTGTCTGAAATGCGCCTTCATGGTGCCCAAGACGTCTGCTATCGAGACCGTCTATGGCCGAGCTCGAGCCGTCGAGCAATGGGCCGATTCCGAGGACACTGTCGAGGACGCCATCAGTGCATGCCCTGTCGATTGCATCTCATGGGTTGAAAGGGCCAAATTTCCCGCGTTTAAGTTCCTTATGTCTAAGAAACCTCGTGTTGCCGTTAAAATGAATGCTAACATCAGTGTTGGAGCCGAACATATAAATATGTTTGCGGAAGCAGAAAGATTGTTGAAGAAACTTAGAAACTAGAAGCTGTCAAGGCATCTGTTGATCATTACAGGATCATTGATCATTGGTGATTCAGATTGGGGCCGAGTCAGCCTTTTACAGTCGTACGACGAGTTTACGATGCTGGGCAGCCAAGCCGTAGATTTCAATTTCGTTGTGCATTGACGGCTTATGATTTGGTCACCAAAAGGTGGCATGAATTGGACCAATCCAAGACTGTGCGCTCTACATATGGTGTGCGTTGATGTTTAGTGGAGAGGGTTGAATGACAGTTTTAGTGCGTCGTACGCATTTTTTGCTTGATCGTGGATATGGGATGCATTGCAGTGGGTGGAATTTCTTGTTCGAACAATGGATCTATTGGATAAGTAGAAACCAAATTATGATAGTCTCAAGTCCAGATTCCTTGATGCTGGAATTGCATCTCTTTGAAGACCGAATTTCCTGTGTACGAGTTTGGAGGCAAAGAGTCCATTGTTACCACCCCTGAAGGAACGAAGACTGAATTGTGAAAGAGGAAATCAGACTGCCGATGTCAATGATTTGCCATCCTTAATCCACATTGTGAAAGTGGCCCTTGACAGAATGGTGAGAAATGAGCAGGATAAATTGAATGATCACTGTATTGATTTGCAATTTGCTTCACCACTTAAGCATCACATATTGATGCGTAGAGTTCTTGCTGAATCGGAACATATTCATTCGGATACATATCAGAAAGCCGAGTTATTATGTAATTGAGGGTCATTAGCATGTCCGAATGATATATGAATATTACTGAAGATTTGGGCATATCAGTCTACTGCACCATTATTAAAAGCATTGTAAAGTCGCCAGATGATATTGTTGGTTGATGAAGCAGAGTTGATTTCTTGCTTTTTGCCAAACCGCCCTTCAGAAGAGAGGACGAATGCTATACCTGCAGGATCTTATTCATATTTCTTAAATTGCAAGGTTTGTACCGCTGAAAACTTACTTGCCCAATGGTGCCATTAATCTGACAGCATTTTATATGCATAAGAAGCTGAAGGATACATGGGCAAAAGCAGTATGAAATGTTCTGGAAAGAAAAGTGAATATATTCAAGCTGAATTGCAACACTGCCTTGACAGTTTCCCCATGACAGTCGTGTTAGTATCTCTATGATGACTTAAGGGGCAGTGCAGTGCCTCATTGTACAATATTATGATGCTGTTGTTTGGTGACAGTGGTTGTAATTGACCAAATGTCAAATTGTTGAACTGAGATCTGCAGTCTTGGCCAGATCAGTGATTCAGCTAGAAGTGATGAGTGTGATAGTTCTAAATCTGTGATTCTATGTCACTGTCATCATGACAGTGACATAGACAGACACCCATGTTTGAAGCTGAATGTTTTAAGGGTTGACTGCAGAAGTCCTTGGGGAAATTCTATGTAGTGGTCAGATTGTTGACGAAATGGGCATAGAAGTAAGTCATTGAGCTAGGAAAATTTTGACAGCCCTAGGAGCAGTCTGCTGAAATAACCAGAAATGGGCAGATCTGGAAGCAAATCAAGGTGCAATGCCTCAAGTGCAGGATAAACCAAGGTAGACTGGATACCTAGTTTTGTAAGCTGCGGTCTTCGAAGGCTGTTTGAAGAAGCTACTCACAGAATAACAGGTAGTGGCTGAAAGGACTTCTAACACAAGCTGAGGCTTGTTGATATGTTCCCCCTGTATGACAGTGACATAGATAGTCACCTATGCAGCAGCAAGCATGTGACTGTATCAGTCTTACATTGGAGCGTTATGGTAAACTTAAAATGTGAACTGAGAAGTTTATGCAGCTTTTTGTCACATGGTTGGAATCTTGAACCATGATCAGCAAAGTCTGTTGGATGGCTTTGACTATGGGAGATTAAGTCCCATTTCCAAGTTGGTGTCTGGGATGCCCTCATTTAAAAGAGATGTCTTCTCTCGAGAGAGAAGCTGACATTAAGAGGGAGATACATCTGTATATGCTCCTGAGCGAATTTCATTATTGAATGAAAGAAGATCCTCATGGCTCAAAGACATATGGCTTCAGAGGGGGAAATTCTGGAAGAAATCCAAGAAGCCATATAAATACCAAGGGTATCTAGCAGCCATAAGTACTATTGTACAATTTGACCTTGGATCCTTTGAGGAAGTCGTACAGCATCAAGTCTGGAAGGATGCTATGCACAAAGAGTATGATGTCTGGATGTGGTTCCAAGACCTTAGGACAAAGCAGTTGTCACCTCGAAATGGCTCTACAGGATCAAGCATGGATCTGTTGGAAGTGCTGAAAAGTTCAAGGCAAGATTCGTTGCCTGTGAGGGAGGTATAGACTATGATGACATATTTGCACTTATGGCCCGAGATACCACCATTCGATCTATTATAGCCCTTGCTGCTACGCAAGGATGGAGTCTTCATCAGATGATGTGAAGACCGCATTTTTCTGCATGGTGTAATAAAGGAAGAGATATATGTGGAGCAACCTTTGGGGTTGGAAGTCCAGGATCGGGACACCCATGTCTGCAGGATTGAAGAAAGCCCTCTATGGGCTGAAACAAGCACCCTGAGCTTGGTACGAGAGCATAGATAGCTACTTGATGACGCTGGGCTTCACTCGTAGTATTGCTAATCTCAACCTTCACTGCAAGGTTAATAGAAAGAAGCTTCTCACTTTGGTGTTGTATGTGGATGATCTCTTCCTGACAGGTGCTGACCCTCTCTCTTTCATCAGTGCAAGAGGGAGCTCGCTGCTGAGTTCAAGATGAAGGACCGAGGACTGATGTCTAGGCCTGAAGGTCTAGCAGAGACCTGGCGAGATTTTCCTTTCTCAAGGAAAATACATTATGAAGTTTCTGGTATGATGGACTGTAAGTCCATGGAACTCAACTTTAAGAAGTTGAGTAGCAGCGTTGCTGGGCCCGTCCTACTGAGTATCGTCAACTCATAGGGACCCTGATGTTCTTAATGAACACCTGTTCAAACGTATGTTGTGCAGTGAACACTTTGAGTCAACACATGGTTGATCATAACATTCACTGGGTTGGTGCCAAGAAACTCTTGAGATATCTCTGAGGCACAATAGACCATGGGCTGAGATACACTGTCGGGAGTATGACACTCCATGGATATACTGATGCCGATTGGGCTGGCAGTGTGGTGGATCGCAAGAGCACATCTGGATGCTACTTCACATGTAGATCTGCTTCGGGCAGGAATCTAAAGTCGGTAGCCTTGAGCACTGCTGAGGTCGAATACATTGTAACATGTATGGCCTATTGTGAAGTCACTTGGTTGCGAAAGCTCTTCTGTGAGCTGTTTGAGCATGTGCTAGATGCCACCGTTATCCTTTGTGATAACCAGAGGGGGATTCATTTGTCATAGAATCCCAGGTTCCACGATTGATCCAAGCATGTTGATGGCTAGTACCACTTTATCTGGGATATGGTACAGCGAGGCGCCGTAAGGCTCGATCATATAGGAACTGATGAGCAGGTCGTGGATATTCTCACGATGCCCTTGGGGAAGGTCATGTTCCTAACCTTCCGTGAGAATCTTGGAATCATGGAACGACCCTATTCTGAAGGTCCAGTTGGACGATGAGCTCTGGGAGCTCAAAGGGGGTTTTGGGGATAGCTTCTCGGAGCTATAAGCACTTATGGTGCTTCTGCCCCACCGTTGTGATTATTGAGTTGGTTCGCCTCTCATTTATCTGTGCCCCGTATGCATCCTACCCATTGAGTTAAGGGCTCATGGGAAGTACCTCTCATTTGGCCAATGAGAGGGGAAAGGCTAGAGACTAGTAGCAAAGACTGATGGACGCATCAGAATTTGCCGTACTCTCTATCTAGGATGGCACGGTCCAACCACTTGATCTGGGATCAGGTCTTGTGAGGTCTCGGACCTCTGCCTGACTTCGGGTCAGATGAACCAACTTCGGGTTGGTTGGAGACTCTTTGTGAGTCCGATAGAGGTTTTGACCTCTGGGCTGAATCTGTCAGCCGGGAATGATGTCTTTGTGACTGACCCACTTCTGTTTTGAAATAAAGAGGCCAGCAAAGCAAGTTACGGCGGGATGACGCACGATGTTTGGATTGCACTAGTGGACGGAGTTCTCCCTAGTTGAGAGGGAGTGTTAAAATTGGACAACTAGGTCCAAACTCCGGTTGTGCTGCTCAGATGACGATCGCAATATTTTTATTGGATTCCTCTTTCTGAGAGGTGTAAGATTGATCTAAAGATCATCTCGATCGGATGAGCAGAACATGTACTTTGAATTTATTCCACTTATGTGCTGGGTCGGCCTGGAATAAAATATTGACTTAAATGTCTTAAAGGACGTGTCACACACCCCCAAAGATTCCTATATATTGGAGAGACTTGGAGTTCATTTGACACACATTGGTGTGGAGGAAGTCTCTCTCTCTTGATGGCGTTGGAGCTGCGTATTCTTTGTTTGGGTTGTTCTGGGGTTATGTGTGACACGCTCAGCTGATTGACCTATTGGAGACTTTGCTGGTAGAAGCATCCTGCTGATCGTCGTAACGCCTCCATTTCTTATCTCTGTCTTGGCTTGTCTTCTATCGATCTATTAGTATGTTCTATCTTCTTCAGTATTGTGCCCTAATCTGAAATGGCATAGAACATGAGCTGAAATTAACATTCCTTTTATAGGAATGGGTATATCTTCCCTAGTTCATAGAGAGAGATAGACACATCGTTCTTGTCTTCATACTATGAAGAAAGAATGGAGGATTGAGTAAGCATTTGGCATCCAATACTCTTTGAGGATGAGGTAAGGTATCCAAGATAAGAGTAGTCGTAGAGGAAATTCCTTGAGGATGTGGTATTCCAAGATAGGAATTATCTTGGAAGGACATACCCTGTGAACACCCAAGTGGGGTATGTGCCTTGAGAGACAATGATGATGGTGATTATCAATCATTGGTCTCGCCAACATTCTACTCTGATCTTGTGCAAAGACAGAGTTGTTAGTCAAGGCCTTGCTATGTGACAACGTTGGTTGATATGATGTTAAGAGAGGCTTACCAATCTGACTCTTCTTATGAGAATTCTTCAAATTGAAAATCTCCAAGTACCTTGCATGGATTATGAATACCTCCCTAGTTAAGAGGGAGTGATTAAATATGTAACTAGGTCCAGTCTTCATAATGACATATGTAATCATGATTTTATGTATTTAATGTAAAGAGAAAAATACATTTATTATTGTTGTTCTTGAGGCATGGGTCTCATGCTCAAGAAAAATGTATTTTTAGGTCAAGCACCTATTGAGTGCTTCTAGGGCTTGTCATTTAGTCTACAGGTCAACTGAGTCATTGTCATGTATTGAAGACCCATTAGGGGCATGTTACATATTGTAAAGAAAATTTATTTGAGTCAAACTTGAGTCAAAAGACCCTCCAAAGACCTCGTCATGGTGCAAAGAACAAGTCAACCTCTATGACAGGCCAAGTCGGCCTAAATTTTGCAATTCGACCTAGAGAAAGGCCTATTTATAGGAGCACTCTACCTCATTCAAGGACAGACTCATCTAGCAACAAAAAAAAGTTCGATCAAAGCATAGAAGAGACCAAAAGAAGAGCAAGGAAGAGGAGGTGAAACCAGCAAAAGGAAATTGAATTTTTTGAGTCTATTTTGGGCTATATTTAACCACACATGCAAAGATTAGGGCATCACAATTGTACGGTGAGATCTGAGTTGTTGAAGCCGAGATTTTAGAGACAAGAAACTTTATGTTCAAGTCGAATTGCCAAGGAAGGGAAGGAAAGCCAAGCAAAGGAGAAAAGAAGTAAATCAACCCATATTCTAGCCACACGTGTGAACTAGGATTTCTATAGAAGAATCTATGGGGAGGCCGAAATTACAAAAGAACCTACTGGGAGGTCAAATTGCAGAAGAAACTTCTGGGAGGTCGAAGTTGCAGAAATTGTTGAAGTCATCAAAGAGGAAAGGTTTGACTTGGTCTTGGAGGGGTCTTGGTCAAGGGTCATAGGTCTTGGAATTCGTCAATTGAAGTTCTATAAGAAGAGAAGAATTCTTGTGGGTTTTCCTCTCAAGTGGAGAGGTTTTGGCCCTAGTTGATCGCCTACATCTTGTGTCCCCTTGTCTCATTGTTCTTTATGATTTGGTAGTTGTTTGATGATAAGAATACTAAATATAATCAAGAGAAATAATAAGTTAATTAAGAGAAGTAAAAATATATCACAAGCAGTTATCAGAGTAAGAGAAATCACCTAATCTAGCTGCCCTAGATTTCTCAACACAAAGATGGCTCCTCACTCGGGTATATGAACCACTATAAGGTTTTCCTCCATGGAAATCATGAGGGCAAAAACTTCAAGGTTCCGCCACCTCTTCGCCCCTCAAGTTTTGTCACATAATGCCACAATGGTGTCAATGCAGTTTTTCCCCTTTGCATTTCAATGCCCTCTTTATCCCCTTCCTCCTCATCATAAATTAGGTTACTATGAGTGTGACCACTATCATTTTCTTACATTTCTTCCCTTCTATGCCTACCGCCCAACAACACCATGAAAACCGGAAGTGTTATGATAATCTAAAAGAACATTGTTTTAGATGGATAACCTGCAATAAAATGAGCAAGAAGAAAGAATAGGAAATAGTATGAGAGGAGAAAAAACACAAACAAGAATGACAAAAAAATGAGTTAACTGGGGTTTTCACTTCCCTCTTTAGCTCTTGAGAAGTTGAGAACTTGAGGTAAATGGCAATCCTTCTTCACTCCTCCTTCACTCCTCCAAGCTCTCCTCAAACCTCTCACAAATCTATTCTCAAAAGCTTGCTATCTCCTCTCTTCTCCAAGGTCTATTCTCCTCTCTTCTCCAAGCTCAAGCCAAAGATGCAAGAATGAAGAAAAGAGAGGGGGAAGAGACCTCTTAACCTCATCCTCCCTTTCCCCTAACTCACCCTAGGCCCACTTTAACCATTGGTCAATGAAAAAAAATAAAAAATAAAGTGAGCCACAATAACTGTTCGTGTGAGTCCCCAAACCGCTTAGGAACCATAGCGAAACCATGCCATAATTGCAGTTCGGGCCTACGAAACTGCACACGGAACCTTCGTGGTTCTAAATTTCCAGGAAGCATTTTTTTTCCACACGGGACACAATTTCGGGTTCTGAACCGAGAGGGGACAGTTCCTGCAACACTAGTCAAATCTAGCCGTTGGAGAAGAGTCTACTAGCCATTGTAACCAAATTGGACTGAGAAATTGGAAGATTGACCTACTACTACTCGTTACAACAAATTTTTCTAAAGGGGCAAAGTTGTTTTCTTTTGTTCAATTCACACTCTTTTATGTGGATGAATAGACTCATTCATGGACCAAAAATGCTAGATGTTGGGGGGAATCATAGTACTGCTTTACTTTTTGACCACTGAAGATTGTTTTCAAAGGGAAATCGTGAATTATTTTGAGCTATCTGGACAAATTCGACCTCCTTGGGGAAATTCATGCTATTTTGTAATATTTTAAGAAAATAATAAAATGTTAAGTCTCAGATTGTGGAAGACTAGCAATATTTTAATGAGAAGTCAACTAGTTGTTAGAAATTTTTCTATAAAGAGCTAGACTCTCCTCCATTGTAATTGTTGTTGATCATTTGAAACAAGTGCTATCACAAATAAATAGCTCATTTTTGCTAACTCTTGTAATTCTTTACAATTGTGGGATGGTTTTCGTCTTTTGTTATTTTTTTGTTATGGTTATGGTTATTGGGCATAATTCATAAAACATTCTAACTTATTTCTACATATAAGTAAATCTATCCAAAGATTAATAATCTCTACCATCAAGGAGCTAATATGCTACATGGAGACAAGCGATTGGGGTTTCTTCTACTTCTTTGATCTTGCTTATAGGTGAATCGATCCAAGGGTTTTGGACTGCATTGAAAACGCTTCATTATTCCAAGGATTTTGTATTTCCCCAGACACACAGAAAAGAGGTTAGAGACGCCAAAGATAGGTCGCTCCTGACGAGTTTCGAAATTTTTGCAAGTTAAATTAAGCAACACTGGGAGAAATTTCCTCTAGGACCAAACCCTCTCCCTTCACACAAGTCGGGCCTAGTGACTTAAAAGGGCTTTAACTTCACATCCCAGCAAGAAGTAAATTTTCAAGGCACAGGTATTCCAACAACCAAAAAATATCTAAAATTTTCAAATTCTCTTTTAATTTTTTGCATTAGATTAGGATTTTTCTTGCTAGTTATTACTGTTAAATCATTTTCAGCAAGCTATTTAGTATTTAGTGGGAAGAAGTGCCAAATTTGTAGGATCTAAGCTCCCACTTAGATACAAGTATCATTTATGATATTTTTACACATGTATCTAGTCAATTGGCTACAGATTTAAAGGTGGATAGGGTTTTTCCTTGCTGGACTTGCATTCTACAGCCATCCAAAGTAGGTTCTCAAGGCCTGCAGGCAAGCATCTTAAACAAGGACATACTATTTTCAACTCTATCATTTATGGTTATTAGTTTTGTGAGACAGTTGAATTTACTTTATTTTCCAGCTATAAAAAATTGAGTATTTAAATTATGAAAAATTTATGTGTAAAAATATATAACCAAAAATATGCCAGCTAACTGAAAATTGCATTTTCAATGAAGGATTTGATAGAGGGGAGGCCCTAAAGCCTCTAAAGAACCCTCTTAGCCTTCCCTCACTTTACGGTGACTCCCTAGAGGTGTCTCCCACACTATGGATTGGCTATAATAACAAATCAGTGTGTTGCCTCTACGTTTTTACGCAGGTTTCATAGTTTGTCCCACAGGACAGCAAACTATTTTCACTCATAACTCTTAAACCGTGTATCTAAACAAATAAGTTCCATAATCAATTAGGATAAATTCCATAGACCAAAATCCATAGGTTACACTGCATATCTTTAGTGATTTGGCTATTAATAGTGTGTTGTTAGAAATCTACACCGTTTTATCACTGTTTTATCAGCAAGACAGCAAGTAAATCTAGAACACCTTCGCACCATTGACTCCATATAGGCACTGATCACGTACCAGAGTGTCGGGGGATATTTAGGGAAATCTCCCATGGCTGTTTAGGAGGTGTTGGGCCTAAATAATGTGGGTCCCTGCCCTGTTTGTGCCAATCTAGCAAGACTGCCAGGACCTTAGCAACTCTGTTAAAAAGATAGGTAAAAAGTTGGATCCTCATTCATTCCCTTCTTCTGATGTGAGCTTCAAAGCTTGTTACATTGGAGTAGAAAGAGGGTTGTATTCAACCATGCCAAACATGTTTAGCAATTCTCCAATGTACTTATTTTGGGAGATGAATATTTACTTTGAATGTTTAGTCACTCCAATGCCCAAGTAGTAGTGAAGATGTCTCAAATCCGTCATCTCAAAGACCTTCTTCAACTCTTTCTTTATGGATGTAGTGTAGCTCTCGTTGTTCCTTGCCATCAACAGATCATCTACATACGCTACAAGATATACAACAGTTTTGCGAACTTCTTGACATAGTTGCATCATCAAGATTGAAGTGTTTGAAATTCAATTTTAGAAGATGCTTAGTTAACTTTTCATACAAGGCTTGCAGTGCCTGTTTCATGCCATATAAGGATTTGATGAGTTTACATGCTTTCTATTCTTCTCCCTTCACAACAAAACCATTTAGTTGAGACATGAAGACATTCTCTTTTAGGTCTCCATTCAAGAAAGCAATCTTCGTATCCATTTGATGGACTTTCCATCCATTATATGCTGCCAAGGCAAAGAGAGTTGGGATGGTGGCCCATTTTGTTGTGGGAGCAAAAGTTTCCTCATAATCAACACCTTTCTGTGTAAATATTTTTGCCACAAGCCTTGCTTTGTGCTTTCCAAGTGGGCCATTTGATTTGTACGTGTTCTTGTAGAACCACTTGCAATCAACTGGATTGGTTCCAAATGAAGGATCCACCAACATCCATGACATCCATGTTCCTTTCTCAATGAGAACATCATACTCCTTCTACATTGCTTCTTTCCACTCATCATGAGAAGCAACTTCTTCAAAGAAAGTTGGTTCAAATTAGTAGATTAATTCAATTCACAATCCTAGGAAACATCCATATCACCTACATAATTTGAATTAGAATTATCTACATCACCTCCATCCGATATAGTAGAACATTTGGTTCCTATCCTTTTGACCTTATCAAAAAAAACACTTTTAAGTGTTTTGATGAGCCATTTTGTTGGACCTCTCTAAGATGGTCCAAGTTGCTCCACTAATAAAGATGTCGTTGAATCAAGATTCAGTCTTCCAATCCTCTCAATCACATCATTCAAAGGATCTTCCTAATCTGATGAAGTGGTTTAGACTTCATAAGGGATAAATGGTGCTTCAAAAGGATAATTCCAATTATTGATCCAAGATAAGGACCTACCCTTCAAGATGTGGAATCTCATCAAAAATTCATAATATGTCTTTACATGAGTGAATCTATAGAGAAAATCAAATTGTTGCTCAACAGTTTTTCCAATCTTGGAAGATTCAAGAAATATTACATCTTTAAAAAGAATAAACTTCCTGTTTACCTCATTGTAAAGATGACATGCCATGGTGATATTGGAATACCCCAAGAATATGAACTTCTAACACCTTGCATCAAGCTTGTTTTTTTGCTTCTTAGGAATAAAGGCATAGTAGGTGGAACAAAAGACCTTGAGATGCCTTGCTGAAGGAACACAGTCATACCACATTTCATAAGGAATCTCAATTTTAAGAGCATGAGATGGACACTTGTTTTTCACATATATTACACATAGAATTGCATCAGCCCAAAACATAGACTTTACATTTTTGAAAAAAATCATGGAACAAACCATATTCAAGATAGTCTTGTTCATTCTATCAACCTAAGTCACCGGTTTTGGCGAACAAAATTGATTAACTTCGAAGTCAGCCAAATTTCTTTGTTGCGCAAATTTATTCAATGAGGTTAGCAAATCTCAAGCCGAGCACAAACAAGGCAAGCACAAACACGAATAATTCACTAAATTCATCTAAAATTCTATTGAAATTCGTTTCAAGTTTGTTATGAAATCATAAGAAATTCAAAGAGGTTCGTAACAAAAAAATTAAAAAAAAAAAAAACAATAAAACTCTAAAGGCTAAAACCTACTCACTTTAAAAAAAAAAAAGAGATGCAGGTTGCATGCACTAATGGAAGTGGAACATTGTCTCTAAATGTCAAACTTGACATCGAGGGAGAGACCAATACGGGTTAAGTTAGCTTTGGACTCTGTTTTAAAAAACGGCCTGGTCGAAACCGACCAGGCCTGGTTGGGCGGCCGGTCCGACCTGTTACATAACCAGCCAGGCTGGCCGGTTTATTACCGAGCCGGCCGGTTTTTGTAATGACTTGGCCGGCTCGGTAATAAACCGGCCAACCAGGCCGAGCCCGATTCAACCAGGCCTGGTCATTACCGCCGGCCGGTGGGCCCAATTTTTGCTGATTTGCAGACTTTAAAACGGATTTTTATTTGTTGTTAGGGTTTTTTATGCATCTCTAAGCCCTCCCAATGCTACATAACTAACCCACCCCCTCTATTGAGCTCACATCTATCTTGTGCAATTTGTTTGAGCATTTGTGAGTGTTTGCTGAAGATTGTGGAGTTCGTTTTGGAGCAGCAATGAGGAGCTTCTTGGGCAAGTTTTGGAGCAGCAGTGAGGAGCAAATTGGCAAGCTTTGGAGCAGCATTGAGCTAGAGGAAGCTAGAGGCTAGAGGTATTTATTTTTTCTCTACTAAATCTGCCTTTGTTTGTTTTATTTATTAATTTTATTTAGCAAATCTAGCATTTGCCATTTGCATTTGCATAGTTTTTGGCATTTGCCATTTGGTGAAAGAAATGAACATAGAATGAATAGTTTTTTTTTTTGTTTTCATGTTCAGATTTAAACATTTTATTTCCAAGTCAAAAACTCAGTCCAAAATGGCCCCTAGAGCAAAAGACTCTGCTTGGGCATATGCTGAAATGGTTGGGGATCAAATGTTTTGCAAATTTTGCAAGAAAAAAAATTAAGGAGGGTGGAGGGGGCATTCATAGACTGAAACTACATTTGGCTGGTGTTAAAGGCCAAATCACTGCATGTGAAGCAGAAAACATTGGGGAAATTAGGAAGTAGTTGAAAGAACAGTTTGACAAGTTTGAGCAAGACAAAAATAGGCAAAAAGAAATACAGGCTGAAATTGGGAGGAAGAGGAATATACAAAATATGATGGTTGGCAACTCAAGTTTTGAATCTTTTAATTATCAGGATTCCTCATCTATCCCTTCCACTGATGCATCAAAAAACCCCTTTCGCTATGTTCCTCCCTCTAGGGAGTCTATTTCTGACAAGGGTAAGGGTGCAATGAGAAATAAGGGTACTATTAAAAGTTTTTTTGTGCCCTCATCTCCTTCTGATAGTGCAACTACATATGGTCCTAGTCCTCACACTATGCAGCCCACTTTAGATGCTCATTGGAAAAAAGAATTGAGAGATGATGCTTGTGAGTACATTGCTAGATGGTGGTATGATGCTGATATTCCCTTCAATGCTACTCGTTCACCATATTATGAACCTATTTTTGATGCCATGTATGCTGCTGGAAAGGGCTTCAAACCTCCTACTCTGCATGAGTTAAGAGGATCTTGTTTGCAAAGAGAGATTTCAAACATTAATGATTATTTGAAAGATTTCAAAAACTCATGGGCACGTACAGGATGTACCATCATGTCAGATGGATGGACTGATCAGAGGAACCGTACCATCATAAACTTTCTTGTCTTTTGCCCACGGGGAACCATGTTTCTAAGATCAGTTGATGCATCTGATAGGGTGAAAGATGCACAGTTGTTGTTACAGCGTTTGGATGAGGTTGTTGAAGAGGTGGGGGTGGAAAATGTTGTTCAAATCATCACAGACAATGCCTCTAACTATGTTCTTGCTGGTAAATTGTTAGAGGAAAAACACCCAACCATTTTTTGGACCCCATGTGCTGCACATTGCATAGACCTCATGCTTGAGGACATTGGCAAAATAGACTGGATCAAGAACACTGTAGAGCATGCCAAATGCATCACAAAATATATTTACAATCACTCATGGATTCTGAGTCTGATGAGGAAATACACAGGGGCAAGGAACTTATTAGGCCTGCCATCACTAGATTTGCAACACATTTTTTGACATTGCAATCTATGGGTGCCCAACAAAGAAACTTGCAAAAGATGTTTTCTAGTGATGAATGGAATGAAAGTCAGTTCTCTCGCAAACAGGATGGCAAAGACATGAAAAGGAAAGTTGTTGAAGAAATATTTTGGAAAAGGGCAGCAAACATTGTGAAACTTGCTGAGCCATTGGTTAAGGTGTTGCGCTTGGTGGATGGGGAAAGATTGGCTATGGGCTTCATTTATGAGGCTATGGATCAAGCAAAGGAGCAAATAAGGGCAGCATGCAAGGACAGAGTGGCTAAGTATGGGCCCATTTGGGAAATCATTGATCAGAGATGGAACAATCAACTCCATTGCCCGATACATGCAGCTGGGTATTTTCTGAACCCAAGGTATCATTATAAAGCTCAGGAAACAGGAGCTTTGACTGAAGAGGTTAGAGATGGATTGATTGACTGCATTGATCGCATGATCCCCACAGAGAGTGAGCAGTTGACGATACACAGGCAGATCACTATGTTCAGCCATGCCACTGGTACCTTTGGCAAGAACCTTGCAAGGATTGCAAGGGAATCAGATGAGCCAGGTAAACAAAGAATTTCAATTTTCAAATTTATATTTTATAATTGATTATTTTGTATAATTGTTTATAAAATTATAATTTCAATTTCAAAGTTGGATATAAATTGTTGAGCTAACTGAAACTCATTTTTTGCAGCACAATGGTGGGAGGCATTTGGTGCCCACTGTCCTGAATTGCAGAGGTTTGCAATCCACATTTTGAGTCAAACTTGCAGTGCTTCTGGGTGTGAGCGCAATTGGTCTGTCTTTGAGAGGATTCACACACACAAGAGAAACCGTTTGGAGCAAAAACGGTTAAATGATCTAGTGTTTGTCTAGTACAACCTCCGACTAAGACGGAACCAATTGCTGAACAAAAGCCCTGATTGAGATCCCATTGTGTTGGAGGATATTGATCCAACATCAGATTGGGTAGTGGAGTCTTGTCCACCAGAGTTGGACAGGGAGAGTTCACTTGACTTCGATTTAGATATGGAGGCGACTATGCTCAATGTAGATCCATTAGTAGCAGACCCAGTCCCAGGCCATCCAGTTGCAGCCGCTGCAGGTACAGGCACTTCCTCTAGTCAGCCACGATGGAGACGCATATCTCGTCTATCTGATTCTCAAGGTGGTAAGGGCAAGGGTATAGTTCCAGTCGAGGATGTTGATTCAGAGGAGGAGGCGGAGCAAGCGTCTTCCCCCCATGGTTCAGAGTTTGAGGAAGAGGACATTGGCTTGTCAGATTCAGATGACTAGCAGTAGTTACTAGTTACTAGTGACTATTCATGTTTTGTTGTAAAGGCCATTTAGAGCCTCCTTAGTTATGTTTTTTGTTTTGATCATGTATTGGTCCTTGGACAGTGCACTGGGTGCAATTTTGATATAATGGATATATTCATGAGCCTACTTTTATCATATTTTCTCTTTTGTCTATACTGTAATGCTTTGTGTTTGGAAACATGAATAAAAATCTTTAAATTTATGTTTTCGTACAAAAAAATTAATATTTAATGTATTTTTTACAAAAACCGAGTCATTGAAACCTGGTCGACCGAGTCATTACCGATTCCGAGTCATTACCGAGTCATTACCTCGACCTGGTAGCTGACCGATTCCGTTTTTTAAAACATTG